>CP136063.1:80034279-80634279 GCA_032622095.1 Siphonodentalium dalli | reverse complement strand
GTGCGGCAGGGGAAACTTAGTCTCCTTGCCTTTATTCCTTCTGTATGTGACTGAAGACTTCTAAAGAATTTTCTGAGATGTGGTTTTAAACGAATATAAAATGACTCAGTCCATAAATCATTTGATATTATCCTATCAGCCCTTAATGTAAAAGGTAGGGGTGCTCTCATGATTGTTTACTCATAATACTCATGATAAGAGGCAAGGAAGCAGTCTGAAGCGCAATTGGTTGGTATCGCATATGAATTTATGATAATGGAATAACCCACCTATTCAGGGAGCAAATTACTTTTGAAATTTTGATTAGCAAATAACCTCATAATGACATAATTAGATAGCATTGTTCTGAAATCATATAAAATTCATACCAAATTGCATAGCTATTATCCAAATTTGGGTAGCAAATTGCGATGCGATACCAGTTAATTTTCTCCCTGCACCTATTCAACCCAACTTTAACAATAATAATTGCGCTGAAGCGCAATTGAATTGCTTGGGTAGTATTTGAAAAATTAATTGCGCTGAAGCGCAATTAATTTTGAATTGCGCTGAAGTGCAATTAATTTTGAATTGCGCTGAAGCGCAATTAATTTTGAATTGCGCTTCTGAAGCGCAATTGGTGGATATCCCATATGAATTGATGATAATGGAATAACCTATCTATTCAGGGGTGTAAGCTTGTAACAATAATTGCGCTTCAGCGCAATTGATATGAATCAAGCTGGATTGCGCTTCAGCGCAATTCAATTGCGCTTCAGCGCAATTATTAATAAATGTGAATTTGGCCTCCCATAAACTTCACCTTGTAAAGTTTGAGCTATTGCCGTGGGTTGGCATCTGTTGACTGTCCTTCAACAATTTCCTTTGGCTCACCCTACATGCCGCATCCCTCATCCGATCATCAACAAACGTTATATGGATCTTCGGGGTAATTTCAAATTTGAATCCATCGGCACACCCTGCAGCCCACATTTATCGGAGAAATGTTTTGAAAATTTACAGGCATGTTTAGGATCAACTCTAGATGGGAGCTCTCAAATTTTAGTGATTTTCGTTAAAACATGGCTGCCGGCAGCCATCTTGGATTTTACTCTTTGCATGACTAAATCCTGTGGCACACCCTACAGGCCACATCCGATCGTCATCAAACTTGATACAGATCTTTCGGGTGACCCCTAGATGGGAGCCATCGATTATCTCTGAAATTTGTTTTAAAAACATGGCCACCAGCCATATGTTTTAACGAAAATCACTAAAATTTGAGAGCTCCCATCTGGAGTTGATCCTAAACATGAATTTTACTCTTTGCATGACTAAATCCTTTGGCACACCCTATAGACCACATCCCTAATCTAATCACTACCAAACTTCATATGGATCTTTGGGGTGACCTCTAGATGGGAGCCATTATTTCCGAAATTCATTAAAAAACATGGCCACCAGCAGCCATATTGGATTTCAATCCATTGGCACATCCTGCAGCCTGCATTTATTGGAGAATTGTTTTTCAAATATACAGGCATGTTTAGGATCACTTCTAGATGGGAGCCATCGAATTTGAACAATTTTCAATGAAAAACAGGCAGGCATATTGGATTTTAATCATTGCATGACTAAATCCTTTAGTACACTCTACAGACCGTATCCCTCATCCGATCATCACCAAACGTTATATGGATCTTCATGGTGATTTCCGAAATTTGTAGAAAAACATGGCTGCCAGTGGCCATTTTGGACTATGCTCTTTGCATGAATAAATCCTTCGGCACACCCTACAGGACACATCCCTCATATGATCGTCACCAATCGCCATATGGATATTCGGGGTGACCTCTGGATGGGAGCCATTATTTCCAAAAAATAAAAAATAAAAACATGACTGCCAGCGGCCATCTTGGATTTTACTCTTTGCCCGACTAAATAATTTGGCACACCCTACAGGCCACACCCCTCATCTAAACGTCACCAAATTTCTTTGGGGTGACCTCCAGATTGGAGCCATCAATTATTTCCAAAATTCATTACAAAACATGGCTGCCAGCAGTTATTTTGGATTTCAAATTTGAATCCATCTGCACACCTGCAGCCCATATTTATTGATGAAATGTTTGAAATGAAAATAATGTCATCTACAAAATAAAAGACCTTTACTGTAATTTTTTGGCTTTCCTTCTTTATTATTCTATTCATTGCTCAGCAAAAAATAAACTCCTCCCAAAGTTGAGCTTCAGTGTCAGAATCGAGTGGTATACTCTAGTGTTCCAAATAAACTTGTATTAATTTAATCTAAAAGTTGCCCCTGCATGTTGCTTATTTGGGTCTGGACATTTATTTACTCCCTCTGCCAGACAATTGAGTACTGATGTTTTGTTGACAAAAATCGCTTGGAGATGTTTCTTATTTCCCCATTGATGCAAGATACAAAATACGTTTTGATGCCAGGCGTACATGACACAATTTGCATGACTATTATTGATACCAAATGTATGTCAAATATACCTGGATCGAGCATGGGATTTTACTTCTAACTCAATCTAAGATGTCATGTTTGTTTATGAATTGACAAATATGCAGAAGAGGGACAACAGAACAGGCATAACATTAACCATTTCAGACTGGATAGGATTCACCCTTGTGGAATCGCCAGTGTAGGCCAACTACTAGTATGTTTATGCACATTCCGGACAATTTATCGATCCCATAATTACAAATCAACAGTTATAATGGTCTCGAAAGGCACATTTATTTGGAACATTGGTATGCAAACTACCCTCATTTGATGAAGCTAATAAAACAAGCATTGAAATAGTGTCTGTCATTTGCAGAATGAGGTTCCCAGAGGGTGAATTTAGTGAAATTATACCACTCAGTGGGCTAGCGTAGTCAAGTGACGACTGAAGTAATTAGAACAAAATTGTCTACTAATAAACCGGTTTGGTAGCAGCATGAAAATTAGTCTTAAATGAACTGTAAGATGTACCTTCTCTTTGATCTGGCGAGATATGGCGCTAATCTATTCAAGAGATGAGTGTTATTTTGCAGTATGATAAGCATTGGGACATATGTGTGTGGTAGGTTCCCACGGAGAGTGAATAAAATTCCAGAAATGTAACTAGTCTTTATACCACAAGGGTATGCACTTCAATTTCTGCCTTACATTCAATAATTAATCACAATGCCAAATGAAACTACCATACAGTGCATGGCTAAACATTACTTTGTGTGTTGCATGCCCAACATTACTATATTTTGGCCAGACAGTTGGATGTTGGATTAGCAGAAAACCCAAACTTTAAAGATGTAAATCATTGGGTTTGACTTGCATTGCAGTGACCGATAAATCCTTCAGATGGATCTGTATTCATGAGCGGTGTATCTTTAAAAATACTTAACAACAGACTTTTATATTAACAATTCATATTTCCACTCCCATGTGGTTATCCAATATGTTGCTTTCGTCATGGCATATCTTGGAGTTGTGGCCATTTTGACAGCCATTTCATGCCTGTGATTGTATTATTTTCTGTCCCTGACACTATATTCGCTCATTTCACAGATGCGTGTAAAACTGCATAATTCCTATGCCACAACATATCGTATAATTACCTTCATAATTTACATCAGATCCCACCTCTATTCAAGGCACTGTGGAACATTTTCCTCAAAGCGGATTTTGGATATGTTATTAGACGAAGGTCTCTTTCCAACGATTTAGTTTGGCAGCCAGACTAATATGCAGAATGAGGTCCCCAGATGGTGAATTTAGTGATGCTACCCCACACTGGGCTAACATCACCAAATTCATCCGCTAGGACCCCATTCTGCTTAGGACTCATCTTCTGGGAAGTATCTATAGTCTCAAATTAACATTGTTTTCAGTTACTTTTTTCCTTCTGTTCAGTTTCTATATCCACTAATTTGCAGAAGATAAAATGGATAATCAAGGTGACTTATGGGTGAACATCACCAACTTTAACTGGGGAACTTTCACTCTAATCCTAGGCCTTCATAACAGTTGAGGCCTAAGCAGAATGAGGTCCCCAAAGAGTGAATTTGGTGACACTAAGTTCACCCTCTAGGGACCTCATTCTGCAAATGTCAGACACACTATATCCAGGCTTGGCACGAATGGTAGTGATTGCAAGCTTTGGCTGAACAATTTTGGATTGAATTGAGAACTAAAGTTTGTAAAAATTATATATCAAAATAATTCAATTTCTTAAAGATGTTCAATCTCTTCCTAAATGCATTTTACATGTATATAGTGTCCGGGGTATCAAATAATAAATATGAGTTTTATATAGTTCCCTGATTATAAAATTATAAATAATAATTGAAGACCCCTGTCCAGAAACGCTTCTATCAATTCATATTGATTTTATATAGATATTATAGATATTTTCTTATATAATGCGATTATCAATTGGGACATTTTTTCGTTACTATTTTTAGAACTAAAGTTTGTAAAAATTATATATCAAAATAATTCAATTTCTTAAAGATGTTCAATCTCTTCCTAAATGCATTTTACATGTATATAGTGTCCAGGGTATCAAATAATAAATATGAGTTTTATATAGTTCCCTGATTATAAAATTATAAATAATAATTGAAGACCCCTGTCCAGAAACGCTTCTATCAATTCATATTGATTTTATATAGATATTATAGATATTTTCTTATATAATGCAATTATCAATTGGGACATTTTTCGTTACTATTTTTAGAAAGTTTAGATAAAGTTACCCCGCATGCTACACTCCGTACGAATGCGAGCCATAAAATGTCCCAAATTGATTTTATGAATATTATGCCCGAAATAAAATCAATATTAATTGATAGAAGCGTTTCTGGACATGGGTCTTCAATTTATATTTATAATTTTATAACCAGGGAACTAAATAAAACTTGTCATAGGAAGAGATAGACCATCAATAAATATATATATTTTCACAAAACTTTATGCATTCTGAATAGTCATTGAGTCACAGATTCGTTTTCTGGCCAGTCAGAGGGACTATGACTCAAATCTTCAAATTCCTTCTTTATACAGTGATATCCCTGAATACTAGTAGCCATTGTGTCACATGTAGAATCATTTTCTGATTGGTCATTCAAATCTTCAAATTCCTTCTTACAGTGATATCTCTGATTATGACGTTGAAAGTGCAATTTTATATTAAACCTCTTCTTGCAAGGTGAGCACCAATATGGTGCCTTTTCTTCATGGATAACCATGTGATGATGCAGCCGTTTTTTGCTGATAAATTCTTTACCACAAATAGAACATGGAATCATGTTCTCTCTTGTGTGGAGCTTCATATGGTCCTGTAAGGACTTTTCTCTGAGAAAAGCTTTAGGACATTTTTCGCACTTGAAATCCTTCAGTCCAGTGTGAACGAGAACATGTTTCTTCAAACACATCTTTGAGTTGAACTTTTTTAGACATATATCACATTGAAATTTCCTTGCACCATCCTCATGAACTATATCAACATGTCTTTTCACATGAGATTTACTCAAGTAGGAATTATTACAAAAGGAGCATGGGAACCTGTGACCAACATGCACAGAATTAACATGCCTCGCAAGATCATTGCCAAATCTATAGGTCTTGTTACCGCATATTAAACATGGGAATGATGCCTCAGTGTTATGATTGCGAGAATGTTGTTTAAGCTTTTGTATTGATGGGAATCCCTTCTGACATATAGAACATACATGAGATAAGATCTCAATGTGTGTCTCTTTGTGATAATCGAGTGACGATTTCGTTTTTAACATTTTATGACATGTTGGACATTCAAACTTCTTCTCACTGCTATGTACACTCTGGATGTGTATTTTCATATTTTGTGACATAGAGAAGGACATACCACAAATTAGACACTGGTATGGTTTTTCTCCCGAGTGCAATATTTGATGCTTCTTTTTATCACCACTGTCGGAGAATCCTTTTCCACAAATGATGCAGAAATGTGATTTTTCACCTGTATGTGACTTGATGTGTCTTTTAAGGCCACTAGTTTGGGCAAAACTCTTCAAACATATTTCGCACTGATAAGGCTTCTCTTTTGTATGTGTCCGTGTGTGCGATTCCAAATGTTCCTTCCGACTAAACTTCTTTTCACAAAAACTGCAAGCTAACTTCTTATCTCCATGGCTCATGACGGCATGATGTTTCAAATACTTTGTAGTTGTAAATGTCTTTGCACAAACTCGACATTTATAATTCCGACCATCGGGATCAGGGCACCAATCTGAATCATATTTAAGTTTTCCATCTGTGTTCTCAGTTTTATCGGGACCATTATAGTCCGACTCGTACGTGTCATCATCTAAATTTTCAGAGATATTGGATGCTGGTGATCCAACAGTTTCAATCCTGTCAATATTTACCAAACATTCTTTAGATTTATTGAATCCAGCAGATTCTGTAGAATCTACATCAGATGAATCACTATCAAGACTGTCATCTGACAATTGGTTCTCAGATGTGGAAGAATCGCTGTCATCCATCAGTTTCGTAATTACAGATCTTTGAATTCTTCAAGTTTATTTCATGTTCATTCTGACCTCATGTCAGCTTAGAAGTGCCCTTAACTTGAAATTCATATTAAGTCCTAAATAGCATTCCTCTTAATGGCACCATCAATCATTAGCTGTTGTTACACCAGTTGTCTCTATCTGAAATACAACAAGAGAGAATTATTAAAGGTATTAGTAAAGGCGAAAGTTGCGTTTATTAATATGTTTTGATTCCGGGTTATCTCACACAAGGTCCTGATATACATAAATAAAAGCCCTTTTCGTCAGAGGATGGTATGAGTTTGTAGAGCTGAAAAAGCTCATATCATGCGGATATTGGTTCGCTCACTTAGACATATCGATGTATGGATAATTAAAATATAAGGTTCGGAGGGACCTCTAGCGGATGCGGGAGGAATATATAGGAGAGAATAAAATAGACACTGGGCCCTGATAGGTCAATAGCCTTGTGTGCTTTTTGGCACAGGAATTAACCCTCTGTAGTGAAGTTTGAATTATTTGTTGTGGTCTAAAATATGACAGTATTGTTTTATGCGGTTCTGACACTAGTTAGGAAAACACAAGATTTAAAGGCGAATTCCCTGCCTGCCTGTCGTACCTGATTTTTGTGTGCAAAAAGTTTCCCAAAGTGTCAATTTTTTAGATTTAAAGAAAATTTTGGACCCAATGTTTATATTGCCATTAGTATAGGCTAACACGTTAGCACTGAGGCCTATGGAAAACATTTACACCTGTATAACCTATACAGATACAGCCATGTTTGTGACGCAGTGCCAAGCTTTCCCAGCGTCGCTATACGTTTAACATGCTTTACCTTTACCTTCTCTGTAAATTTCTCCTGTGTCAGGAGAACCGTCATTAGGGTGGACGTGACCACTTCTTCTTGAGCGCAGTCTGAGTATTGTAGCATGTCTCACATTTTTATGATATATGTACATGTAAATATGTTTAGATTTAATGAATAGGTGTCTGGTCGGGGTTGAGACCGTCACTGACTGCCGGGGTCCACACGCGGAGCTTTGGGACCAGGTTCCTTTGCAGCCAGGGTTCGGAGTCGGGCTTGGTGAGGTTGACAGCACAGACCTCTGGATATAGCTTCTATCTTCTGCATGCAGTCATGTGGGATGTTGTATATTGAACAGTCGAGTATTAATATCAGGAGTTGTTGATTTTGTAAAGACAGGTTCAGACCAGCTTGGCTCAGGGTTTCTTTAATTCCGTTTATAACTCGAATTCTGACTTCATTGAGACTGTCGCATGATGTGATAAAGTTGACCATGTCTTCGTGTTCTTTGCCGCGCGCTTAGTTTCCAGGTAGAGGTAAATTTGCTTTCTGTCGTTGGATAATGTAGGTGCCTGTAGCCATTTTCATTTTGTATGTTGCCTTGGTAGCGGCGAATGGTTCCGACCCGCAAGCGTCCCGGATTTGATGTACGCAACCATGGTTGGATGTTGAGATGCGATAGAGTTGATTTTTCCATGGCTTCCTGTTTAAGAATTTTCATCCAGTGGGAATCTACTGTATTGTCAACCATGGTTTTCCATAAGTGGTTTGGAGGAGGTAGTGCTACTGTGTCATGTGTTGATGGTATACATTTCAGTGAGATTGGTGACTTTAATGAACCAGCTGTTGGATTTTCCAGATCTGATTGCAAGTTGTCTGGTGGCGAGTTGGCATTCGATCGAGCCTTGGTTCCGAACTACACGGTTCTCTTGAAGTTGTGAATAATTTAATGATAAAACGACAATCAGCTTTATATGGGCGCGACACTATAAGTGCAGTGTGTTATCTTTGGGCGTAACACTATTAGTGCAATGTGTTATAAGTGGGCGTGGCACTATTGGTGTAGTGTGTTACAAGTGGGCGTGGCACTATTAGTGCAGTGTGTGTTATCTGTGGGCGTGACACTATTACTACGGTGTGTGTTATCTTTGGGCGTGGCACTATTAGTGCAGTGTGTGTTATAAGTGGGCGTGGCACTGTTTTAGTGCAGCGTGCTTTATAAGTGGGTGTGGCACTGTTTTTAGTGCAGTGTGCTTTATAAGTGGCACTTTTTAAGTGCAGCCTGCTTTATAAGTGGGCGTGGCACTTTTTTAGTGCAGCGTGCGTTATAAGTGGGCGTGGCACGAATTTAGTGCAGCGTGCGTTATAAGTGAAAGTGGCACTTTTTAGTGCAGCGTGTGTTATAAGTGGGCGTGGCACTATTTTAGTGCAGCGTCCGTTATAAGTGGGCGTGACAATATTTTAGTGCAGCGTGCGTTATATGTGGGCGTGGCATTATTTTAGTGCAGCGTGCGTTATAAGTGGGCGTGGCACTATTTTAGTGCAGCGTGCGTTATAAGTGGGCGTGGCACTATTTTAGTGCAGCGTGCGTTATAAGTGGGCGTGGAACTAATTTAGTGCAGCGAGCGCTATAAGTGGGCGTGGCACTATTTGAGTGCAGCGTGCGTTATAAGTGGGCGTGCGTTATAAGTGGGGGTGGCACTTTTTTAGTGCAGCATGCGTTATAAGTGGGCGTGGCACTAATTTAGTGCAGCGTGCGTTATAAGTGGGCGTGGCACTAGTTTAGTTATAAGTGGGCGTGGCGCTTTATTAGTGCAGCTTGCGTTATAAGTGGGCGTGGCATTTTTTAGTGCAGCGTGCGTTATAACGCCCACTTATAACACACGCTGCACTAAAAAGATGAATGGCAACAAGCCTGTGCTGTGGTTAAGGAGTCGATTATTTAGGGCATTGCTGTAGTTTCTACTTTCTTGCAGAATTTACAACTTGATTGCCAAATCTTTTGTCAATTGACAATAATGTTTGCCAATTGTGAATAATTTTAACATTTGAAAAGCAGCCGTGTATAAACTTGGTCGGGGCAGGCGATCTGACCCGTTTTAACCATGCAATCAGTTTATTGTGCTCTCACCAGTGAAAGTACCACCATCTTGATCATATACTTCGATTTTCATGTGACTTACATTTATGCAAATCATGAGTCAAGGCATGCTACTTCATCATAATGCTTTGATCTACATGAGATAAATATATCAATGAACTGCTTAGATTCTGATATCACTGGATTTGTCACAAATATCAAAACAATCTCCGAATATCAGTGCTTAACCTCTTTGTCTGCTATGTCATGCTGTGTACGATACGTCCGTTTTTGGATTATCATGATATTCCTGTTAAATTTTTCCACTGGAAAATGACCATAATATAAATAGCCCAACACGTGATGTCATAACGTCATTTAGCCAGGGTTTCCATATTCGAGTCCCTTTCGCCTAGCCCACATTTTCCCTCTGACACATTCCCTGAAACAGAGTAATGCCTACATCAGCTGTGTATTTCCCACTAATAAAACCAACAGGGAGTGATAAACAAAAATAATTGTATTTGCCAATTTTCAAGGATACACACATCAATAATTATTGCCTTATTCTGAAAGTTATCAAAGTGAACATCATTAAAAGTGGTGTTCGATTCTGCCTAGTTACACCGCCATTGCCTAGCCAAATAGAACATATTGCCATGATGCTACCCCATTTTGTACTGACCATGTAAATCTCAGTTTGTCAAACATAAAATCACAGTTGCGATTCCTTGGATGAATCTACTTATTGTAGATGTTCAGAATTTGGATTAATTAAGTTATGGGCTGAGTTACTAATATTAGATACTTACAGTTGGTCCCCTACCCCAAACTCCTGGTGGAAACACTCATTTATCAGTGATGACGTATTGATATAGCAATTAGAATAGTTTCAGATTGTTCCCAGACTCCTCATTGATTGAAATTATTCCTCAGTACAAACAATCATAGTCAAGAATTTTATTCCACGCCATTGGCATGAGGCACATGTATTCAACGTAATCACAGCCGTTATGTACATGTTGTTGTACATTAATGCCCTAAATAATCGACTCCTTAACCACAATTGAATTATTGGCAATTTTTCAGGATTTAGTCGGAAATATGGCTTGTTGCCATTTATCAGAAAGCTCTCACTGGTATATAATATGGCATATATTTTATATAATGTGATTTGGTTGTCAAATCGTGCTGGGCATCTTTAAAATTAAACAGTCTCCCACCCTTTTAGATCATCAGCATCTACGACACTGATCCTCGATCTCAACCAATCAGATCGCTGGAACAGTAATGAACCAATTAGCACTCAGCTTGAGTATAAGCGCAAGGGGAAACTGAAATATTTAACACTTCAATGACTGGAGACTCCTGAAATTTTGCGAAAACCCTGTGCCAATACATTCTCTTATATATACATCATTATACGAGTCTCCCATATGGAGCCTCACATATATTAGAGAATACATTGGCGTAACAATATTTTCCTTGACCATGTAAGCCAGTGCATTCTCTTATCTATGCGAGACTCGCATATATAAGAGAATGTACTGGCACATGATCTTTAATGCTGCACTGTTAACAACCACCCAGTCTCTGAAGAAGCTGCAGAAGTAGTAGCGAAATCTATCAGGCTGTCTTGTGGGATCTCTCGACTTTCGTGACACGCCCCTGGGAGATTCTTCAATATCTTCACCACTTTTTGTTGTTGTTTCAGAACCATTCAGACAGTGAAGCCACAAGCAATTCCAGAAGTTCATCAAGGGTTTCATCACCAGCTCCTTCTTGTAAAAGGAAACTATAACATCGCCTGAAGACATGCTGACTTGTCTTGATTACCTGTGGCACTGTATATATACATTGTATATACTCGATCATCTATACATTTATAAATAATTCACTGGTGTTGTTTTCCCTATATATATATATGTATTCATCTGCCATACTATCTGCTGGTTACATTAACCAAGTCTTCACCTAAAACATATTTGTTTCTTTAATAAACAATTTCATTATCTTTTTTTCTCATATGATTCAAGTTTCCACATACTAGTATTACTCCAAGATAATAAAATACTTGCAGAAAGATGATTAACAGAGTGTTCAGACGGGTCTGTTGTGCATGTTGCGTTGGTCCATATGTTGCATTGGCACGAACTGTTGCATGTGTTAAAGCAATTCACGCAGGCACGTACATTGCGCTATAACTTATAACGTCAATATTGGAATAAATGTAATATTACAAATAAATCTATCTGTAATAAATTAATTGTTCGAAAATGTAAAACCTGTAAAATCCAAGCAGCACACTTTATTGACATAAATACAAGGTTGATTTTACTTCGCTTCGAACACAGACACCATTACATCTTTTATCGATTGAAAACAAAAAAGTTATGATGCACGCCATATAAGGAATGTATTACTCTTTACGTTGTGTTGAAAATAGAATCCAAAATCCAAACAACTAACACTTTATTGGCATGAATTCAAGTTCATTTTACTTCGCTTCGAAGACAAACACCATTACATCTTTTATCGATTGAAAACAAAACAGTCATGATGCACGCCATATAAGGTATATGTTACTCTTTACGTTGCATTGAAAATAGAATATGTGATAACAGATACAAGTAACAGATACATCGCAGTCACCTGAAAGCCTTGGTGTTGCTGTCTGTAATCTAATTTCAATGCAATGTACACAACTGACTTGTCCGAAGCTACTTTATCTGTTTGGGCTGCAACTCCAAAATACTCCAAATACTTTGAAATCAGATTCTAATTTATTAAATATTAAGCATAAGTTGAATAGGCACCCGATAACCAGTGCTAACGTTTTAGCCTATACTAATGGCAATATAAACATTGGGTCCAAAATTTTCTTTAAATCTGAAAAATTGACACTTTGGGAAACTTTTTGCACAAAAAAATCAGGTACGACAGGCAGGGAATTCGCCTTGAAATCTTGTGTTTTCCTAACTAGTGTCAGAACCGCATAAAAAAATACTGTCATATTTTAGACCACAACAAATAATTCAAACTTCACTACAGAGGGTTAATTCCTGTGCCAAAAAGCACACAAGGCTATTGACCAATCAGGGCCCAGTGTCTATTTTATTCTCTCCTATATATTCCTCCCGCATCCGCTAGAGGTCTTTCCGAACCTTATTTACACCAGTGTAACCTATGTGTTTCAGCGCTGGAACCTCTCGGCTGTGTTTTGGTAATTAATTGATTCATATAACTAAAGCGTCTTTTGAAGAAATTGTTTTGGAATCTGATGATACGGGACCATCGAATCAGATTGTGTACCTTTAATAATTCGCTCTTGTTGTATTTCAGATAGAGACAACTGGTGTAACAACAGCTAGTGATTGATGGTGCCATTAAGGGGAATTCTATTTAGGACTTAATATGAATTTCAAGTTAAGGGTACTTCTAAGCTGACATGAGGTCAGAATGAACATGAAATAAACTTGAAGAATTCAAAGATCTGTAATTACGAAACTGATGGTTAACAGCGATTATTCCACATATGAGAACCAATTGTCAGATGACAGTCTTGATAGTGATTCATCTGATGTCGATTCTACAGAATCTGCTGGATTCAATAAATCTAAAGAATGTTTGGTAAATATTGACAGGATTGAAACTGTTGGATCACCAGCATCCAATATCTCTGAAAATTTAGATGATGACACGTACGAGTCGGACTATGGTCCCGATAAAACTGAGAACACAAATGGAAAACTTAAATATGATTCAGATTGGTGCCCTGATCCCGATGGTCGTAATTATAAATGTCGAGTTTGTGCAAAGACATTTACAACTACAAAGTATTTGAAACATCATGCCGTCATGAGCCATGGAGATAAGAAGTTAGCTTGCAGTTTTTGTGAAAAGAAGTTTAGTCGGAAGGAACATTTGGAATCGCACACACGGACACATACAAAAGAGAAGCCTTATCAGTGCGAAATATGTTTGAAGAGTTTTGCCCAAACTAGTGGCCTTAAAAGACACATCAAGTCACATACAGGTGAAAAATCACATTTCTGCATCATTTGTGGAAAAGGATTCTCCGACAGTGGTGATATGAAGAAGCATCAAATATTGCACTCGGGAGAAAAACCATACCAGTGTCTAATTTGTGGTATGTCCTTCTCTATGTCACAAAATATGAAAATACACATCCAGAGTGTTCATAGCAGTGAGAAGAAGTTTGAATGTCCAACTTGTCATAAAATGTTAAAAACGAAATCGTCACTCGATTATCACAAAGAGACACACATTGAGATCTTATCTCATGTATGTTCTATATGTCAGAAGGGATTCCCATCAATGCAAAAGCTTAAACAACATTCTCGCAATCATAACACTGAGGCATCATTCTCATGTTTAATATGCGGTAACAAGACCTATAGATTTGGCAATGATCTTGCGAGGCATGTTAATTCTGTGCATGTTGGTCACAGGTTCCCATGCTCCTTTTGTAATAATTCCTACTTGAGTAAATCTCATGTGAAAAGACATGTTGATATAGTTCATGAGGATGGTGCAAGGAAATTTCAATGTGATATATGTCTAAAAAAGTTCAACTCAAAGATGTGTTTGAAGAAACATGTTCTCGTTCACACTGGACTGAAGGATTTCAAGTGCGAAAAATGTCCTAAAGCTTTTCTCAGAGAAAGTCCTTACAGGACCACATGAAGCTCCACACAAGAGAGAACATGATTCCATGTTCTATTTGTGGTAAAGAATTTATCAGCAAAAAACGGCTTCATCATCACATGGTTATCCATGAAGAAAAGGCACCATATTGGTGCTCACCTTGCAAGAAGAGGTTTAATATAAAATTGCACTTTCAACGTCATAATCAGAGATATCACTGTAAGAAGGAATTTGAAGATTTGAATGACCAATCAGAAAATGATTCTACATGTGACACAATGGCTACTAGTATTCAGGGATATCACTGTGTAAAGAAGGAATTTGAAGATTTGAGTCATAGTCCCTCTGACTGGCCAGAAAACGAATCTGTGACTCAATGACTATTCAGAATGCATAAAGTTTTGTGAAAATATATATATTTATTGATGGTCTATCTCTTCCTATGACAAGTTTTATTTAGTTCCCTGGTTATAAAATTATAAATATAAATTGAAGACCCATGTCCAGAAACGCTTCTATCAATTAATATTGATTTTATTTCTGGCATAATATTCATAAAATCAATTTGGGACATTTTATGGCTCGCATTCGTATGGAGCGTAGCATGCGGGATACCATTATCTAAACTTTCTAAAAATAGTAACGTAAAAATGTCCCAATTGATAATCGCATTATATAAGAAAATATATATAATATCTATATAAAATCAATATGAATTGATAGATGCGTTTCTGGACAGGGGTCTTCATTTATTATTTATAATTTTATAACCAGGGAACTATATAAAACTCATATTTATTATTTGATACCCCGGACACTATATACATGTAAAATGCATTTAGGAAGAGATTGAACATCTTTAAGAAATTGAATTATTTTGATATATAATTTTTACAAACTTTAGTTCTCAAATTAATTCAATCCAAAATTGTTCAGCCAAAGCTTGCAATCACTACCATTCGTGCCAAGCCTGGATATAGTGTGTCTGACATTTGCAGAATGAGGTCCCTAGAGGGTGAACTTAGTGTCACCAAATTCACTCTTTGGGGACCTCATTCTGCTTAGGCCTCAACTGTTATGGAGGCCTAGGATTAGAGTAAAAGTTCCCCAGTTAAAGTTGGTGATGTTCACCCATAAGTCACCTTTATTATCCATTTTATCTTCTGCAAATTAGTGGATATAGAAACTGAACAGAAGGAAAAAAGAGACAATGTTAATTTGAGACTATAGATACTTCCCAGAAGATGAGTCCTAAGCAGAATGAGGTCCTAGCGGATGAATTTGGTGATGTTAGCCCAGTGTGGGGTAGCATCACTAAATTCACCATCTGGGGACCTCATTCTGCATATTAGTCTGGCTGACAAACTAAATCGTTGGAAAGAGACCTTCGTCTAATAACATATCCAAAATCCGCTTTGGGGAAAATGTTCTACAGTGCCTTGAATAGAGGTGGGATCTGATGTAAATTATGAAGGTAATTATACGATATGTTGTGGCATAGGAATTATGCAGTTTTACACGCATCTGTGAAATGAGCGAATATAGTGTCAGGGACAGAAAATAATACAATCACAGGCATGAAATGGCTGTCAAAATGGCCACAACTCCCAAGATATGCTATGGCGAAAGCAACATATTGGATAACCACATGGGAGTGGAAATATGAATTGTTAATATAAAAGTCTGTTGTTAAGTATTTTTAAAGATACACCGCTCATGAATACAGATCCATCTGAAGGATTTATCAGTCACTGCAATGCAAGTCAAACCCAATGATTTACATCTTTAAAGTTTGTGTTTTCTGCTAATCCAACAGTCTGGCCAAAATATAGTAATGTTGGGCATGCAACACACAAAGTAATGTTTAGCCACGCACTGCATGGTAGTTTCATTTGGCATTGTGATTAATTATTGAATGTAAGGCAGAAATTGAAGTGCATACCCTTGTGGTATAAAGACTAGTTACATTTCTGGAATTTTATTCACTCTCCGTGGTAAAATACCACACACATATGTCCCAATGCTTATCATACTGCAAAGTAACACTCATCTCTTGAATAGATTAGCGCCATATCTCACCAGATCAAAGAGAAGGTACATCTTACAGTTCATTTAAGACTAATTTTCATGCTGCTACCAAACCGGTTTATTAGTAGACAATTTTGTTCTAATATCTTCAGTCGTCACTTTACTATGCTAGCCCACTGAGTGGTATAATGTCACTAAATTCACCCTCTGGGAACCTCATTCTGCAAATAACACACTATTTCAATGCTTGTTTTATTAGCTTCATCAAATGAGGGTAGTTCGCATACCAGTGTTCCAAATAAATGTGCCTTTCGAGACCATTATAACTGTTGATTTGTAATTATGGGATCGATAAATTGTCCGGAATGTGCATAAACATACTAGTAGTTGGCCTACACTGGCGATTCCACAAGGGTGAGACCTATCCAGTCTGAAATTGTTAATGTTATGCCTGTTCTGTTGTCCCTCTTCTGCATATTTGTCAACTCATAAACAAACATGACATCTTAGATTGAATGTAAGGCAGAAATTGAAGTGCATACCCTTGTGGTATAAAGACTAGTTACATTTCTGGAATTTTATTCACTCTCGGTGGTAAAATACCACACACATATGTCCCAATGCTTATCATACTGCAAAGTAACACTCATCTCTTGAATATATTAGCGCCATATCTCACCAGATCAAAGAGAAGGTACATCTTACAGTTCATTTAAGACTAATTTTCATGCTGCTACCAAACCGGTTTATTAGTAGCCAATTTTATTCTAATATCTTCAGTCGTCACTTTACTATGCTAGCCCACTGAGTGGTATAATGTCACTAAATTCACCCTCTGGGAACCTCATTCTGCAAATAACACACTATTTCAATACTTGTTTTATTAGCTTCATCAAATGAGGGTAGTTCGCATACCAGTGTTCCAAATAAATGTGCCTTTCGAGACCATTATAACTGTTGATTTGTAATTATGGGATCGATAAATTGTCCGGAATGTGCATAAACATACTAGTAGTTGGCCTACACTGGCGATTCCACAAGGGTGAGACCTATCCAGTCTGAAATTGTTAATGTTATGCCTGTTCTGTTGTCCCTCTTCTGCATATTTGTCAATTCATAAACAAACATGACATCTTAGATTGAATGTAAGGCAGAAATTGAAGTGCATACCCTTGTGGTATAAAGACTAGTTACATTTCTGGAATTTTATTCACTCTCCGTGGTAAAATACCACACACATATGTCCCAATGCTTATCATACTGCAAAGTAACACTCATCTCTTGAATATATTAGCGCCATATCTCACCAGATCAAAGAGAAGGTACATCTTACAGTTCATTTAAGACTAATTTTCATGCTGCTACCAAACCGGTTTATTAGTAGCCAATTTTATTCTAATATCTTCAGTCGTCACTTTACTATGCTAGCCCACTGAGTGGTATAATGTCACTAAATTCACCCTCTGGGAACCTCATTCTGCAAATAACACACTATTTCAATGCTTGTTTTATTAGCTTCATCAAATGAGGGTAGTTCGCATACCAGTGTTCCAAATAAATGTGCCTTTCGAGACCATTATAACTGTTGATTTGTAATTATGGGATCGATAAATTGTCCGGAATGTGCATAAACATACTAGTAGTTGGCCTACACTGGCGATTCCACAAGGGTGAGACCTATCCAGTCTGAAATTGTTAATGTTATGCCTGTTCTGTTGTCCCTCTTCTGCATATTTGTCAATTCATAAACAAACATGACATCTTAGATTGAGTTAGAAGTAAAATCCCATGCTCGATCCAGGTATATTTGACATCATACATTTGGTATCAATAATAATCATGCAAATTGTTTGTCATTTACGCCTGGCATCAAAACGTATTTTGTATCTTGCATCAATGTGGAAATAAGAAACATCTCCCAGCGATTTTTGTCAACAAAACATCAGTACTCAAGTGTCTGGCAGAGGGAGTAAATAAATGTCCAGACCCAAATAAGCAACATGCAGGGGGAACTTTTAGATTAAATTAATACAAGTTTATTTGGAACACTAGAGTATACCACTCGATTCTGACACTGTAGCTCATCTTTGGGAGGAGTTTATTTTTTTGCTGAGCAATGAATAGAATAATAAAGAAGGAAAGCCAATAAATTACAGTAAAGGTCTTCTATTGTGTAGATGAAATTATTTTCATTTCAAGCATTTTATCAATAAATATGGGCTGCAGGGTGTGCAGATGGATTCAAATGAAATCCAAAATAACTGCTGGCAGCCATGTTTTGTAATGAATTTTGGAAATAATTGATGGCTCCAATCTAGAGGTCACCCCAAAGAAATTTGGTGACGTTTAGATGAGGCGTGTGGCCTTTAATGTGTGCCAAATTATTTAGTCGTGCAAAGAGTAAAATCCAAGATGGCCGCTGGCAGTCATGTTTTTTTAACAAATTTTGGAAATAATCAATGGCTCCCATCCAGAGGTTACCCCGAATATCCACATGGCGATTGGTGACGATCATATGAGGGATGTGTCCTGTAGGGTGTGCCGAAGGATTTATTCATGCAAAGAGCATAGTCCAAAATGGCCACTGGCAGCCATGTTTTTCTACAAATTTCGGAAAATATTTATGGCTCCCATCTAGAAGTCACCATGAAGATCCATATAAAGTTTGGTGATGATCGGATGAGGCCAGAGGGATATGGTCTGAAGAGTGTGCTAAAGGATTTAGTCATGCAATGATTAAAATCCAATATGGTTGCCTGTTTTTCATCGAAAATTGTTCAAATTCGATGGCTCCCATCTAGAAGTGATCCTAAACATGCCTGTAAATTTTAAAAACAATTCTCCAATAAATGCTGGCTGCAGGATGTGCCAATGGATTAAAATTTGAAATCCAAGATGGCTGCTGGCGGCCATGTTTTTTTAATGAATTTCGGAAATAATCAATGGCTCCCATCTAGAGGTCACCCAAAAGATCCATATGATGTTTGGTAGCGATTAGATTAGGGATGTGGTCTATAGGGTGTGCCAAAGGATTTCGTCATGCAAAGAGTAAAATTCATGTTTAGGATCAACTCTAGATGGGAGCTCTCAAATTTTAGTGATTTTCGTTAAAACATATGGCTGGTGGCCATGTTTTTAAAACAAATTTCAGAGATAATCGATGGCTCCCATCTAGAGGTCACCCGAAAGATCTGTATCAAGTTTGATGACGATCGGATGTGGCCTGTAGGGTGTGCCACAGGATTTAGTCATGCAAAGAGTAAAATCCAAGATGGCTGTCGGCAGCCATGTTTTAACGAAAATCACTAAAATTTGAGAGCTCCCATCTAGAGTTGATCCTAAACATGCCTGTAAATTTTCAAAACATTTCTCCGATGAATGTGGGCTGCTGGGTGTGCCGATGCATGGATTCAAATTTGAAATCGCCCTGAAGATCCATATAAAGTTTGTTGATCGATGATCGGATGAGGGATGCGGCATGTAGGGTGAGCCAAAGGAAATTGTTGAAGGACAGACAACAGATGCCAACCCACGGCAATAGCTCATTCTTCACAAGGTGAAGTTGAGCTAAAAGGAAGAAAGACAAACAACAATTTTATTAATCATATTTAATGATTAATTTCATCACAAATATAAATGGTATGTATAGTATACAACCATTTCATGACAATAGACAGATATGAACTGAATTTCTACATAAATACAAAAGGTCCAGCCTGAAAAGTTCTCAATCAGTTAATCAGGTTTTGACATTTTGGTAGTATGATATACCAGTAACAAGGCACAACAAGAATTTAAAGAGAAATGAATTCTACAAAAGTGTGCGTTAAATTGTCTCCCTATGGAAGACTTGCATATATAAGAGAATGCACTGGCACAGTAATGCTGCACCAGCGCTGCTTCTCTCTGGAAAGGGTTAATGTTAAAGATGGACAATATTCTTTTGGGCTAGTTACTATAACAATACCTAGTTTTTTGTTATTATCAAATAATGGTAAATTTTTATATATTGGTGGCACTCAATATAAAAAATGCTTGCCAGACGGTGTACACTACATTTTAAACCAGCCACTATGACAAGAAACTATTTTCTCAGAAAGTAACCATGTTTGGTGCTCCATTGATCAGCTAATTATGCTCCTATAAATAACGGGGGTCTAATTTCTCTTTAAAACCCTGTATGTCTTATAAATGGTATAAAATCAAGTGCAAAAAAAAAAAACGATTATAAAACGCACTGGTTTTCGGGTGCCTATTCAACTTATGCTTAATATTTAATAAATTAGAATCTGATTTCAAAGTATTTGGAGTATTTTGGAGTTGCAGCCCAAACAGATAAAGTAGCTTCGGACAAGTCAGTTGTGTACATTGCATTGAAATTAGATTACAGACAGCAACACCAAGGCTTTCAGGTGACTGCGATGTATCTGTTACTTGTATCCGTTATCACATATTCTATTTTCAATGCAACGTAAAGAGTAACATACCTTATATGGCGTGCATCATTACTTTTTTGTTTTCAATCGATAAAAGATGTAATGGTGTCTGTCTTCGAAGCGAAGTAAAATCAACTTGTATTTATGTCAATAAAGTGTGCTGTTTGGATTTTACAGGTTTTACATTTTCGAACAATTAATTTATTACAGATAGATTTATTTGTAATATTACATTTATTCCAATATTGACGTTATAAGTTATAGCGCAATGTACGTGCCTGTGTGAATTGCTTTAACACAGGCAACAGTTCGTGCCAATGCAACATATGGACCAACGCAACATGCACAACAGACCCGTCTGAACACTCCGTTAATCATCTTTCTGCGAGTATTTTATTATCTTGGAGTAATACTAGTATGTGGAAACTTGAATCATATGAGAAAAAAAGATAATGAAATTGTTTATTAAAGAAACAAATATGTTTTAGGTGAAGACTTGGTTAATGTAACCAGCAGATAGTATGGCAGATGAATACATACATATATATAGGGAAAACAACACCAGTGAATTATTTATAAATGTATAGATGATCGAGTATATACAATGTATATATACAGTGCCACAGGTAATCAAGACAAGTCAGCATGTCTTCAGGCGATGTTATAGTTTCCTTTTACAAGAAGGAGCTGGTGATGAAACCCTTGATGAACTTCTGGAATTGCTTGTGGCTTCACTGTCTGAATGGTTCTGAAACAACAACAAAAAGTGATGAAAATGGGGGTGAAGATATTGAAGAATCTCCCAGGGGCGTGTCACGAAAGTCGAGAGATCCCACAAGACAGCCTGATAGATTTCGCTACTACTTCTGCAGCTTCTTCAGAGACTGGGTGGTTGTTAACAGTGCATCATTAAAGATCCTGTGCCAGTGCATTCTCTTATATATTCTTGTCTCGCATAGATAAGAGAATGCACTGGCTTACAAGGTCAAGGAAAATATTGTTAGGCCAATGTATTCTCTAATATATGTGAGGCTCCACATGGGAGACTCGTATAATGATGTATATATAAGAGAATGTATTGGCACAGGGTTTTCGCAAAATTTCAGGAGTCTCCAGTCATTGAAGTGCTAAATATTTCAGTTTCCCCTTGCGCTTATACTCAAGCTGAGTGCTAATTGGTTCATTACTGTTCCAGCGATCTGATTGGTTGAGATCGAGGATCAGTGTCGTAGATGCTGATGATCTAAAAGGGTGGGAGACTGTTTATTTTTAAAGATGCCAGCCCGATTTGACAACCAAATCACATTATATAAAATATATGCCATATTATATACCAGTGAGAGCTTTCCGATAAATGGCAACAAGCCATATTTCCGACTAAATCCTGAAAAATTGCCCATAATTCTGCTGTGGTTAAGGAGTCGATTATTTATGGCATTACTGTACAACAACATGTACATAACGGCTGTGATTACGTCGAATACATGTGCCTCATGCCAACGGCGTGGAATAAAATTCTTGACTATGATTGTTTGTACTGAGGCATAATTCCAATCAATGAGGAGTCTGGGAACATTCTGAAACTATTCTAATTGCTATATCAATACCTCATCACTGATAAATGAGTGTTTCCACCAGGATTTTGGGGTAGGGGACCCCAAAAGCTGATGAGGAAGATTTGTCCATGCAACCAACTGTAAGTATCTAATATTAGTAACTCAGCCCATAACTTAATCCAAATTCTGAACATCTACAATAAGTAATATAAGTAGATTCATCCAAGGAATCGCAACTGTGATTTTATGTTTGACAAACTGAGATTTACATGATCAGTACAACATGGGGTAGCATCATGGCAATATGTTCTATTTGGCAAGGCAATGGTGGTGTGACTAGGCATAATCGAACACCACTTTTAATGATGTTAACTTTGATAACTTTCAGAATAAGGCAATAAATATCGATGTGTGTATCCTTGAAAATTGGCAAATACAATTATTTTTGTTTAACACTCCCTGTTGGTTTTATTAGTGGGAAATACACAGCTGATGTAGACATTACTCTGTGTCAGGGAATGTGTCAGAGGGAAAATGTGGGCTAGGCGAAAGGGACTTGAATAGGAACCCACTGTCCCTCTAGTGGAAACCCTTGCTAAATGACGTTATGACATCACGTGTTGGGCCATTTATATTATGGTCATTTTCCAGTGGAAAAATTTAACAGGAATATCATGATAATCAAAAAACGGACGTATCGTACACAGCATGACATAGCAGACAAGAGGTTAAGCACTGATATTCGGAGATTGTTTTGATATTTGAGACAAATCCAGTGATATCATAATCTAAGCAGTTCATTGATATTTATCCCATGTAGATCAAAGCATTATTATGAAGTAGCATGCCTTGACTCATGATTTGCATAAATGTAAATCACATGAAAATCGAAGTATATGATCAAGATGGTGGTACTTTCACTGGTGAGAGCACAATAAACTGATTGCAGGGTTAAAACGGGTCAGATCGCCTGCCCCGACCAAGTTTATACACGGCTGCTTTTCAAATGTTAAAATTATTCACAATTGGCAAACATTCTGCAAGAAAGTAGAAACTACAGTAATGCCCTAAATAATCGACTCCTTAACCACATCACAGGCTTATTGCCATTCATCTTTTTAGTGTAGCGTGTGTTATAAGTGGGCGTTATAACGCAGCTGCACTAAAAAAGTGCCACGCCCACTTATAACGCACGCTGCACTAATAAAGCGCCACGCCCACTTATAAAGCACGCTGCACTAAACTAGTGCCACGCCCACTTATAACGCACGCTGCACTAAATTAGTGCCACGCCCACTTATAACGCATGCTGCACTAAAAAAGTGCCACGCCCACTTATAACGCACGCCCACTTATAACGCATGCTGCACTCAAATAGTGCCACGCCCACTTATAGCGCTCGCTGCACTAAATTAGTGCCACGCCCACTTATAACGCACGCTGCACTAAAATAATGCCACGCCCACATATAACGCACGCTGCACTAAAATATTGTCACGCCAACTTATAACGGACGCTGCACTAACAAAGTGACACGCCCACTTATAACGCACGGTGCACTAAAATAGTGCCACGCCCACTTATAACGCACGCTGTACACAAATAGTGCCACGCCCACTTACAACGCACGGTGCACTAAACAGGTGTCACGCCCACTTATAACGGACGATGCACTAAGAAAGTGCCACGCCCACTTATAACGCACGCTGCACTAAAAAAGTGACACGCCCACTTATAACGCACGCTGCACTAAAATAGTGCCACGCCCACTTATAACACACGCTGCACTAAAATAGTGCCACTTTCACTTATAACACACGCTGCACTAAAAAGTGCCACATTCACTTATAACGCACGCTGCACTAAATTCGTGCCACGCCCACTTATAACGCACGCTGGACTAAAAAAGTGCCACGCCCACTTATAAAGCACGCTGCACTTAAAAAGTGCCACTTATAAAGCACGCTGCACTAAAAACAGTGCCACACCCACTTATAAAGCACGCTGCACTAAAAACCGTGCCACGCCCACTTATAACACACACTGCACTAATAGTGCCACGCCCAAAGATAACACACACCGTAGTAATAGTGCCACGCCCAAAGATAACACACACTGCACTAATAGCGCCACGCCCACTTATAACACACTACACTAATAGTGCCACGCCCACTTATAACACATTACACTAATAGTGTCACGCCCAAAGATAACACACACACACACTGCACTAATAGTGCTACGCCTACTTATAACACATTGTACTAATAGTGTTACGCCCAAAGATAACACACTGCACTTATAGTGTCGCGCCCATAGAAAGCTGATTGTCGTTTTATCATTAAATTATTCACAACTTCAAGAGAACCGTGTAGTTCGGAAACAAGGCTCTATCGAATGCCAACTCGCCACCAGACAACTCGCAATCAGATCTGGAAAATCCAACAGCTGGTTCATTAAAGTCACCAATCTCACTGAAATGTATACCATCAACACATGACACAGTAGCACTACCTCCTCCAAACCACTTATGGAAAACCATGGTTGACAATACAGTAGATTCCCACTGGATGAAAATTCTTAAACAGGAAGCCATGGAAAAATCAACTCTATCGCATCTCAACATCCAACCATGGTTGCGTACATCAAATCCGGGACGCTTGCGGGTCGGAACCATTCGCCGCTACCAAGGCAACATACAAAATGAAAATGGCTACAGGCACCTACATTATCCAACGACAGAAAGCAAATTTACCTCTACCTGGAAACTAAGCGCGCGGCAAAGAACATGAAGACATGGTCAACTTTATCACATCATGCGACAGTCTCAATGAAGTCAGAATTCGAGTTATAAACGGAATTAAAGAAACCCTGAGCCAAGCTGGTCTGAACCTGTCTTTACAAAATCAACAACTCCTGAGATTAATACTCGACTGTTCAATATACAATATCCCACATGACTGCATGCAGAAGATAGAAGCTATATCCAGAGGTCTGTGCTGCCAACCTCACCAAGCCCGACTCCGAACCCTGGCTGCAAAGGAACCTGGTCCCAAAGCTCCGCATGTGGACCCCGGCAGTCAGTGACGGTCTCAACCCCGACCAGACACCTATTCATTAAATCTAAACATATTTACATGTACATATATCAGAAAAATGTGAGACATGCTACAATACTCAGACTGCGCTCAAGAAGAAGTGGTCACGTCCACCCTAATGACGGTTCTCCTGACACAGGAGAAATTTACAGAGAAGGTAAAGGTAAAGCATGTTAAACGTATAGCGACGCTGGGAAAGCTGGGCACTGCGTCACAAACATGGCTGTATCTGTATAGGTTACACAGGTGTAAATGTTTTCCATAGGCCTCAGTGCTAACGTTTTAGCCTATACTAATGGCAATATAAACATTGGGTCCAAAATTTTCTTTAAATCTGAAAAATTGACACTTTGGGAAACTTTTTGCACAAAAAAATCAGGTACGACAGGCAGGGAATTCGCCTTTAAATCTTGTGTTTTCCTAACTAGTGTCAGAACCGCATAAAAAAATACTGTCATATTTTAGACCACAACAAATAATTCAAACTTCACTACAGAGGGTTAATTCCTGTGCCAAAAAGCACACAAGGCTATTGACCAATCAGGGCCCAGTGTCTATTTTATTCTCTCCTATATATTCCTCCCGCATCCGCTAGAGGTCTTTCCGAACCTTATTTACACCAGTGTAACCTATGTGTTTCAGCGCTGGAACCTCTCGGCTGTGTTTTGGTAATTAATTGATTCATATAACTAAAGCGTCTTTTGAAGAAATTGTTTTGGAATCTGATGATACGGGACCATCGAATCAGATTGTGTACCTTTAATAATTCGCTCTTGTTGTATTTCAGATAGAGACAACTGGTGTAACAACAGCTAGTGATTGATGGTGCCATTAAGGGGAATTCTATTTAGGACTTAATATGAATTTCAAGTTAAGGGTACTTCTAAGCTGACATGAGGTCAGAATGAACATGAAATAAACTTGAAGAATTCAAAGATCTGTAATTACGAAACTGATGGTTAACAGCGATTATTCCACATATGAGAACCAATTGTCAGATGACAGTCTTGATAGTGATTCATCTGATGTCGATTCTACAGAATCTGCTGGATTCAATAAATCTAAAGAATGTTTGGTAAATATTGACAGGACTGAAACTGTTGGATCACCAGCATCCAATATCTCTGAAAATTTAGATGATGACACGTACGAGTCGGACTATGGTCCCGATAAAACTGAGAACACAAATGGAAAACTTAAATATGATTCAGATTGGTGCCCTGATCCCGATGGTCGTAATTATAAATGTCGAGTTTGTGCAAAGACATTTACAACTACAAAGTATTTGAAACATCATGCCGTCATGAGCCATGGAGATAAGAAGTTAGCTTGCAGTTTTTGTGAAAAGAAGTTTAGTCGGAAGGAACATTTGGAATCGCACACACGGACACATACAAAAGAGAAGCCTTATCAGTGCGAAATATGTTTGAAGAGTTTTGCCCAAACTAGTGGCCTTAAAAGACACATCAAGTCACATACAGGTGAAAAATCACATTTCTGCATCATTTGTGGAAAAGGATTCTCCGACAGTGGTGATATGAAGAAGCATCAAATATTGCACTCGGGAGAAAAACCATACCAGTGTCTAATTTGTGGTATGTCCTTCTCTATGTCACAAAATATGAAAATACACATCCAGAGTGTACATAGCAGTGAGAAGAAGTTTGAATGTCCAACATGTCATAAAATGTTAAAAACGAAATCTTCACTCGATTATCACAAAGAGACACACATTGAGATCTTATCTCATGTATGTTCTATATGTCAGAAGGGATTCCCATCAATGCAAAAGCTTAAACAACATTCTCGCAATCATAACACTGAGGCATCATTCCCATGTTTAATATGCGGTAACAAGACCTATAGATTTGGCAATGATCTTGCGAGGCATGTTAATTCTGTGCATGTTGGTCACAGGTTCCCATGCTCCTTTTGTAATAATTCCTACTTGAGTAAATCTCATGTGAAAAGACATGTTGATATAGTTCATGAGGATGGTGCAAGGAAATTTCAATGTGATATATGTCTAAAAAAGTTCAACTCAAAGATGTGTTTGAAGAAACATGTTCTCGTTCACACTGGACTGAAGGATTTCAAGTGCGAAAAATGTCCTAAAGCTTTTCTCAGAGAAAGTCCTTACAGGACCACATGAAGCTCCACACAAGAGAGAACATGATTCCATGTTCTATTTGTGGTAAAGAATTTATCAGCAAAAAACGGCTTCATCATCACATGGTTATCCATGAAGAAAAGGCACCATATTGGTGCTCACCTTGCAAGAAGAGGTTTAATATAAAATTGCACTTTCAACGTCATAATCAGAGATATCACTGTAAGAAGGAATTTGAAGATTTGAATGACCAATCAGAAAATGATTCTACATGTGACACAATGGCTACTAGTATTCAGGGATATCACTGTGTAAAGAAGGAATTTGAAGATTTGAGTCATAGTCCCTCTGACTGGCCAGAAAACGAATCTGTGACTCAATGACTATTCAGAATGCATAAAGTTTTGTGAAAATATATATATTTATTGATGGTCTATCTCTTCCTATGACAAGTTTTATTTAGTTCCCTGGTTATAAAATTATAAATATAAATTGAAGACCCATGTCCAGAAACGCTTCTATCAATTAATATTGATTTTATTTCTGGCATAATATTCATAAAATCAATTTGGGACATTTTATGGCTCGCATTCGTATGGAGCGTAGCATGCGGGATACCATTATCTAAACTTTCTAAAAATAGTAACGTAAAAATGTCCCAATTGATAATCGCATTATATAAGAAAATATATATAATATCTATATAAAATCAATATGAATTGATAGATGCGTTTCTGGACAGGGGTCTTCATTTATTATTTATAATTTTATAACCAGGGAACTATATAAAACTCATATTTATTATTTGATACCCCGGACACTATATACATGTAAAATGCATTTAGGAAGAGATTGAACATCTTTAAGAAATTGAATTATTTTGATATATAATTTTTACAAACTTTAGTTCTCAAATTAATTCAATCCAAAATTGTTCAGCCAAAGCTTGCAATCACTACCATTCGTGCCAAGCCTGGATATAGTGTGTCTGACATTTGCAGAATGAGGTCCCTAGAGGGTGAACTTAGTGTCACCAAATTCACTCTTTGGGGACCTCATTCTGCTTAGGCCTCAACTGTTATGGAGGCCTAGGATTAGAGTAAAAGTTCCCCAGTTAAAGTTGGTGATGTTCACCCATAAGTCACCTTTATTATCCATTTTATCTTCTGCAAATTAGTGGATATAGAAACTGAACAGAAGGAAAAAAGTAACAATGTTAATTTGAGACTATAGATACTTCCCAGAAGATGAGTCCTAAGCAGAATGAGGTCCTAGCGGATGAATTTGGTGATGTTAGCCCAGTGTGGGGTAGCATCACTAAATTCACCATCTGGGGACCTCATTCTGCATATTAGTCTGGCTGACAAACTAAATCGTTGGAAAGAGACCTTCGTCTAATAACATATCCAAAATCCGCTTTGGGGAAAATGTTCTACAGTGCCTTGAATAGAGGTGGGATCTGATGTAAATTATGAAGGTAATTATACGATATGTTGTGGCATAGGAATTATGCAGTTTTACACGCATCTGTGAAATGAGCGAATATAGTGTCAGGGACAGAAAATAATACAATCACAGGCATGAAATGGCTGTCAAAATGGCCACAACTCCCAAGATATGCTATGGCGAAAGCAACATATTGGATAACCACATGGGAGTGGAAATATGAATT
This sequence comes from Siphonodentalium dalli, assembly GCA_032622095.1. Lineage (NCBI taxonomy): Eukaryota > Metazoa > Mollusca > Scaphopoda > Gadilida > Siphonodentaliidae > Siphonodentalium > Siphonodentalium dalli. Next base: position 80,605,298 of record CP136063.1, on the reverse strand, counting down.
GTTAATATAAAAGTCTGTTGTTAAGTATTTTTAAAGATACACCGCTCATGAATACAGATCCATCTGAAGGATTTATCAGTCACTGCAATGCAAGTCAAACCCAATGATTTACATCTTTAAAGTTTGTGTTTTCTGCTAATCCAACAGTCTGGCCAAAATATAGTAATGTTGGGCATGCAACAAACAAAGTAATGTTTAGCCACGCACTGCATGGTAGTTTCATTTGGCATTGTGATTAATTATTGAATGTAAGGCAGAAATTGAAGTGCATACCCTTGTGGTATAAAGACTAGTTACATTTCTGGAATTTTATTCACTCTCCGTGGGAAAATACCACACACATATGTCCCAATGCTTATCATACTGCAAAGTAACACTCATCTCTTGAATAGATTAGCGCCATATCTCACCAGATCAAAGAGAAGGTACATCTTACAGTTCATTTAAGACTAATTTTCATGCTGCTACCAAACCGGTTTATTAGTAGACAATTTTGTTCTAATATCTTCAGTCGTCACTTTACTATGCTAGCCCACTGAGTGGTATAATGTCACTAAATTCACCCTCTGGGAACCTCATTCTGCAAATAACACACTATTTCAATGCTTGTTTTATTAGCTTCATCAAATGAGGGTAGTTCGCATACCAGTGTTCCAAATAAATGTGCCTTTCGAGACCATTATAACTGTTGATTTGTAATTATGGGATCGATAAATTGTCCGGAATGTGCATAAACATACTAGTAGTTGGCCTACACTGGCGATTCCACAAGGGTGAGACCTATCCAGTCTGAAATTGTTAATGTTATGCCTGTTCTGTTGTCCCTCTTCTGCATATTTGTCAACTCATAAACAAACATGACATCTTAGATTGAATGTAAGGCAGAAATTGAAGTGCATACCCTTGTGGTATAAAGACTAGTTACATTTCTGGAATTTTATTCACTCTCGGTGGTAAAATACCACACACATATGTCCCAATGCTTATCATACTGCAAAGTAACACTCATCTCTTGAATATATTAGCGCCATATCTCACCAGATCAAAGAGAAGGTACATCTTACAGTTCATTTAAGACTAATTTTCATGCTGCTACCAAACCGGTTTATTAGTAGACAATTTTGTTCTAATATCTTCAGTCGTCACTTTACTATGCTAGCCCACTGAGTGGTATAATGTCACTAAATTCACCCTCTGGGAACCTCATTCTGCAAATAACACACTATTTCAATGCTTGTTTTATTAGCTTCATCAAATGAGGGTAGTTCGCATACCAGTGTTCCAAATAAATGTGCCTTTCGAGACCATTATAACTGTTGATTTGTAATTATGGGATCGATAAATTGTCCGGAATGTGCATAAACATACTAGTAGTTGGCCTACACTGGCGATTCCACAAGGGTGAGACCTATCCAGTCTGAAATTGTTAATGTTATGCCTGTTCTGTTGTCCCTCTTCTGCATATTTGTCAACTCATAAACAAACATGACATCTTAGATTGAATGTAAGGCAGAAATTGAAGTGCATACCCTTGTGGTATAAAGACTAGTTACATTTCTGGAATTTTATTCACTCTCGGTGGTAAAATACCACACACATATGTCCCAATGCTTATCATACTGCAAAGTAACACTCATCTCTTGAATATATTAGCGCCATATCTCACCAGATCAAAGAGAAGGTACATCTTACAGTTCATTTAAGACTAATTTTCATGCTGCTACCAAACCGGTTTATTAGTAGCCAATTTTATTCTAATATCTTCAGTCGTCACTTTACTATGCTAGCCCACTGAGTGGTATAATGTCACTAAATTCACCCTCTGGGAACCTCATTCTGCAAATAACACACTATTTCAATACTTGTTTTATTAGCTTCATCAAATGAGGGTAGTTCGCATACCAGTGTTCTAAATAAATGTGCCTTTCGAGACCATTATAACTGTTGATTTGTAATTATGGGATCGATAAATTGTCCGGAATGTGCATAAACATACTAGTAGTTGGCCTACACTGGCGATTCCACAAGGGTGAGACCTATCCAGTCTGAAATTGTTAATGTTATGCCTGTTCTGTTGTCCCTCTTCTGCATATTTGTCAATTCATAAACAAACATGACATCTTAGATTGAATGTAAGGCAGAAATTGAAGTGCATACCCTTGTGGTATAAAGACTAGTTACATTTCTGGAATTTTATTCACTCTCCGTGGTAAAATACCACACACATATGTCCCAATGCTTATCATACTGCAAAGTAACACTCATCTCTTGAATATATTAGCGCCATATCTCACCAGATCAAAGAGAAGGTACATCTTACAGTTCATTTAAGACTAATTTTCATGCTGCTACCAAACCGGTTTATTAGTAGCCAATTTTATTCTAATATCTTCAGTCGTCACTTTACTATGCTAGCCCACTGAGTGGTATAATGTCACTAAATTCACCCTCTGGGAACCTCATTCTGCAAATAACACACTATTTCAATGCTTGTTTTATTAGCTTCATCAAATGAGGGTAGTTCGCATACCAGTGTTCCAAATAAATGTGCCTTTCGAGACCATTATAACTGTTGATTTGTAATTATGGGATCGATAAATTGTCCGGAATGTGCATAAACATACTAGTAGTTGGCCTACACTGGCGATTCCACAAGGGTGAGACCTATCCAGTCTGAAATTGTTAATGTTATGCCTGTTCTGTTGTCCCTCTTCTGCATATTTGTCAATTCATAAACAAACATGACATCTTAGATTGAGTTAGAAGTAAAATCCCATGCTCGATCCAGGTATATTTGACATCATACATTTGGTATCAATAATAATCATGCAAATTGTTTGTCATTTACGCCTGGCATCAAAACGTATTTTGTATCTTGCATCAATGTGGAAATAAGAAACATCTCCCAGCGATTTTTGTCAACAAAACATCAGTACTCAAGTGTCTGGCAGAGGGAGTAAATAAATGTCCAGACCCAAATAAGCAACATGCAGGGGGAACTTTTAGATTAAATTAATACAAGTTTATTTGGAACACTAGAGTATACCACTCGATTCTGACACTGTAGCTCATCTTTGGGAGGAGTTTATTTTTTTGCTGAGCAATGAATAGAATAATAAAGAAGGAAAGCCAATAAATTACAGTAAAGGTCTTCTATTGTGTAGATGAAATTATTTTCATTTCAAGCATTTTATCAATAAATATGGGCTGCAGGGTGTGCAGATGGATTCAAATGAAATCCAAAATAACTGCTGGCAGCCATGTTTTGTAATGAATTTTGGAAATAATTGATGGCTCCAATCTAGAGGTCACCCCAAAGAAATTTGGTGACGTTTAGATGAGGCGTGTGGCCTTTAATGTGTGCCAAATTATTTAGTCGTGCAAAGAGTAAAATCCAAGATGGCCGCTGGCAGTCATGTTTTTTTAACAAATTTTGGAAATAATCAATGGCTCCCATCCAGAGGTCACCCCGAATATCCACATGGCGATTGGTGACGATCATATGAGGGATGTGTCCTGTAGGGTGTGCCGAAGGATTTATTCATGCAAAGAGCATAGTCCAAAATGGCCACTGGCAGCCATGTTTTTCTACAAATTTCGGAAAATATTTATGGCTCCCATCTAGAAGTCACCATGAAGATCCATATAAAGTTTGGTGATGATCGGATGAGGCCAGAGGGATATGGTCTGAAGAGTGTGCTAAAGGATTTAGTCATGCAATGATTAAAATCCAATATGGTTGCCTGTTTTTCATCGAAAATTGTTCAAATTCGATGGCTCCCATCTAGAAGTGATCCTAAACATGCCTGTAAATTTTAAAAACAATTCTCCAATAAATGCTGGCTGCAGGATGTGCCAATGGATTAAAATTTGAAATCCAAGATGGCTGCTGGCGGCCATGTTTTTTTAATGAATTTCGGAAATAATCAATGGCTCCCATCTAGAGGTCACCCAAAAGATCCATATGATGTTTGGTAGCGATTAGATTAGGGATGTGGTCTATAGGGTGTGCCAAAGGATTTCGTCATGCAAAGAGTAAAATTCATGTTTAGGATCAACTCTAGATGGGAGCTCTCAAATTTTAGTGATTTTCGTTAAAACATATGGCTGGTGGCCATGTTTTTAAAACAAATTTCAGAGATAATCGATGGCTCCCATCTAGAGGTCACCCGAAAGATCTGTATCAAGTTTGATGACGATCGGATGTGGCCTGTAGGGTGTGCCACAGGATTTAGTCATGCAAAGAGTAAAATCCAAGATGGCTGCCGGCAGCCATGTTTTAACGAAAATCACTAAAATTTGAGAGCTCCCATCTAGAGTTGATCCTAAACATGCCTGTAAATTTTCAAAACATTTCTCCGATGAATGTGGGCTGCTGGGTGTGCCGATGCATGGATTCAAATTTGAAATCGCCCTGAAGATCCATATAAAGTTTGTTGATCGATGATCGGATGAGGGATGCGGCATGTAGGGTGAGCCAAAGGAAATTGTTGAAGGACAGACAACAGATGCCAACCCACGGCAATAGCTCATTCTTCACAAGGTGAAGTTGAGCTAAAAGGAAGAAAGACAAACAACAATTTTATTAATCATATTTAATGATTAATTTCATCACAAATATAAATGGTATGTATAGTATACAACCATTTTATGACAATAGACAGATATGAACTGAATTTCTACATAAATACAAAAGGTCCAGCCTGAAAAGTTCTCAATCAGTTAATCAGGTTTTGACATTTTGGTAGTATGATATACCAGTAACAAGGCACAACAAGAATTTAAAGAGAAATGAATTCTACAAAAGTGTGCGTTAAATTGTCTCCCTATGGAAGACTTGCATATATAAGAGAATGCACTGGCACAGTAATGCTGCACCAGCGCTGCTTCTCTCTGGAAAGGGTTAATGTTAAAGATGGACAATATTCTTTTGGGCTAGTTACTATAACAATACCTAGTTTTTTGTTATTATCAAATAATGGTAAATTTTTATATATTGGTGGCACTCAATATAAAAAATGCTTGCCAGACGGTGTACACTACATTTTAAACCAGCCACTATGACAAGAAACTATTTTCTCAGAAAGTAACCATGTTTGGTGCTCCATTGATCAGCTAATTATGCTCCTATAAATAACGGGGGTCTAATTTCTCTTTAAAACCCTGTATGTCTTATAAATGGTATAAAATCAAGTGCAAAAAAAAAAAACGATTATAAAACGCACTGGTTTTCGGGTGCCTATTCAACTTATGCTTAATATTTAATAAATTAGAATCTGATTTCAAAGTATTTGGAGTATTTTGGAGTTGCAGCCCAAACAGATAAAGTAGCTTCGGACAAGTCAGTTGTGTACATTGCATTGAAATTAGATTACAGACAGCAACACCAAGGCTTTCAGGTGACTGCGATGTATCTGTTACTTGTATCCGTTATCACATATTCTATTTTCAATGCAACGTAAAGAGTAACATACCTTATATGGCGTGCATCATTACTTTTTTGTTTTCAATCGATAAAAGATGTAATGGTGTCTGTCTTCGAAGCGAAGTAAAATCAACTTGTATTTATGTCAATAAAGTGTGCTGTTTGGATTTTACAGGTTTTACATTTTCGAACAATTAATTTATTACAGATAGATTTATTTGTAATATTACATTTATTCCAATATTGACGTTATAAGTTATAGCGCAATGTACGTGCCTGTGTGAATTGCTTTAACACAGGCAACAGTTCGTGCCAATGCAACATATGGACCAACGCAACATGCACAACAGACCCGTCTGAACACTCCGTTAATCATCTTTCTGCAAGTATTTTATTATCTTGGAGTAATACTAGTATGTGGAAACTTGAATCATATGAGAAAAAAAGATAATGAAATTGTTTATTAAAGAAACAAATATGTTTTAGGTGAAGACTTGGTTAATGTAACCAGCAGATAGTATGGCAGATGAATACATACATATATATAGGGAAAACAACACCAGTGAATTATTTATAAATGTATAGATGATCGAGTATATACAATGTATATATACAGTGCCACAGGTAATCAAGACAAGTCAGCATGTCTTCAGGCGATGTTATAGTTTCCTTTTACAAGAAGGAGCTGGTGATGAAACCCTTGATGAACTTCTGGAATTGCTTGTGGCTTCACTGTCTGAATGGTTCTGAAACAACAACAAAAAGTGATGAAAATGGGGGTGAAGATATTGAAGAATCTCCCAGGGGCGTGTCACGAAAGTCGAGAGATCCCACAAGACAGCCTGATAGATTTCGCTACTACTTCTGCAGCTTCTTCAGAGACTGGGTGGTTGTTAACAGTGCAGCATTAAAGATCTTGTGCCAGTGCATTCTCTTATATATTCTTGTCTCGCATAGATAAGAGAATGCAAAGAGTAAAATCCAAGATGGCTGCTGGCGACCCCAAAATGACTCGTTTCCCATCTACATGTCATTGTTAACATACATGACAAATTTCATGAAGTTCCGACCAAAGCTACGACCTGTAGCCCGCACCAAAGGATTTATTCATGCAAAGAGTAAAATCCAATATGGCTGCTGGCGGACATGTATTTTAGCCAAACGACCCCAAAATGACTCGTTCCCATCTACATGTTAATATTAACATCCATGATAAATATCATGATGATTAGACAAACAGTACGACCTGTCAATGGATTGAATTTCGAAATCCAAGATTGCTGCCAGCGGCCATGTTTTTTGGCCGTATGACCCCAAAATGACTCGTTCCCATATACATGTCAATATCAATATTCATGGAAAATTTCATAAAGGTCAGACCAAAGGTACGACCTGTAACCCGCGCCAAAGGATTTAGTCATGCAAAGAGTAAAATCCAAGCTGGCGGCCATGTTTTTTGGCCGAACAACCCCAAAATCACTCGTTCCCATCTACATGTCATTGTTAACATCCATGACAAATTTCATGAAGTTCTGACCAAAGCTACAACCTGTAGCCTGCACCAAAGAATTTAGTCATGCAAAGAGTAAAATCCAAGATGGCTGCTGGCGGCGGCCATGTTTTTTGGCTGAACGACCCCAAAATCACTCGTTCCCATCTACATGTCAATATTAACATCCATGACAAATTTCATGATGATCAGACGAACAGCACGACCTGTAGCCCGCGCCAATGGATTGCATTTTGAAATCCAAAATGGCCACCAGCGGCCATGTTTTTTGGCCGAATGAACCCTAAATGACTCGTTCCAATCTACATGTCAATGTCAACATTCATGCAAAATTTCATAAAGATCAGACCAAAGGTACGACCTGTAGCCCGCGCCAAAGGAAATTGTTGACGGACACACGGACGCCAAGCCATGGCAATAGCTCAAACTTACAAAAGTAAGTTGAGCTAACTAGGTCTATAATGTAATGTATCATAATCATTGCCAGACTTCTCTGTTGGATTGATTATGTTGTATATTTTATGTAAACTTAAACTTTTGATCTTATTTATATATTAATTTGTATGTCTGGATTAATATTCCCATCGGCAGGAAGAAAACAGAACAAAAGATAAAATTTTATTTTTTCTGACAAACAGCATTTTCTTGGATAGGGAAATCCGTAAACCAAGTAATAAAAAATTAAATGCCTAAAGGCTTGTCCTCAATTTATTCAGATCAGCCAAACACCGCGACAAAAATGACAACTTTAGATAAACTAACACTACTTTTTATTAACAGCATCAATTTGCCTTACCAGTATCATAGCAGTTCAGCAGAACCCACCATCATCATAGCAAATTAGCAGGACCACTAACCAGGGGTGGTCAATTCACACACATTTCAATTACTTTCCTTACTAGTACGAAAATACTTGCCTCGATCGAGCCCACAAAGATCCATACGTCATAGAATGAGGGTTAGAGAAATACAGGGTTTGTAATGCAATATATAAAGGTCATTCCGAGAATACTTTGTGTACTAAGAAAGCAGAATAAGAATATATCTCTTCATCAAGCAATGACTATGATACCATTCTAAAGTAAAGCCAATGATGCATCTGTCACAAGCGATAAGGCTATAAAAAGTCAATTTCCTATTTCTTAGGACAAAGTTTTTTTTAACCCTTTCTTGACTGGAGCTTCCTGAAATTTTGAGAAAACCCTGTGCCAATGCATTCTCTTATATATGCAAGTCTCCCATAGGGCATATATAAGAGAATGCATTGGCCTAACAATATTTACCTTGATCTTGTAAGTCCGTATATTCTCTTATTTTTGTGAGACTCCCTATGGGAGACTCACATATATAAGAGAATGCACTGGCACAGGATCTTTAATGCTGCACCAGCACAGTTCCCGTTTTGTTGCGGAGATTGCAGTCACAATTCATCACATTTTAACATACTATCAATTGCAGTAATGAATAGAAATCTGAATCGAGCAACTGGTCTGCAAATAGTTTGTCGGTCATCTGCAGGGTGAATTTAGTGATGCTGTCCCGCACGACAGGCTAGCATTACCAAATTAACCCTCTGGGAACCTCATTCTGCTTAGACCTCAACTACTATGGGAGACCTAGGAACAGATTGAAAATCCCCAGTTGTAGTTGGTGATGTTCACCCATTAGTCACCTCGATTAAACATTTTATCTTCTGCAAATAAAGGGATATAGACACTGAACACAAGGGAAAAAGTAACTAAAAAACATGTTAATTTGAGACTATAGATACTTCCCAGATGAAGCCTAAGCAGAATGAGGTCCCTAGAGGGTGAAGTTGGTGATGCTAGCCCACTGACGGACACACTATTTGCACTTGAATAAAAACATACTGCAATTCTTTTTATAAATATTAAACATTTTTCCCAACAGATTGAACGCGAATAAAAAGGTCGGACGCAAGTTGTTTCGCGAAATGGGAAATTGACTTTATTTAGCCAAAATAACCCATAATTCCATGTTAAACAGCTACACATAATATATTAACAGATATCGGTTATATAGTTTGCATAACATGCATATTAGACATATATAACTGCAAGACATTGAAATTAATTTTTATATGCAAAATTGACTTCTTTTTATCTCCGAGACGATCTGCAATTCGTATATCTGAACTATTAACATGTCTACAAATATCCAGCAAAATATTTAGTATAACTGAACGGGTCACTCTCACCAAATAAAGTGCTGAAGGGTACACAGGGTTTGAAAATGTGCTGAAGGGTACACAGGGTTTGTGATCGGCACTAACACCGTTACTTAAACTGTGTTCTGAAAGTCTGGCGTCCATTAGCAGTTTGTTTTCAGTTAATTTTAATGTTCATTGGAACTTAAACAAATATTCTCTAACAGAAATCATGGCAGATACGAAAACTAAACGTCATTTAAGAACGACATTTCAAAACCTGTGTACCCTTCAGCACATTTTCAAAACCAGTGTACCCTTCAGCACTTTTTTTGGTGAGAGTGACCCCTTCAGCTTTAGTATATGGTACATTGAATCAAATATTGTCAAATCTTTACAATTCTCATTAGCCTTTGTTCGAATGTAGTCAAATTAACTAGTCAATCTATCTAGTTCTAATAGAGATAATTCAAAAGAAGTTAACTCTAATTCCAGTTTGAAGGTAAATAGGATAGAATTAGTTCTAACAAATTTTAGAATACACATACTGCAGGGGATGTATTATAGCTAATAGTATAAAAATTAAAACGATAAAGGTTATACATGAGATATTTAACCATGTTTCTAGAATTGATTATTTTCTAAATAAAGGAAAAACAGCTGAAATTCAAATTTACTGACCAATAGAAATCAGTAAGGCTTAAAAACAAAATACAGTGTTCTCCAGCAACTCCCTCATCACATTCAGAGACCTTAAATTATTTATTTAAAAGATTTTATTTGCAAAATCACCTAGAAGTTTCCAGAAGTTTAAAACTAAATTTCACATTTATCAACAATGGAATATTTATTGGTTTCTGTTGAATATTTCATTGGATAAAAGGTATTTGTGATTAATATATAGATTGGTTGGAAAAATGTAGGATTTGATTCCATAAAATTATCCACACATCCATTACTTTCTAGAATTCTGCGAAAAATTAAAAGTTAAAAGCCTCACTCACTCATACAATTGTTCATATATAATTAATTGCCCGAGAACACACATATTTATTTTTAATTGTATAGAACAAACAATTTCAAAATTATATAAAAAATTGTTAAGTATCCTGAAAACATCCATTGAATTATAGATCTATTATAGCATAGCACAGGTATTGTTGCCTTAAACAATTTAAAGTAGACCATTTGTTACCTTACTTTATGCTAGAAACAGGGTTAAATATCATATCAAGTTCAGATTTAGTTAATTTCTAAATTCATCTATATATCTACTTAATTTTTACCTTCTTGGATGAACTAGATTCCTTCTTCAATTTCTTCATCTGACCTGAGCAAAAGAAATATATTTAAATAGAAATTAAAACTTTAAAAAAAAAATTTATTGCAATGTATCTAATATTATTAGACAATACCAAGTTTATTATTCTTAGGCTGTCTGTCACATTGAACTAAAATTAGTAGAGTTAATTATCAAACATAACAGCAATGATTAAAAGAAGTAGAAGTAATTACGATACACTGCCTTGGCTCATGCTGGTACAACAATTAATCATTAGCACATTTGTCTTAGAAGTTGCGAAAAGGTGTCAGACCAAAATAAAAGAGTCTCGGCATGTTTTAGGAACATTAATGGTTATGTCAGGAATTGCTGTTTCAAATAATTCTCTAATGATTATTTTTAGACATCTGCAGTTATTTTCATAATATCTCATTCTGGAATTGATATTGGAGAAAAAATTGCTCCCAAAATGGCCAACCTAAAATTTGAGGCCAACACCCACCCCCTGTTCAGATTTAAGATTCTTGACCAGGCAACAGGGTTCGAGCTGTTAATGTCCATACTTTTTTCAAAAAAAGAAAATTTCATTTATCAAAACAATGAGAATTAGCCACTATAACAGCGTTCTTTCATAACAATTGACAATACTGTATTACTATTTGTTTTCAAAATATAATGTCATGCCAAACAGTAGGCAAATCAGTGTACAATTACATGGGTATAGCACATCGACCAGACCTATTTTACAGCTTTACCTGATCGCATTGGTAAATTTTCTCATCTCGAAATTGATCAGTTATTTTGTTTTCGAAGCACGTCTTATTTTCTTCCTTTCCATTGTTGTTATTTTTTTATTCTATTTTTTTAAAGGTGTTGTCAATGATCTTAAACATTTATTTTCAAATGGCCCGAAGTTTCCGAAAACTCGCCAAAATATTGCCCAAAAGTATTTTCTGGCCAGATCGGACCCAGTTAACCGAAGGATTCTTTGTATGCCCTGAATGGAATGAAACTTTTAACTACATACTGTCTTCGTCATCATGATCATCTCCACCGCCATCATCTTCATCATCATTTCCTTCTTCATCTTGTTCATCGTCCTCATCTTCGGACGACTCAGAGGGTTCAGGCAAATAGCCATCCTTTTCCAACCGTTCACGTGCATTGGTGAATACCGATTGTAGCACTATGGAATCCTCAAAGATCTGTAGGCATAAAGAGAGAGAGAAAATAAAGCTTCTTTACTACTCACAAATCTTCTAAAACATTATCTGATTTTAAGTTATGCAGGTTTATAGCACACCCAATAACATGTTCTGGTCTTTAAATGTGAAAGATGTCTTAATCTGGACTGTGATGACTAGACAAAACCTGTTGCATGTGAATATCCTTTACCCTATTGTGGTCAGCGTGTCAGATATGGGTTTGCAGCGCGTCACCGGTCACTGAGTCTTCACACAGCAGTGGCTTGGCCGCTTTGAGTGATGTGCAATTGTCGGATTGCTCGCTGTTTCAAAACCCGGACCAAGTTGTGACCCTTGAGCAAGGTCGCTCGTACTGTGTTGGCTTCACATCATGCGATAAACGAGTACCAGTCAGCTTGTCATACTGATGAGTATCAGAGCATGTTCTAATCAAACTAGAGCAGCGCCTGCAATGGCTGCAGCCGGTTCATTGGTTGGCTTGTACAAATGACTGGGGTAATATTGTACCAAGCGTGTTAGTGCAAGTAATTGGTTAATCGCTATATAAAACTGGTCATTATTATTATTATAATAACCCTAAGATCATTCACATTCGATCAAAGATGACTGAGATACAGGGAAGTATATATTTTTACATTGAGGGCCATAACTTCAGAAGAAATGAACCTGGTACATATTGCTATTGTTCCCTTCACGCTGCCTCATGAGCATACTAAAGATCTCTCAGAGATGAAATACGATTACTGAAATCAGGATTGCATAATGTCAAGAACTTGCAATATCTAACAAGGTTTTTTGTTAACTATAACATGATTATGATTAAACAATATACAAAATTGGATAATAGATATGAAAATGTGCAGTAAATGTCAACCCTATAGAAACAGGCATACTGCATGGTACCGTGATTACTGCTCCAGCCACAGCCTGTTCTGCTTATTTTTAACTACAATCAGATTCAGCACTCCTCGTTACACTATTAAATTTCCTTTCCTTTTCTGATTGCCATACATGTAAATGCCAACCGAGTAATTCTACCAAATACTCTGCCATCTAAACTACTCTAGTTGTCTAATGTCCATTCTTGATACATGTATATGGTGTGATTACATGTATGTCCTCAAGTCACCGAGGAGCAAAGGTGATTGAAAATATATTCAGTTCTCAGCTAAAACTTTTAAAGCACAGGTCTACCTATCCAGATATGATGACATTGGAACTCACATGGACCTAGTGTATGCACAATTAAAGTACATGGTTGCTATATCTGTACTGCCATGATATTTGTGCTTGATACATGTAGTTATACAAAAAATAATAAATAATAATAGAATTTTTATTAATCCAGCCTTGGATACAATAAGCAACACCTGTTAGAACCTTCAATTATCAAAGACATTGCACAATTGCATATTTTCACAACAATTAGAAAAAAAATCAAAAAAATCGATATAAATCAAATAAATCTGATTTATATCAAATAAATCTGATTTATATCAAATAAATCGATTTTTTTTATTTATTTGAAAAAGATAAAAAAAATCACCAACCCTGACTGAAATACAGAGATCCAAAGTTGGCACAAATGCACTGTCATTCTAAGAGTCATATCAATGCAACAAATGAATTGATGAAGCCCGTCCAAAGTTGGCACAAATGCACTGTCATTCTAAGGGTCATATCAATGCAACAAATGAATTGATGAAGCCCGTCAAATGGTGGCACAAATGCACTGTCATTCTAAGGGTCATATCAATGCAACAAATGAATTGATGAAGCCCGTCCAATGGTGGTTCATATAAAGCTTGCGTCGCTTACAAACCGTAAAACAACCTTTGGGTTGTGATTATGGTGAATTGGTGAAGAGAACAATGAGAATAACAGCGAGCACATACACAAAGATGAGGACACCATATGAACTCTATGATCTATACATCTATAAGATGAGGACCCCATAATTATGATGAATAAGATGGTTTGCACCTCAGATAGAGGTATCTGAGCCCATGCCAGAACCGAATGAGTTTTTTTCCTGAGAAAATTTGTAACTCTCCTGAGAAATGCTCTTCCCTGAAATAACATTTATTTTTATGCTTGGGTCATCATTTAAATGTATATTATATGCATATGTATATATGCTATTCACATTATTCATCTACATGTATATTGTCTTCTGCTCAAGGGATGGCAGGAAGATGGTCTTTGAGACAATGTTAATGCTGCTTTTTCTGTTTATGTTTTGTATATTTCATTCAAAGATCATTGAAATCAAACCAAGCCGGAGTTTAGTGTGCATGTTATTTGCAGAATGAGGTCCCCAGAGGGTGAATTTAGTGATGCTATCACGCATTCTGCTTTCCCTCATCTTCTCTGGAAAGTTTCTTTATTATCACATTTCTATAATTTTCACATAGATTCTATTTCTTTGTAAGTTTAGTTTCTCTATGTCCCCAAATTGGCAGATGACACATTGCATAATTAAGGTTCCCAATGGGTGTACATCACAATATTCATCATTTGGGAACTTCAATCTGAGTCTATGTCCCTCATAGCAGATGAGGTCCCAAGAGGCTGAATTTGATAATGCTAGCCCGCTATGCAGGATAGCGTCACTAAATTCACCCTCTGGGGACCTCATTCTGCAAATGACAGGCACACTAAACTCAGACTTGAATCAAACATGACTTAGATAGAGCTCCTAACTTGTTACGGACAGATGGAAAGGATGTACGGATGCATGCACACAGGACAGAGAGATCCCATTTCTATATCCCCCACCAAAATTTAGCTACAATTTGATATCAGCGCAAAATGAATCCTATTAATTGAAGGGAAATGATCAGATAATAAGTTCAACAAACGATGGTCGTTTGTTGAACTTATTATCTGAACATATCCTAAGGGATAACTACTCATCAATCAAGTTTTTTAATATCTGATACTAAATTCTTCTATGAGAACTCACCAGTGATCCTTCAACATTATATGTCTGAGCATTCTTACATAGTAACATAACATCTTTCTCCAGGTCATCAAGAGCCCGATACCGATGGTCCTCTATCTTCGACTGCAAAGATAAATTGTCATCAATATGATTGTAGCGTTGGTGGATGTAAAGTTCAAAAACATAAATTGGCCATGTATTTGTATGTACACGGTAAAAGTTTATATATAGGATATAGAAATGATTATCGGTGTGAAGTCTGGAAGTGATCCGACCAAAAGTGTGGCCTAGAAGGCATACAGAACATAACATTATTGAAATCGGCACTATTCTGGCAGTCATGCATTTTTGTGAACATAATTTTTTTTTTTGTATAAGTCTAATCTGGATGTTACGTCAATGAAGGACGTGAAGTTTTGTAGTACTAGATCATAAAAGGGAAATGCATTTCATGCAGAAATGATTTGTGGATTGTTGCTAAAGAATATTTTAGTTGGTGGAACCATTGCTCAGAATGAGACTTTTATCATTATATAAAACCTTACCTTGATCTTTTTGAAGTCAATTGGCTTTCTGATGACATCAAAGTAATCGGGTAGCTCCCTCTTTGACGGCAAACCAAAAGCTTCACTCAGCATTCTACCATCCCTGTATAATAAAACACATTCAAATTGTCAAATAGATCATCTAGGTAGAGAGGCTTACCTTTTTAATATTATTTTGTCAGAATATATCATTTGCCATTTTTTAAATATATGCATGCGGCCAGATGCGGGTAGCCTGTATTGTTTACACATGCTTATATGTGGTCAGATAGGTCACTTGTTGAACTTATTATCTGAACATTTCCACCAGTGAATATGAATACGTCTGCACTTATATTATTTTTCGCAAGTCTGTCGTCTGCTCATTTTTTCTGGATACCCCTCCAAATGAATGATATGACTATTCCAATGTATACTTTTATAACTAAATGGGAGACTGAATTTAGCAAAGTAATGGTTAAAGATGCCCCATGCCAATTTTACACCATAAATTACTATATCTTTGGCTTCGGGGTGAAAATTATTTAATTTGAGTCCAGGAAATTCAAAGCTCAGAACTATTTTATTTCCATTTTTGAAATTCATATATTTTCTACACCTCGAATTCCATATATGGTGATGTGTGGTCCAAACTGGAATTCCCCAGCAATGTCATCACAAATGTATACAAACATCAATTTTCACGTAATATGATTGGCATGTTATTATTAATTGTCTATTTTCATGAAAACATATTACTGAATCTGGAACAAGAAAACAGATGCATCCGCATGCCAATTATCACGAGAAACTGTCAATTTTATCTGCGAGAATCATTTTCATCACCAAGTCACCGCCAAACGTGACCTTGGGGGACCCCCCCCCCCCAAACTTTTGACCGTTAAAGCATCCGTGCATATCCGGATATATTTCCAGTTGAATTTTTGCTAGGCTGACAACAATTCAAATTATAGAAAATACATAGATTTAAAAAATCGAAATTTAATAGCTCTGGATGGTGGGTTCCAAGACTCAAATCAAATATTTTTCACCTGCAAATCCGAAGAAATAGTAATATAGGGGTGTTAACCCTTCCATGATTGGAGCTTCCAACAATTTTGCGAAAACCCTGTGCCAATGCATTCTCTTATATATGCGAGTCTCCCATAGGAAGTCTCGCATATTTAAGAGAATACACTGGCCTAATATTATTTACCTTGACCTTGTAAGCCAGTATATTCTCTTATATATGCGAGGCTGCCTATAAGAGAATGCACTGGCATAGGATCTTTAATGCTGCACCAGCGCAGCTCCCATCATGAAAGGATTAAATCATATAGGGTATATTTATCCCTTTACCCAACAAACCGGCCAAAACCGGCCAAATAAAGCTTCAACAGCCTAAACTATCTTCGGTCTGTCTCAATAGAACCATACAAATATGGATATCATTGGAACCGGCTCCTTGACCACATTGTGATAGTTACAGTTATACCCTGTGCCAATGCATTCTCTTATATATGCGAGTCGACCATAGGTCGCCTCGCATATATAAGAGAATGCATTGGCCTAAAAAAAATCTTTTTTTAACACTTTTTACCATTTTTTCTTACATTCTTTAACAATTTTGTAATTTTTAATGTGTTAAGCCAATGCATTCTCTTATATATGCGAGGCGACCTATGGTCAACTCGCATATATAAGAGAATGCATTGGCACAGGGCCCTTCTGTTGGCTAAAGGGTTAATATGCACTCACTTGTCCTTATAATGTATGACGATGTGTATAAGTTGCTTCATTCTCTTAGTCAGCTTCGGAGGGTTCGGTGCTTGTTTTTCTACTGGAGGTCTGCCTCTCTTCTTCTTCTCTTTCGGCTTCTCTTCTTCATCATCCATCTTTCTCTTACGTCCTTTCCTCTTTGGTTTGGGAATAATCTCCTCGTCGTCATCGATAGTGCCTTCTTCAATAGCCTGAGTATAGAGGATTAATAATGTGAGCTTAGACCATACTTAACCTTTTCATGACGGGATCAAGACGCAGCATTAAAGACCATGTGCCAGTGCATTCTCTTATATATGCGAGTTGACCATATGTCATCTCGCATATATAAGAGAATGCACTGGCTTACAAGATCAAGGTAAATATTGTTAGGCCAATGCATTCTCTTATATATGCGAGGCTGGCATATGGTCAACTCGCATATATAAGAGAATGCATTGGCACAGGGTTTCCATAAAAAGACGCTCCAGTTATCAAAGGGTTAAGAAATGTATGTAGTTTGAGTGTTTTATAGAAGGGTTTAGCACTGGGGTTGTTGGGTACGCGAAGCATTTCACACTAATTGTGCTCCAATGACCACACCGACATATCCCTCAATAAAACAAATTCAAACAACATTCATTTATTATATATTTTGGAACTTCTGTTTGTGTGTATGTAAGTATGTATGTATGAATGTGTGTTATAGACTCGAAAACTGCTCCAACAATCCGACTCAAATTTGGTATGTAGGCCTACTTTGAACCCGGGAACAATATGGGTGGGCCAATTTCATGTGCGACCATGTCCTTGACCTCACTCATATACGCTCATATAGGCATGTTTCTGGACCGATAGTCTTTTTCTTTCTCCTAATACTTTTCAACTTTGTTTGCTCAGTATTGTTCAACATTGTCACTTTTAATTAGTAGATCAATCTCTCATTAGCCCATCTCTCATTAGGCACATCAGCTAGTTTTTTATATTTATATATATATAGCTTTTTCATTATTGTATTTTCTATAAATTCAGCTGAATTTTTTCTTTTCTGAAAATGGTCTGCAGTTTGGATATTTCACCATGCAGCAAGTAAGTTAGCCCAATATTCTACCTGTGAATTATGGACTATAGATGTTTAACCTCTTCACTGCTATGACATTCGTTACTATTATGGACGTAAAATTGCACGCTGTGTGATATATGGTCCGTATGTCATTATACATAACTGGAACTCAGAGATTGGTGCATCAAAATAACTGCATCTCGAAGTTTCAAACAGTGCATGATGTTCCACGATTGTGAACGATAATAGCCTTTCAACTGAGTCACTGTTATGGTCTTGTGATATTCCCGTTATATTTTCCCACTGGAAAATGGCAATAATGTCAAAAGCCCAGCACACGAAGTCATAACATTATTCAGTAGCGAAGAGGTTAATAATCCAGGTAAATAAGATGTGATGTTGGTTCATGTTATGGTGTATGTTATTGAGATATAAAATGCATGAGGTAATTAGCAGCTTACCAATCACCGAACAGGATTTAGTGTAACACACACGGACTATGTAAATAATTTTACATCACTCATATTTGTAACAATTAACCCATTCTTTATTGAATAGACTCTCAACCTGAGCTAATACAAGTGCAGATTGATTTCTATTAACCCTTTACCCAACAAAACGGCCCTGTGCCAATGCATTCTCTTATATATGCGAGTCGACCATAGGTCGCCTCGCATATATAAGAGAATGCATTGGCTTAAAAATGATAAAATTGTCAAAGAATGTAGAAAAATATAAAAATTGTTAAAAAATGTAAGGAAAAATTATAAAATTGTTAAAGAATGTAAGAAAAAATGTTAAAAAGTGTTAGGCCAATGCATTCTCTTATATATGCGAGGCGACCTATGGTCGACTCGAATATATAAGAGAATGCATTGGCACAGGGCATAACTGTAACCATCACAATGTGGTCAATGAACCGGTTCCAATGCTATCCATATTTGTATGGTGTTATTGAGACAGACCGAAGATATTTTAGGCTGTTGCAGCTTCATTTGGGCTATTTTTCTGGGCGTTTTGTTGGGTAAAGGGTTAATAGGTGGGAAATGTACCAATAATCAGCTCAACAAACAACCATCAAATTCAAGGCTATTCTATGATCAAGCCTGGAAATAGTGTGTGTCGTTTGCGGAATGAGGTCCCCAGAGGGTGAATTTAATTATGCTACCCCACACAGCAGGCTAGCGACACTAAATTCACCCTCTGGGGACCTCATTCTGCTTAGACCTCATCTTCTGGGAAGTAGCTATAGTCTCAGATTAACATTGTTTTTAGTTACTTTTCCCCTTCTATTTTCTATATCCCCTAATTAGCAGAAGATAAAATAATTGAGGTGAATAATGGACGAACATCACCAACTTCAACTGGGAAACTTAAATCTGATCCAAGGTCTCCCATAGCAGTTGAGGCCTCAGCAGAATGAGGATCCCAGAGGGTGAATTTGGTGATATTAGTTACTTTTCCCATTCTATTTTCTATATTTTTTCATATCCCCTAATTACCAGAGGATAAAATAATCGAGGTCAATAATGGACGAACATCACCAACTTCAACTGGGAAACTTAAATCAGATCCAAGGTCTCCCATAGCAGTTGAGGCCTGAGCAGAATGAGGTTCCCAGAGGGTGAATTTGATGATGCTAGCCTGCTGATAACGTCACTAAATACAACCCCTGGGGACCTCATTCTGCAAATGACAGACACACTATTTCAGGGCTTGTCAGGGCAAGACCCCACAGGAAACATGTTTAAACATTTATTACCTTAAGGAACTGTTTGTCTGTGAGAGCATCTGAATAGTCAACCTCTTTCCGCTGCCGTGATCCCCGACCAAACATTTTCTCATCTTCCTCCTCATTGGTTAATCGATCAACCTGAACAAAGACATCATATGCACATATAACACTTCACCATGAATTAGTTACTAAAATATAGCAGATGCAAATTGCTTGCTTCAAATGAATGAAAGTATCAATGACACTGTAGCTCATCTTGGACAGAGGATATTGTCATACATTACATTCAATTGAGCGATAAGGAATGTGGAAAATTGTTTAACCCTTCACCCAACAGAAGGGCCCTGTGCCAATGCATTCTCTTATAAATGCGAGTCGACCATAGGTCGCCTCGCATATATAAGAGAATGCATTGGCTTAACACATTAAAAATTATAAAATTGTTAAAGAATGTAAGAAAAAATGGTAAAAAGTGTTAAAAAAAAGATTTATTTTAGGCCAATGCATTCTCTTATATATGCGAGGCGACCTATGGTCGACTCGCATATATAAGAGAATGCATTGGCACAGGGCATAACTGTAACTATCACAATGTGGTCAAGGAGCCGATTCCAATGATATCCATATTTGTATGGTTCTATTGAGACAGACCGAAGATATTTTAGGCTGTTGAAGCTTTATTTGGCCGGTTTTGGCCGGTTTGTTGGGTAAAGGGTTAAGAAATACCAGAGGTCGACCGGAAGAGTCATATTAAGTTTGCGAACAATTGGATCAAAAATGTTGGCTGTAGGGGTGCTAAAGTATTTAGTCATGCAAAGAGTAAATATCCAAGATGGCTGTAGCCATGTTATTCATCAAAAATTGTTCATATTCCATAGCTCTCATCTAGAAGTGATACAAAACATGCCTGTAATTTTCAAAACCAATTCTCCAACAAGAGGTGGCATCAGAGATGCTGTGTCTCGTTTTCGGTGGCTTACCGCCGGTGGCTACCGCCAAATGGTGTGCATCAGTATCGGTAGACTAATTAATAGGTAAAATCGAAAAATTACTAATTAAGGGCCATAACTCCATCAAATTTTATCGGGCCAGGCTGGTTTTCGAACTCGTCCGAAATATTCTTGGCAAGTATGTCTATTCCAAATTTTAAACAAATCGGAGGACGTTTGATGAAGTTATAGCGCTAACAAGCTAAAAATTCACGAAAAATGACTAATTAAGGGCCATAACTATAAAATTTTATTGGGCCAGGCTGGTTTTCGAACTCGTCCAGGATATTATTGGAAGACACTTATATACCAAATTTTAGTTGAATCGGATGACATATGTTGAAGTTATCGCGCTAACGAGCTCAAAATTCGTACAAAATGACTACTTAAGGACCATAACTCTATCAAATTTTATAGGACCGGGCCGGTTTTCTAACTCGTCCGACGTATTCTTGGGAGACACCTATATATCAAAATTTCAATCAAATAGGATGATGTTTGTTAAATTATCGCGCTAACGAGCTGAAAATTTGCAAAAAAATGACTAATTAAGGGCCATAACTCTATCAAATTTTATCGGACCTGGCCGGTTTTCGAACTCGACCGAGATATTCTTGGGAGACACCTATATACCAAATTTCAATCAAATCGGATAACGTTTGTTGAAGTTATCGCGCTAACCAGCTGAAAATTCGTGAAAAATGACTAATTAAGGGCCATAACTATCAAATTTTATCGGACCAGGCCGGTTTTCGAACTCGTCCGTGATATTCTTGGGAGACACCTATATACCAAACTTCAATCAAATCGGATAACGTTTGTTGAAGTTATCGCGCTAACGAGCTGAAAATTCGTGAAAAATGACTAATTAAGGGCCAAACTCTATCAAATTTTATCGGACCTGGCCGGTTTTCGAACCCGACCGAGATATTCTTGGGAGACACCTATATACCAAATTTCAATCAAATCGGATAACGTTTGTTGAAGTTATCGCGCTAACGAGCTGAAAATTCGTGAAAAATGGCAAAGGGCCATAACTCTGTAATAAATGTGCGGACGAACCCGATTTTTTGTCTGCAGCTTACGCGCATGGATATGTACTCACACACCAAATTTTTTAATCCGTCAATAAACGGTTGAGTTATAAGCAAAACACGCCGCCCGTCCGCCGCCCGTCCACCCGCCGCCCGCCCGCCCACCGTCCCCATCAAACTATAAGTCAAGTTTTGGAAAAAAACTCGACTAATAAATGTGGGCTGCAGAATGTGCAGATGGATTCAAATGTGAAATCCAAGAGGGGCACTAAAGGCCATGCTTTTCAACGAATTTCGATTAAAATTAATGGCTCCCATCTAGAGGTCACCCTGAAGATCCATATGAAGTTTTGTGATGATCAGATGAGAGATGTTACCTGTTGAGTGTGCTAAGGAATTGTTGACGAATTATCGGATGCCAACACATAGCAAGAAGTCAAATTGAGCTAAAAATGGGGTCATCTTTTTTCTCCTATTACTCTTCATCAACATCAGTGTTTCAATTATAGTGAGCTGATTTAATGAGAATTGCAACTGATAGATAACTCAAACACGCTCAAAATTAACGTTGATAGTTCAATAATAAAACCAATTTTTTGTATTATGTGTAATTTAAGAGTTTCCTCTTTCAAATGGAACATAATACATTATATATAATAATTAGTGCCGGTAGCTATGTGTGACTTTAATGAGTGATGAAAATAGACATATATACAATTATATTATGCTAACAAAATCAAGAAATCTTGCTATATATGGTTAAGTTATAGGGTAACATTCTAAAATAAACAAAATATAAGTCCATAGCTCAGGAAGTGAATGGCAGATCTGGATCAAAATCTATATAGTTTTTGAATGTTTAGATATGTTCCTCATAATAAAAAACAGTTTTGAGTTAACACGGAGCATCAACCAAGAGGATGACGTACAATAAATAATTGGACAATTAGTGGTATTAAGAAGATAGACCATCTTTAAATTAATTAGACAATTGTTGGTATTTAATTTTTAGTACCTCATCTGCATTCTTGACGAGCCATGATGGCAGCTCCGAAATCTCCATAAGACGAGGCTTTCTTTTAGCTGGATCTCGATTTTCGGCCCTTCGTCTCTCAATATCCATTTTCTGAAAAAATAACCAATAATAAGTTGATAGCTCATCAAACTAACAGCGATTATGTTCATCTGCATGTTTCCTTGATAGCTCAGTTTGTCACTATTTCTCACTCCCCAATTATCCTCTATTTTGGGTTTAGTTTGGCAAAGGTGTCAGAGAAATGGCCACAAAAAAATTCATAGATAGCCATACAATTGGCCAACAGAAAATCCTGGCCGGTACAGAGCCTATGAGGCCCTGAGAATGTTATATACATGGAGAAGTTTTATGCCACCATTGGTGATACTGCAATCTGCAAAGGATGGTCTCTCCTTTGGAATATTTCATAGCCTGGTCTAATTGAAGTTTATATTTCAAGGATACTGCATTCAATCATAACCTGATTTAACCAACTCTAGACTAAATACTCATTGATGAGTAGTTATCCCTGAGGAAATGTTCAGATAATAAGTTCAGCAAAGACCATGTTTATCGAACTTATTATCTGAACATTTGCCTTCAATAAATACGATTCATTCTGCAGTTTCATTATCTGTTCTCTGCTTATTTTTTTCACTGAACACACCTCCAGATGAATAATTGACCATTCCAATTTATTTTCTATTATCATGCTTTTATTTCTATACTAAATACTCATAGATGAGTAGATATCCCTTATTAAATGTTCAGATAATAAGTTCAACAATCAACCTGAATATTTCCCTCCAATGGACTCCTTCTGCACCTTTCTTATCTAAGATGAATAATAGACCATTCCAATGTATACTTTTATAACTGAATGGGAGAATCCATTTAGTATAGAAAGGTTTAATATTAAAGATGATTGTGTATGAATACAAAGACCTACCTGATAGAGATCAAATTCATCTTCACTTCGAGCGATCATCTGATTCATCGTCTCGTCATCCGGCACTTCATCTTCCTCCTGAATGATATTAATCATTGAGATATAATACGGAGGAATGTGGAGGATCTCCAATGAGTTATGTTGGGATATAAGATTTTATGAAAAGAGTTTGATAAATTTGATTCACAATGAGTTGCAGTTTCAAATGTATGAAACGAGTTTCATAAAATCTTATTGTATCGTTTCATAAAATCTTATTGTATCGTTTCATAAATAGAGGATCTCACATGAGTTTCTAGTTTATACAGAATTTATCAACCGAGTTGACTAAATTCGATTTGAGCCGAGGTTTACCGAGGCTCAAATAGAATTTAGAGGACGAGGTTGATAAATTACGTATAAAATAGGACGAGTGTGAGATACCTTTTATCACATGATCAAATAAACCCGAAGCAACGCGCAATATTCATCGAAAACAACAATCATAAACTACAGCGATCGCAAGTTATTTGAAGAACGCCGTGACGTCATCGCACGCGCTGATATTAAACGTGTCTATTACCGATAATTATGAAACTGCTTTTATGGCCAAATTATGTGATAAATTTGATTCACAACTAGTCTACAACTCATTGTGAATCAAATTTATCAAACTTGTAACAAAACGAGTTGAAGATCTTACATATCACATAAAAAAGCTAGAGCTTTATGCCTTTTTAACAAATCAAAATCTTTAAAAGAAGATGAAAATGCATTCATAATGCATACATGCACAGCATTGGCTGAGATGCTTCACAACTGTATACGACAGTATTGCGTGTTCTGACTGGAGACGAAAAATATAGTCCCCCATTTGCCTCTTTGTTTTTGTTCCTATTTTCGTTAGTGCAACGAAGTTGGACAAGAATTTAACTTTAATGAACAAAGCAATCATTTTGTGCAATGTCTGGTGTTGGTCTCATGTGCTGCTTTTCAAAATAGTATTAATCTGCGCAGTAATTCTGTTTGCGCTATACCAAGTATCTCACGAAGCACGCGCCTATTCATCAATTTTGAGATATAGGGAAATATGTAATAGTCCAGGAGATCGACCCCAAGAAATAACAAATGTTGCTCATTTTGACGGACAAGTGCTATCCAGTCTAATTTTGTAGTAAAATATATGTAGATTACGAAAATCCATGATAGCAGTGGTGAATTTGTAGCTTAATTGGCGAAAAACGTGTTTTTATTGACCTACCCGACGACCGAAAATGAAAGAATTTTACGGCTACGTCATAGTACTACTAGTCCGGGAGCTAATATGGGTACCCTTGCACCCCCTGGGACTTAACTTCTCCCAACTCATTTTGTTCCTTATTAAGTCCTTCAACTTTTAAGCAATGTTAGGCCGCCGTTTTTCAGACCAGACCCTAAGTCAGTTTTATGCAAATTATAGCGGTGAAAATCTTGTAAAATGTATACAAATGTATATATTTTCGTGGAGCTAAGACATAATGTCACTTTTTTGGGGCAAAATTGAAACTCACCATCCAAGATGGCCACCAAAATGGCTGCCGGAAGTTGAAAATATGACTCTTTTTTTTACAAATATCTTCTAGATCGATTCATGCTGTTTGGAACTGGTTGACCAGACCAGACCAGACCAGACCCTAAGTCAGTTTTATGCAAATTATAGCGGTGAAAATCTTGTAAAATGTATACAAATGTATATATTTTCGTGGAGCTAAGACATAATGTCACTTTTTTGGGGCAAAATTGAAACTCACCATCCAAGATGGCCACCAAAATGGCTGCCGGAAGTTGAAAATATGACTCTTTTTTTTACAAATATCTTCTAGATCGATTCATGCTGTTTGGAACTGGTTGAGTAATGCGACTTTATTTTGTATTTTTTGTAACTGATCATTGGGGCAATTAAATATGCACTTTTTGGGTTCCTAGCCCCTTCCGTTCCCTCAAAAATTCGAATTTACAGAACACAGTATAAAATTTTACAAAAAAATCACACTTGGGATTATAGTCATATTTTAACAAGAAATGAACAGAACTTTGTAATGTAAGTGATGCATATGATTATACCTATGAATATTCCAACTCACTGGAACCAAAATTCTTACTTTGGCTCAAAATAGCTGCCAAAATATGGAAAATGATAAATATTGCCCCAGCGTGTCCTGCAATCGATTACAAGTTGTGGATGATGTACAAAATTGGCTATTCTGCCTTCTATACATTGAATACTAACATGTCTGATGTGCCATGGTTAATTGTTACTATTGTCACCACTGACATCACCAAAAATATTGGACTTTTCTCTCAAAAAGTTGACTTAAATATCGGCAAAAATTAACTTTTCATGTTTGGACCATTTTTGCAATTAAAATGTAACTATCTTTGAGTTGAAAGGTGTTTATTGTTTTGGTCTATATTAAATGTGTCACACTACGGGATTTATAGACTAAATTGTTCGCCAGATTTTGACAGAACTCTATACTCTCATTAAGTGGACATGGATAAACTTTTTATATGCAGCCTGTGTCAGGGAGGACGCAGTTATATAGGTGTGGGTGTAATATAGTGTGTCATTTTGACATATTTTTCGATGGGTTAATATATAATGCTATGTTATTATGGTCTGAAATGACTAATATCGAGATTTCTGGTGACCATTTAACGTTTGATACCATTTGATGTCCCGATGGGGTATATTTTAGAAGATCTGACACGTCACCAAGCTTCGGTACATGTCACGAAGCTTCGGTACATAGGATGAAAAACCGCCACAGATTTGGGGTTAATGATGCAAGGTCACATTTTTCGACATATTTCGACATAACTATATGCTCTCATTAAGTAGACATGGATAAACTTCTTGTATGTAGCACTGTGTCAGAGAGGAAGCAGTTATATAGGGTGGATGTAATATAGTGTGTCATTTTGACATAATTACACCATGGGTTAATATATAATTCCATGATAATTACGATCTGAAATGACTGATATCAAAGTTTATGGTGACCATTCAACGTTTGATGCCATTTGACGGTACGTGTCACGAAGCTTCGGTAAATTGGATGAAAAATCGCCACAGATTGTAGTTAACGATGCGAGGTCACATTTTCGCCAGATTTTGACGGAACTGTATACTCTCATTAAGTAGACATCGATAAACTTCTTATATGTAGCCCTGTGTCAGGGAGGGAGCAGTTATATAGTAGGTGTAATATAGTGTGTCATGACATATTACTCGATGGGTTAATATATAATGCGATGCTAATTATGATCTGAAATTATTAATATCCGGGTTTCTGGTGACCATTCAACGTTTGTTACCGGTAACATATGATGTCATATGGTGGTATATTCCTGGAGTTCTGACACGTCATGAAGCTTCGGTACATGGCACGAAGCTTCGGTGCATTGGATGAAAAACCGCCACAGGTCTGGGTTTAAGAATGCATTGTCAATTTGTTTTTGCCACAGCACTGGGAGATAAGTACCCAGGGTCACATGTTTCTTCTGATTTTGATAGTACTGTATACTTTTATTAATAAAGATATACCTTGATTAACTTCATGTTGAATGAACCAGTCACAGTATAATTTTTAATTATTGAACATTTAACTTGAATGTCACGAATAATCAGTACATTCATGTTTTTGTTTCGACGTCGACTATGCATAAATCTGATTTAAATATAGTAATATATAAATAATAATTAATGTACCGAAGCTTCGTATCTATAGGTTACAAACAGCTAATTATTTTCCATACGCGACAGTGTTAACTAAAACTCCCGCCGGCTATGGGTTAAGCCTATTTGAACTTCAAGTGGTCAATTTTCCCTTAGCACGTCATCCGCTGCACCAGTATGTGACAACAAACGCGCCATTTTCGGTATTTTTTTCAAACGATAATCTTGCATTTCCACAACTACCCCATTTACTGCACAAAAATCAGAAGCATAAACATATCCAGACCCCTTCCGTAACTTCTGGATACCACCAGACTCTTCCTGGACATCTAAACATACACGATCGCTATATTTACGTAGGCTATGATTTTCTGTTCCCGATTAGGGATATTTCCCTCAATGATAATCAACCAATCAGCAGCTAGATTGTTTTGTTATGCTGACTCAAGTTTCAAGAAGCGTAACTCTATATAATTAGTTGCTTGTAACATATAATTGTTAAGAAAATCGAACTTTGATCGTGTAAACTGCGCCAATTTTACAAAAAAAAGCTTTACCGTGATACGATAGAAATATAGAAGTCATTGGACATCCTATTATCTCCCAGTGGTCCTTTGACCCACATACCCTGTTTTAAAATTGACCATTTTTTGGGGGGTAAGAAATAACACCGATACTCGATTCCTGATAACTCTGGAAGCACAGTTTAGTAGAAAGATACTAATGTCTCATGTCATGCTTGTTATATACATATATACTGCACAGTGTCGCATGCCCCATGTCCATCCACTCTCTAATCGGAATATTATGACCACAAATGTGACCACACCCAAAATTCAGGGTTTTTGATCATAATTTAATTTGTAAAATCCGACTCGCGTGCATAACGCACAGGGTAGAAAGGCATATGTATACGTTTTGGAAACTAGTTACGTATATCTACCATACGCCTGAAGGAATTTATCTAATTTTGAACAGTACAATGTTTAATTGGATTTGAATTAGACCCCCCCCCCCCATCAACTTAGAAAACAAGTAGAAACCTTCTTAAATCCATTTAAAAACATTGTAGAAGCCAAGTTTTAAATTATTTAACAATATTAAAATAATTATGGTGAATTTTAACCTTAAAATCATACTAAGATGAAATGGTTGCAATTTGGACGATTTTACATAAAAAGGTAAAAAAAAAATGGTTAAATATTGAGAGAAAAAAACATTTAAATTCTTCATTTTTTTCAGCACAATTAGTTATTTAACATTAATAACACAATTACTATTCAACTTAATCACCAAAATCATGCTAAAATGAAATCTTTACACATTGAAAATTTTGGGCCTAAAATGTCGAAAAATGCCCGAAAAATTGAAAAAAAACAAAGAAGGCTACAAATTTGTTCTTGCTATCATGATTTTTCTTCATTACCATACCTAAAACATTAAAAATAACATGGTCGCAGCTTGTCCGTCAATATGAGCAACACTACCTCCCGATCTCCTGGACTATAATGGCTTTTTTAATGATATAATAGGAGCTTCATGTGATATAACCTGATATACTAATAATATCATTGCCTGATGTGATTAGTCTATCAACACAAAGTTGTTGAAATACAACATAAATTAACAAGAGCACCACCATGGTGGTATAGTACGCTTGTTGGCTTCTTTCAAATTGCATTTCAGAAAGATTCCATTGTCGGAAACCAATAAAACAAGTGCACCGCTGGGCGGAGGTAACGCCCCCGACTGTACAATCAGAGAAACTTTCTGGTTAAGCGCTATAAAAATGCCACATGTTGTTCTATATTAGCTTCAAATTTGGTCTGGTGCCACAAAAATAGAAGGAAAACTGAATTTTCTAAAAAAAAAACTGAATTTTTTAAGTCGAAAAAGGGTCACAACTCTCACAAAAATTATCCGATTGAACCGAAATTTTAACTTGACCTGTATTGCGATATTGGTAATACACAAAAAAAACGGGTTTTGCAAATAAACAATCCAAAATCAAGTTGTCATCTGTAAACCAAAAAAGTAGCAGAAAACCTGAATTTTCTAAGTCCAAAAAGGGGCGTAACTCTGGAAAAAAATGGGCGGACGAAACCACGGCTATGGGGAAATCTTGTCCCCCCGGCTGGTCTATTGGCATACCAAAGATCAACTGAATTGAATTAGCGAAACCAAAGTTAAGAGTTGAAACGTTCGTATGCCACAGAAAACTGAATTTTCTAAGTCCAAAAAGGGGCGTAACTCTGGAAAAAATGGGCGGACGAAACCGCAGTTATGGGGAAATCTTGTCCCCCCGGCTGGTCTATTAGCATACCAAAGATCAACTGAATTGAGTTAGCGAAACCAAAGTTATGAGTTGAAACGTTCGTACGGACGGAAGGACGGACGACGGGCTCCACTATATACCCCAAAATCTCCATCGGAGATCGGGGGCATAATAAACAATCTAAGTAAAATGGGACAATTATTCTGGTGAAAATCATTAGACAAATCTTTGGTTCGAGAACAGCTTGTATTTTGAGCCAATTCAACAACATATTCAGTTTGGTGGTGATCAACCAACCCTAACTGTAGTTATTAACAGGAAACCAAAAAAAGTCGAAAAAGGGCCATGAAACTGGTCAAAATTGGCAGACGGAGCCGAAGAAAGAAGTTGACCTGTACTTCATGGTTTCAAACCTGTCTATGAAATTTCATTCCATTCAGTCAAAAACAAGAGATGGACTGTCGTCCGGTACATACCCCCTAGTGGCATACCGCCTAGTGTGGGCATATCTATAACTTATGACTGCTATACTCAGACAGATGGACCCAAAAATCAGCATTTTCATATAAACGAAGATGAATAACTATAGCACAAAAAAACAAAACAAAACAGTTGAATGTGCCATTAAATGTCCTCATAGTGGTGAACATCCATACAAAATTTCATTGAGATCCAAGCATTACTGTTCAAGTTATGACCTGAACAGACATCGGATGGACCAAACAGCCAACATGTCCAGATAAACAAACTTGAATAACTCTAGAATGGAAAAGCCAAACAGAACAATGGAACCCTCTATTGAATGTCCTCACAGTGGTGAACATCCATACCAAATTTCATTGAGATCCCAGCACAACTGTTGAAGTTACGACATGAACAGACACCAGACGGACCAAAAAGCCAACATTTCCAGATAAACAAAGATGTATAACTCTAGAATGGAAAATCCGAACAAAACGATGGAACCCTCTTTTTAATGTCCTCATAGTAGTGAACATACATACCTAATTTCATTGAGATCCCAGCACAACTGTTGAAGTTACGACATGAACAGACACCAGACAGACAAAAAAGCCAACATTTCCAGATAAACAAAGATGAATAACTCTAGAATGGAAATTCCGAACAAAACGATGGAACCCTCTATTGAATGCCCTCATAGTAGTGAATATCCATACCAAATTTCATTGAGATCCGAGCACTACTGTTCATGTTATGACATGAACAGACACCAGACGGACCAAAAATCCAACATTTCCAGATAAACAAAGATGAATAACTCTAGAATGGAAAATCCGAACAAAACGATGGAACACTCTATTTAATGTCCTCATAGTAGTGAACATCCATACCTAATTTCATTGAGATCCGAGCACTATTGTTCAAGTTATGACATGAACAGACATCGGACGGACGTACGGACGGACGGACGGACAGGTGCAAAACAGTATACCCCCCCTTTTTTTTTTAAAGGGGGTATAATAACTGAAGTTACTACCAGAAACCAAGAAAAAACGATTTTTAAAAATCGAAAATGGTCTGTAACTCCAGGTAACTCTGGTAAAAATTGGCAGACGAAACCCAAAATCTAACTTGACCTGTATTTTGTGATAGTGAACCAACATACCAAATTCCACTCCATATAGTTCATTTGAGCTAAAGTTATCATCTGCAAACGAAATATTAACAAATGGATGGCCAGACAGACCAAAAACATAATATGTCATGTTTTTTTAAAACAGGAGTATAAATATTGAATTATATTATTAGTTGCTCAATAGTTCATGGATATGGCAAAATGACAATTGATAGAAAGAACACAAATCATGTGATGTAGTACCCTAGTCGTGATTCTTCTCAGTTCATTATGTGATAGGTGTTAGGCACTTGTGAATATTCGATATGTCAACATTTGTCACCCGATTCGAGATCGACATCGAATCAGTCCACTGATTGAGATATTTTCGAATCGGTGTTATTTTGGTGTCATCTTGCCTACATCATGATTTCCATTAATAAACACCAGTCCCATGAAAGTTTATAGAAATCTAGTGACTCTAAAGTTTTTTGTCATGAGTCACCAAAATTAACAATGGTATACAATAACCACCTGATTTGATTCGAGAATCGATTCAATGACGATATCAGGAAGGAGATTTGATATCGACATTCGATTCGATGCAAAATCCCAGATTCGCAGATCCCTAAAAGTTGTCTAATATCCATATGAAATCCTATAAATACTTACTTCACTTTCATCATTCTCTACCATTAGAAGCCCTGTTAACATCTGACGTCGCTCCGTCCCTGTTGACTTCTGGTCAAACATACCAGCTTGAATGACTTTCTCGTCGACGTTGAGCTTGTACCTGGCAGCGGCTAAGATCTTTTCTTCAACACTGTTGACTGTCATCAGTCTAAGCACTCTAACCTCATTCTTCTGCCCTATTCTATGTGCTCTGTCCTGAGCTTGCAAATCCTAAAGGAATGTAAACATACTTACTAATTAGTAAAATCTCCAGATTTTCAATTTGGAAATAATTTTACTTTTTAAAGCATTTTCAATTAAAAATGGTTGATCTCTTCCTAAATACATTTTATATAGTTTCCAGATATAAAATAATAAATATGAGTCGAATACACCTGTCCGGCAATGCTTCTAACAATAAATATTGATTTTATATTTATATTTTCTAAAATAATAGGATAATCAAGTTTAACATATTTTTATTATAATTTTTATATAGAGTTATCCCACATGCTATGCTCCGAACAAAAGCAAGCCGTAAAATGTCCCAAATTGATTATGCATATTTTACCAGAAAATTTTAAACAAAATCAATATTAATTGAAAGAAGCATTTCCAGACAGGGGTCTTCAATTCATATTTATTATTTTATACCCAGGAAACTATATAAAACTTGTTATAGAAAGAGACATACCATCTTTATCCCTTTCTTAACTCAATTCTCATTGACGAGTAGTTCCCATAGGAAATGTTCAAATAATAAGTTCAATAAATGACCACACATGTATTGGGTAAAGGGTTAAAGAGACTCATAATCTAATCATCAAATTGATTATAGAAATTGCTACATGTCACATAAATGATGTCTTAACCCTTTCAGTGCCAAGTCCGATTTTTGTATCAACCCATATTTCCTTGATCAAATTTATTGATTATAATAATGTGATACATTGATGGAAAGAGCTCAAATTTGTTATTTAAAGAGATAATCCATCTTTATAGCGACAGCATTAGCTACATATTTAATTTATCCATTGGGAAAAACTTGCCTGTCATTTTCCTAAGTTTTTCAATCATAACTTCAATGACCGCATTACATTTATGAGGTCAAGTAAACTAATTAGAAATCATGACGTGGCAAACTGATGTGTAATTCGTTGGCTTTTTTTTTAGAGTTATTCTAAGCCGACCTTGTTCTGATGATTTATAGATATTTTAGAGCTAAAACATATACCCTTTTACTAATTTTGTATCAATAACAGTAAATTATGGTCGATAAAAATAATTACGTCATGAAAGTAGTAGTAACCTAATAAAGTCATGTTGACCTAATAAAGCTACATTGACATAATAAACAGAACGTTATTAGGCATGATTTATGTAGTCAATAGAGGTAGTGAGTGGTGGATAAATAATTTTTATTTTCTGTGGGCCATAAAAAGCATCCAGTGGGCATATTTTTATGAGAAGGCAGAAGGCAGGTGTCTAAGAAACTGATCACTAATTTTTGGCCTGATCAAGCCTTGAAATAGGGTGTCTGTCATTTGCAGAATGAGGTCCCCAGAGGGTGAATTTAGTGATGCTACCCCGCATAGTGGGCTAGCATCACCAAATTCACCCTTTGGGACCTCATTCTGCTGAGGTGTAAGCAGAATGAGGTCCCCAGAGGGTGAATTTGGTTATGCTAGCCCACTATGCGGGTAGCATCACCAAATTCACCCTCTGGGGACCTCATTCTGCAAATGACAGACACCCTATTTCAAGGTTTTGGCCTGATTAGTATTATGATTATCTATTGACCTGATGTGGATTCCAATCAGAATCAAATATGATGACAGTGTCTGCAGCTTGCAAGTTCAAACCCAGGCCACCAGCTCTTGTACTCAGTAAGAAGATAAAATACGATCTGGAAGGATCGTTAAATTTGACCAGGAGCTCTCCTCTATCATCGGATTTTGTTGTGCCGTCCAATCTCAAGTAGGAGTAACCTGAAATAAAAGTAGACAGGTTCAGATAGACGGACGTGTGACTAAAACTATTCTTCTGTAACCCTCTAAATACTAAATGAATTCTCCAACTCAGTTATAAAAGTATACATTGGAATGGTCTATTATTCATCTGGAGGGGTTTTCAGGAAAAATTAGAGGCGAGACTATCCCAGTGGAATTGGGCTACATTAAGGGTAGCCATGGACCAGCTTACAGGGTGACGTGGCCGAAGAAGTCACACTTTTCTTGCTCATTTCGCCTTAATTTTGCAGCAGGACAAAGTGCAAGTCGGTCTGAAAATTGACTTACAAAAATCTTCACACCTGAGTCTTGATTGCGGACAGCGTGAAAACATCATCAGGTGTCCTCAACTGTTAGATTGACTGTTATGATTTTGATATTATCACACCTTACATTTAGGTCCGTTTTCCCATTCCCAAATTTCTCCTCCTTTGATTAAACTTTGGTATCATCTTGAACGAATTGGATTTTTATTGGTTATTCCAATGTAACACTAACGTTTACATAACAACGGTATTGACATGAGATATCTCAAAGTTATTAATAATGAAAATAAGAACAAAGTCAATGTATATCTTCATGTACTTGTTGATGATAGTTCTTTAACAGAATTTTTTTGTTATTTCGCATGAACCCACAGCGATTGCCTTGGGTCCCTTTAAAGTTTACCTCTGAAGAGTAAGTAATCCTCCATAATGCTCATCAACGATGTCATCTGACAGAACATTAAAACTCGGTGATCTGACACTTTCAACTTAGGAAGCATCCGGTCCAGAATCTCAAACTTGCCACCACTTCTGTAGAGATCTGGTCTGCAATAGAAACCAACAAAATAGTATATAAACATAAACACACCTGTTGATGTCATTAACCCTTTACCCATATCTTCGGTCTGTCTCAATAAAACCATACAAATATGGATATCATTGGAACCGGCTCATTGACCACATTGTGATGGTTACAGTTATGCCCTGTGCCAATGCATTCTCTTATATATGCGAGTCGACCATAGGTCGCCTCGCATATATAAGAGAATGCATTGGCCTAAAAAAAAACTTTTTACCATTTTTTCTTACATTCTTTAACAATTTTATAATTTTTATTGTGTTAAGCCAATGCATTCTCTTATATATGCGAGACGACCCATGGTCGACTCGCATATATAAGAGAATGCATTGGCACAGGGCACTTCTGTTGGGTAAAGGGTTAACACTTTCTATACGAAATGAATTCTCCCCTTTAGTTATAAAAGTATACATTGGTCTATTGTTCATCAGGATAAATAAGCTGACGACAGACAATAAAAGTGCAACTTCAGATGTTGGTCAATCGGGTTAAACTAAAACACACACAACTAAAACCACTTTAACATTATAATGTGGTATTTGGGGCGGGCCACCCACCCATGCCGTCAAATCGGTCGAAATCCTTACCGTTCTCGAAAATGGTCCATACCCCATATTCACCCCCTCGGTGTGGCACCCTCCGGGGGTGATGGGTGGGGATGGGGGTGTTTCTAGGTAGTATTTGGGGCGGGCCACCCACCCATGCCGTCAAATCGGTCGAAATCCTTACCGTTCTCGAAAATGGTCCATACCCCATGTTCACCCCCTCGGGGTGGCACCCTCCGGGGGTGATGGGTGGGGGTGGGGTGTTTCTAGGTGGTATTTTGGGCGGGCCACCCACCCATGCCGTCAAATCGGTCGAAATCCTTACCGTTCTCGAAAATGGT
The DNA here is from genome assembly GCA_032622095.1 of Siphonodentalium dalli. NCBI lineage: Eukaryota > Metazoa > Mollusca > Scaphopoda > Gadilida > Siphonodentaliidae > Siphonodentalium > Siphonodentalium dalli. The sequence continues at coordinate 80,569,737 of CP136063.1, read as the reverse complement.
CCATACCCCATTTTCACCCCTTCGGGATGGCACCCTCCGGGGGTGATTGGTGGGGGTGGGGGTGTTTCTAGGTGGTATTTGGGGCGGGCCACCCACCATGCCGTCAAATCGGTCGAAATCCTTACCGTTCTCGAAAATGGTCCATACCCCATATTCACCCCCTCGGTGTGGCACCCTCCGGGGGTGATGGGTGGGGGGTGGGGGTGTTTCTAGGTAGTATTTGGGGCGGGCCACCCACCCATGCCGTCAAATCGGTCGAAATCCTTACCGTTCTCGAAAATGGTCCATACCCCATTTTCACCCCCTCGGGGTGGCACCCTCCGGGGGTGATGGGTGGGGGGGTGGGGATGTTTCTAGGTGGTATTTTGGGCGGGCCACCCACCCATGCCGTCAAATCGGTCGAAATCCTTACCGTTCTCGAAAATGGTCCATATCCCATTTTCACCCCCTCGGGGTGGCACCCTCCGGGGGTGATTGGTGGGGGTGGGGGTGTTTCTAGGTGGTATTTGGGGCGGGCCACCCACCCATGCCGTCAAATCGGTCGAAATCCTTACCGTTCTCGAAAATGGTCCTCACCCCATTTTCACCCCATCGGGGTGGCACACTCCGGGGGTGATGGGTGGGGGTGGGGGTGTTTCTAGGTGGTATTTGGGGCGGGCCACCCACCTATGCCGTCAAATCGGTCGAAATCCCTACCGTTCTCGAAAATGGTCCATACCCCCATTTTCACCCCCTCGGGGTGGCACCCTCCGGGGGTGATGGGTGGGGGGTGTTTCTAGCTGGTATTTGGGGCGGGCCACCCACCCATGCCGTCAAATCGGTCGAAATCCTTACCGTTCTCGAAAATGGTCCATACCCTATTTTCACCCCCTCGGGGTGGCACCCTCCGGGGGTGATGGGTGGGGGGTGGGGGTGTTTCTAGGTGGTATTTGGGGCGGGCCACCCACCCATGCCGTCAAATCGGTCGAAATCCTTACCGTTCTCGAAAATGGTCCATACCCCATTTTCACCCCCTCGGGGTGGCACCCTCCGGGGGTGATGGGTGGGGGGTGGGGTGTTTCTAGGTGGTATTTGGGGCGGGCCACCCACCATGCCGTCAAATCGGTCGAAATCCTTACCGTTCTCGAAAATGGTCCATGCCCCATGTTCACCCCCTCGGGGTGGCACACTCCGGGGGTGATGGGTGGGGGTGGGGGTGTTTCTAGGTGGTATTTGGGGCGGGCCACCCACCCATGCCGTCAAATCGGTCGAAATCCTTACCGTTCTCGAAAATGGTCCATACCCCATTTTTACCCCCTCGGGGTGGCACCCTCCGGGGGTGATGGGGGGGGGGTGAGGGTGTTTCTAGGTAGTATTTGGGGCGAGCCACCCACCCATGCCGTCAAATCGGTCGAAATCCTTACCGTTCTCGAAAATGGTCCATACCCCATTTTCACCCCTCGGGTGGCACCCTCCGGGGTGATGGGTAGGGGGTGGGGGTGTTTCTAGGTGGTATTTGGGGCGGGCCACCCACCCATGCTGTCAAATCGGTCGAAATCCTTACCGTTCTCGAAAATGGTCCATACCCCATTTTCACCCCCTCGGGGTGGCACCCCCCGGGGTGATGGGTGGGGGGTCGGAGTGTTTCTAGGCGGTATTTGGGGCGGGCCACCCAACCATGCCGTCAAATCGGTCGAAAAGGGGGTGATGGGTGGGGGTGGGGGTGTTTCTAGGTGGTATTTGGGGCGGGCCACCCACCCATGCCGTCAAATCGGTCGAAATCCTTACCGTTCTCGAAAATGGTCCATACCCCATTTTCACCCCCTCGGGGTGGCACCCTCCGCGGGTGATGGGTGGGGGTGGGGGTGTTTCTAGGTGGTATTTGGGGCGGGCCACCCACCCATGCCGTCAAATCGGTCGAAATCCTTACCGTTCTCGAAAATGGTCCATACCCCATTTTCACCCCCTCGGTGTGGCACCCTCCGGGAGTGATGGGTGGGGGGTGGGGGTGTTTCTATGTGGTATTTGGGGCGGGCCACCCACCCATGCCGTCAAATCGGTCGAAATCCTTACCGTTCTCGAAAATGGTCCATACCCCATATTCACCCCCTCGGTGTGGCACCCTCCGGGGGTGATGGGTGGGGATGGGGGTGTTTCTAGGTAGTATTTGGGGCGGGCCACCCACCCATGCCGTCAAATCGGTCGAAATCCTTACCGTTCTCGAAAATGGTCCATACCCCATGTTCACCCCCTCGGGGTGGCACCCTCCGGGGGTGATGGGTGGGGGTGGGGTGTTTCTAGGTGGTATTTTGGGCGGGCCACCCACCCATGCCGTCAAATCGGTCGAAATCCTTACCGTTCTCGAAAATGGTCCATACCCCATTTTCACCCCCTCGGGGTGGCACCCTCCGGGGGTGATTGGTGGGGGTGGGGGTGTTTCTAGGTGGTATTTGGGGCGGGCCACCCACCCATGCCGTCAAATCGGTCGAAATCCTTACCGTTCTCGAAAATGGTCCATACCCCATATTCACCCCCTCGGTGTGGCACCCTCCGGGGGTGATGGGTGGGGGTGGGGGTGTTTCTAGGTAGTATTTGGGGCGGGCCACCCACCCATGCCGTCAAATCGGTCGAAATCCTTACCGTTCTCGAAAATGGTCCATACCCCATTTTCACCCCCTCGGGGTGGCACCCTCCGGGGGTGATGGGTGGGGGGTGGGGATGTTTCTAGGTGGTATTTTGGGCGGGCCACCCACCCATGCCGTCAAATCGGTCGAAATCCTTACCGTTCTCGAAAATGGTCCATACCCCATTTTCACCCCCTCGGGGTGGCACCCTCCGGGGGTGATTGGTGGGGGTGGGGGTGTTTCTAGGTGGTATTTGGGGCGGGCCACCCACCCATGCCGTCAAATCGGTCGAAATCCTTACCGTTCTCGAAAATGGTCCTCACCCCATTTTCACCCCATCGGGGTGGCACCCTCCGGGGGTGATGGGTGGGGTGGGGGTGTTTCTAGGTGGTATTTGGGGCGGGCCACCCACCTATGCCGTCAAATCGGTCGAAATCCCTACCGTTCTCGAAAATGGTCCATACCCCATTTTCACCCCCTCGGGGTGGCACCCTCCGGGGGTGATGGGTGGGGGGTGTTTCTAGCTGGTATTTGGGGCGGGCCACCCACCCATGCCGTCAAATCGGTCGAAATCCTTACCGTTCTCGAAAATGGTCCATACCCTATTTTCACCCCCTCGGGGTGGCACCCTCCGGGGGTGATGGGTGGGGGGGTGGGGGTGTTTCTAGGTGGTATTTGGGGCGGGCCACCCACCCATGCCGTCAAATCGGTCGAAATCCTTACCGTTCTCGAAAATGGTCCATACCCCATTTTCACCCCCTCGGGGTGGCACCCTCCGGGGGTAATGGGTGGGGGGTGGGGTGTTTCTAGGTGGTATTTGGGGCGGGCCACCCACCATGCCGTCAAATCGGTCGAAATCCTTACCGTTCTCGAAAATGGTCCATGCCCCATGTTCACCCCCTCGGGGTGGCACACTCCGGGGGTGATGGGTGGGGGTGGGGGTGTTTCTAGGTGGTATTTGGGGCGGGCCACCCACCCATGCCGTCAAATCGGTCGAAATCCTTACCGTTCTCGAAAATGGTCCATACCCCATTTTTACCCCCTCGGGGTGGCACCCTCCGGGGTGATGGGGGGGGGTGAGGGTGTTTCTAGGTAGTATTTGGGGCGAGCCACCCACCCATGCCGTCAAATCGGTCGAAATCCTTACCGTTCTCGAAAATGGTCCATACCCCATTTTCACCCCCTCGGGTGGCACCCTCCGGGGGTGATGGGTAGGGGGTGGGGGTGTTTCTAGGTGGTATTTGGGGCGGGCCACCCACCCATGCCGTCAAATCGGTCGAAATCCTTACCGTTCTCGAAAATGGTCCATACCCCATTTTCACCCCCTCGGGGTGGCACCCCCCGGGGTGATGGGTGGGGGGTCGGAGTGTTTCTAGGCGGTATTTGGGGCGGGCCACCCAACCATGCCGTCAAATCGGTCGAAAAGGACATTTTTGAAAATAAGGAATAAGGAATAGGGAATAAGTTCCAATTGTCATGTCTGTTATATATATGTATGTATTCATCTGCCATACTATCTGCTGGTTACATTAACCAAGTCTTCACCTAAAACATATTTGTTTCTTTAATAAACAATTTCATTATCTTTTTTTCTCATATGATTCAAGTTTCCACATACTAGTATTACTCCAAGATAATAAAATACTTGCAGAAAGATGATTAACGGAGTGTTCAGACGGGTCTGTTGTGCATGTTGCGTCGGTCCATATGTTGCATTGGCACGAACTGTTGCCTGTGTTAAAGCAATTCACACAGGCACGTACATTGCGCTATAACTTATAACGTCAATATTGGAATAAATGTAATATTACAAATCTATCTGTAATAAATTAATTGTTCGAAAATGTAAAACCTGTAAAATCCAAACAGCACACTTTATTGACATAAATACAAGTTGATTTTACTTCGCTTCGAAGACAGACACCATTACATCTTTTATCGATTGAAAACAAAAAAGTTATGATGCACGCCATATAAGGAATGTGTTACTCTTTACGTTGTGTTGAAAATAGAATCCAAAATCCAAACAACTAACACTTTATTGGCATGAATTCAAGTTCATTTTACTTCGCTTCGAAGACAGACACCATTACATCTTTTATCGATTGAAAACAAAAAAGTAATGATGCACGCCATATAAGGTTTATGTTACTCTTTACGTTGCATTGAAAATAGAATATGTGATAACGGATACAAGTAACAGATACATCGCAGTCACCTGAAAGCCTTGGTGTTGCTGTCTGTAATCTAATTTCAATGCAATGTACACAACTGACTTGTCCGAAGCTACTTTATCTGTTTGGGCTGCAACTCCAAAATACTCCAAATACTTTGAAATCATATTCTAATTTATTAAATATTAAGCATAAGTTGAATAGGCACCCGAAAACCAGTGCGTTTTTTTTTTATCAATGGAGCACCAAACGTGGTTACTTTCTGAGAAAATAGTTTCTTGTCATAGTGGCTGGTGTAAAATGTAGTGTACACCGTCTGGCAAGCATTTATATTGAGTGCCACCAATATATAAAAATTTACCATTATTTGATAAAAAAAAAAAAAATAGGTATTGTTATAGTAACTATAGCCCAAAAGAGTATTGTCCATCTTTAACATTAACCCTTTCCAGAGAGAAGCAGCGCTGGTGCAGCATTACTGTGCCAGTGCATTCTCTTATATATGCTAGTCTTCCATAGGGAGACAATTTAATGCACACTTTTGTAGAATTCATTTCTCTTTAAATTCTTGTTGTGCCTTGTTACTGGTATATCATACTACCAAAATGTCAAAACCTGATTAACTGATGTCTAATTGATTGAGAACATTTCAGGCTGGACCTTTTGTATTTATGTAGAAATTCAGCTCATATCTGTCTATTGTCATGAAATGGTTGTATACTATACATACCATTTATATTTGTGGTGAAATTAATCATTAAATATGATTAATAAAATTGTTGTTTGTCTTTCTTCCTTTTAGCTCAACTTCACCTTGTAAAGTTTGTGCTATTGCCGTGGGTTGGCATCTGTTGACTGTCCTTCAACAATTTCCTTTGGCTCACCCTACGTACATGCCGCATCCCTCATCCGATCATCAACAAACGTTATATGGATCTTCGGGGTGATTTCAAATTTGAATTCATCGGCACACCCTGCAGCCCACATTTATCGGAGAAATGTTTTGAAAATTTACAGGCATGTTTAGGATCAACTCTAGATGGGAGCTCTCAAATTTTAGTGATTTTCGTTAAAAACATGGCTGCCGGCAGCCATCTTGGATTTTACTACGGATCTTTCGGGTGACCTCTAGATGGGAGCCATCGATCATCTCTGAAATTTGTTTTAAAAACATGGCCACCAGCCATAATTATGTTTTAACGAAAATTGACTAAATCCTTTGGCACACCCTATAGACCACATCCCTAATCTAATCACTACCAAACTTCATATGGATCTTTGGGGTGACCTCTAGATGGGAGCCATTATTTCCGAAATTCATTAAAAAACATGGCCACCAGCAGCCATATTGGATTTCAAATTTTAATCCATTGGCACATCCTGCAGCCTGCATTTATTGAAGAATTGTTTTTAAAATTTACAGGCATGTTTAGGATCACTTCTAGATGGGAGCCATCGAATTTGAACAATTTTCGATGAAAAACAGGCAGCCATATTGGATTTTAATCATTGCATGACTAAATCCTTTAGTACACTCTACAGACCGTATCCCTCATCCGATCATCACCAAACTTTATATGGATCTTCATGGTGATTTCCGAAATTTGTAGAAAAACATGGCTGCCAGTGGCCATTTTGGACTAGGCTCTTTGCATGAATAAATCCTTCGGCACACCCTACAGGACACATCCCTCATATAATCGTCACCAATCGCCGTATGGATATTCGGGGTGACCTCTGGATGGGAGCCATTGATTATTTCCAAAATTTGTTTAAAAAACATGACTGCCAGTGGCCATCTTGGATTTTACTCTTTGCCCGACTAAATAATTTGGCACACCCTACAGGCCACACCCCTCATCTAAACGTCACCAAATTTTTTTGGGGTGACCTCTAGATTGGAGCCATCAATTATTTCCAAAATTCATTACAAAACATGGCGGCCAGCAGTTATTTTGGATTTCAAATTTTAATCCATCTGCACACCCTGCAGCCCATATTTATTGATGAAATGTTTGAAATGGAAATAATTTCATCTACACAATAGAAGACCTTTACTGTAATTTATTGGCTTTCCTTCTTTATTATTCTATTCATTGCTCAGCAAAAAATAAACTCCTCCCAAAGTTGAGCTTCAGTGTCAGAATCGAGTGGTATACTCTAGTGTTCCAAATAAACTTGTATTAATTTAATCTAAAAGTTCCCCCTGCATGTTGCTTATTTTGGTCTGGACATTTATTTACTCCCTCTGCCAGACACTTGAGTACTGATGTTTTGTTGACAAAAATCGCTGGGAGATGTTTCTTATTTCCCCATTGATGCAAGATACAAAATACGTTTTGATGCCAGGCGTACATGACAAACAATTTGCATGATTATTATTGATACCAAATGTATGATGTCAAATATACCTACCTGGATCGAGCATGGGATTTTACTTCTAACTCAATCTAAGATGTCATGTTTGTTTATGAATTGACAAATATGCAGAAGAGGGACAACAGAACAGGCATAACATTAACCATTTCAGACTGGATAGGATTCACCCTTGTGGAATCGCCAGTGTAGGCCAACTACTAGTATGTTTATGCACATTCCGGACAATTTATCGATCCCATAATTACAAATCAACAGTTATAATGGTCTCGAAAGGCACATTTATTTGGAACATTGGTATGCAAACTACCCTCATTTGATGAAGCTAATAAAACAAGCATTGAAATAGTGTGTTATTTGCAGAATGAGGTTCCCAGAGGGTGAATTTAGTGACATTATACCACTCAGTGGGCTAGCATAGTAAAGTGACGACTGAAGTAATTAGAACAAAATTGTCTACTAATAAACCGGTTTGGTAGCAGCATGAAAATTAGTCTTAAATGAACTGTAAGATGTACCTTCTCTTTGATCTGGTGAGATATGGCGCTAATCTATTCAAGAGATGAGTGTTATTTTGCAGTATGATAAGCATTGGGACATATGTGTGTGGTATGTTCACACGGAGAGTGAATAAAATTCCAGAAATGTAACTAGTCTTTATACCACAAGGGTATGCACTTCAATTTCTGCCTTACATTCAATAATTAATCACAATGCCAAATGAAACTACCATGCAGTGCATGGCTAAACATTACTTTGTGTGTTGCATGCCCAACATTTCTATATTTTGGCCAGACAGTTGGATGTTGGATTAGCAGAAAACCCAAACTTTAAAGACGTAAATCATTGGGTTTGACTTGCATTGCAGTGACCGATAAATCCTTCAGATGGATCTGTATTCATGAGCGGTGTATCTTTAAAAATACTTAACAACAGACTTTTATATTAACAATTCATATTTCCACTCCCATGTGGTTATCCAATATGTTGCTTTCGCCATGGCATATCTTGGGAGTTGTGGCCATTTTGGCAGCCATTTCATGCCTGTGATTGTATTATTTTCTGTCCCTGACACTATATTCGCTCATTTCACAGATGCGTGTAAAACTGCATAATTCCTATGCCACAACATATCGTATAATTACCTTCATAATTTACATCAGATCCCACCTCTATTCAAGGCACTGTAGAACATTTTCCCCAAAGCGGATTTTGGATATGTTATTAGACGAAGGTCTCTTTCCAACGATTTAGTTTGTCAGCCAGACTAATATGCAGAATGAGGTCCCCAGATGGTGAATTTAGTGATGCTACCCCACACTGGGCTAACATCACCAAATTCATCCGCTAGGACCTCATTCTGCTTAGGACTCATCTTCTGGGAAGTATCTATAGTCTCAAATTAACATTGTTACTTTTTTCCTTCTGTTCAGTTTCTATATCCACTAATTTGTAGAAGATAAAATGGATAATCAATGTGACTTATGGGTGAACATCACCAACTTTAACTGGGGAACTTTTACTCTAATCCTAGGCCTCCATAACAGTTGAGGCCTAAGCAGAATGAGGGCCCCAAAGAGTGAATTTGGTGACACTAAGTTCACCCTCTAGGGACCTCATTCTGCAAATGTCATACACACTATATACAGGCTTGGCACGAATGGTAGTGATTGCAAGCTTTGGTTGAACAATTTTGGATTGAATTAATGTGAGAACTAAAGTTTGTAAAAATTATATATCAAAATAATTCAATTTCTTAAAGATGTTCAATCTCTTCCTAAATGCATTTTACATGTATATAGTGTCCGGGGTATCAAATAATAAATATGAGTTTTATATAGTTCCCTGGTTATAAAATTATAAATAATAAATGAAGACCCTTGTCCAGAAACGCATCTATCAATTCATATTGATTTTATATAGATATTATAGATATTTTCTTATATAATGCGATTATCAATTGGGACATTTTTTCGTTACTAGTTTTAGAAAGTTTAGATAATGGTATACCGCATGCTACGCTCCATACGAATGCGAGCCATAAAATGTCCCAAATTGATTTTATGAATATTATGCCAGAAATAAAATCAATATTAATTGATAGAAGCGTTTCTGGACATGGGTCTTCAATTTATATTTATAATTTTATAACCAGGGAACTGAATAAAACTTGTCATAGGAAGAGATAGACCATCAATAAATATATATATTTTCACAAAACTTTATGCATTCTGAATAGTCATTGAGTCACAGATTCGTTTTCTGGCCAGTCAGAGGGACTATGACTCAAATCTTCAAATTCCTTCTTTATACAGTGATATCCCCGAATACTAGTAGCCATTGTGTCACATGTAGAATCATTTTCTGATTGGTCATTCAAATCTTCAAATTCCTTCTTACAGTGATATCTCTGATTATGACGTTGAAAGTGCAATTTTATATTAAACCTCTTCTTGCAAGGTGAGCACCAATATGGTGCCTTTTCTTCATGGATAACCATGTGATGACGAAGCCGTTTTTTGCTGATAAATTCTTTACCACAAATAGAACATGGAATCATGTTCTCTCTTGTGTGGAGCTTCATATGGTCCTGTAAGGACTTTTCTCTGAGAAAAGCTTTAGGACATTTTTCGCACTTGAAATCCTTCAGTCCAGTGTGAACGAGAACATGTTTCTTCAAACACATCTTTGAGTTGAACTTTTTTAGACATATATCACATTGAAATTTCCTTGCACCATCCTCGTGAACTATATCAACATGTCTTTTCAAATGAGATTTACTCAAGTAGGAATTCTTACAAAAGGAGCATGGGAACCTGTGACCAACATGCACAGAATTAACATGCCTCGCAAGATCATTGCCAAATCTATAGGTCTTGTTACCGCACATTAAACATGGGAATGATGCCTCAGTGTTATGATTGCGAGAATGTTGCTTAAGCTTTTGCATTGATGGGAATCCCTTCTGACATATAGAACATACATGAGATAAGATCTCAATGTGTGTCTCTTTGTGATAATCGAGTGACGATTTCGTTTTTAACATTTTATGACAAGTTGGACATTCAAACTTCTTCTCACTGCTATGTACACTCTGGATGTGTATTTTCATATTTTGTGACATAGAGAAGGACATACCACAAATTAGACACTAGCTGGTATGGTTTTTCTCCCGAGTGCAATATTTGATGCTTCTTCATATCACCACTGTCGGAGAATCCTTTCCCACAAATGATGCAGAAATGTGATTTTTCACCTGTATGTGACTTGATGTGTCTTTTAAGGCCACTAGTTTGGGCAAAACTCTTCAAACATATTTCGCACTGATAAGGCTTCTCTTTTGTATGTGTCCGTGTGTGCGATTCCAAATGTTCCTTCCGACTAAACGTCTTTTCACAAAAACTGCAAGCTAACTTCTTATCTCCATGGCTCATGACGGCATGATGTTTCAAATACTTTGTAGTTGTAAATGTCTTTGCACAAACTCGACATTTATAATTACGACCATCGGGATCAGGGCACCAATCTGAATCATATTTAAGTTTTCCATCTGTGTTCTCAGTTTTATCGGGACCATAGTCCGACTCGTACGTGTCATCATCTAAATTTTCAGAGATATTGGATGCTGGTGATCCAACAGTTTCAATCCTGTCAATATTTACCAAACATTCTTTAGATTTATTGAATCCAGCAGATTCTGTAGAATCGACATCAGATGAATCACTATCAAGACTGTCATCTGACAATTGGTTCTCAGATGTGGAAGAATCGCTGTCATCCATCAGTTTCGTAATTACAGATCTTTGAATTCTTCAGTTTATTTCATGTTCATTCTGACCTCATGTCAGCTTAGAAGTGCCCTTAACTTGAAATTCATATTAAGTCCTAAATAGCATTCCTCTTAATGGCACCATCAATCATTAGCTGTTGTTACACCAGTTGTCTCTATCTGAAATACAACAAGAGAGAATTAATATGATCGTACGTGACACGTAACGGGGCAACCACACGCGGTGCTTCGTCGGATCTAGTTATGCGAAATTTGACCAGATTTGACCTTGAATTTACCGTTTTGAATGTCAATGTCAGGTCGGGGTTACGAGTTAAGCCGTCCAAAACACTGCCCGGACAAAAGTATCCCTAGCTATCGAATATCGTCGAAATCCGCCACTAATACCTGATTTGATCTTGAATCGACCATTTTGAAGATCAAGCATCACACTTTGACCCGTCCAAAACACTTCCCGGACAAACGTACACTTAGGTATCAAGTTTCGTCGAAATCCGTCCGGAAGTTTTCCCGGCCATAGCTAACAGACAAAAGTCACAAACTATACATTAGGTTTTAGCTGGGTACCTGTCTGACGGGCATGTGGGTGAGACGAAATTTGTTGGCATCCCCATCTACACCAACACCCCCAAAAAATGGTGGAAATCGGCCCAGTGGATACCCAGATACAGTTCAATGTCATTTAAAATATCAATTTCACGCCGCACAGGCATCCGGGTGTGACGAAATTGCTCAGCGCCTGAAACTACCCCCACATACCAAATTTGGTGAAAATCGGCTCAGCGGAGAACTTGAGTTCAAGGTCATTTGAAGGTCAATGTCACGCCGCACGGGCAAACGGATATACCCATGTTAGTCCTCAGGTCAAACTACATACCCGTACCAAGTTTCATCAAAATCGGTTAGCCGTTTCCGATTCCATCGCGGAAACACACACACACACATACATACATACACACACACCCACACGCACAGACCACAAACTTTCTTCAAATATATAATAAATTCTTTGTGGAGGTCAAGTTTAAATTGATATCGTACTCCCATGTTTCTGTTCGTCAGATACAGACTCGAGTATGTAGGAGCCTCGATACCGGTATATTTCTAAAGGATAGCTATAAAAGGCCTCTGAATATTGACATTAGCGCGTACATCGCAACACATATCTAGCAAAATGGCCCTTTAAGTGAGATGTCTTTCAACAGAGGTCAAGGTCATTTTATGGTCAAGGTCAAGGTCATATAAACCCCCCACATCAACTTGACAACAAATTTGGTTGAGGCTTAATTCCACATTCACCAACGAAGGCGACCCATGTTATGATGGACATATAATTTGACTTCCTCTCCGCCACCACTGCTCACAAATGATTTCAAATAATAAGCCGCGTTCCGATGTTGAGTGTGAATACCTGGCAGCCAGCCAATACTATTCGCGCGACATACAACCGTGAAAAAATCCCCCTTGTTAGGGTAGATTGGTTCAATCATTTATCTCGAAGGAATTGATAAGCCGCTGATATGTCTGTGAGGCCAAATCGTTGCGAGGCGGGAACTTATTGAATGTGTTGTCCGCCTATTAGGGGGATTTTTCGCTGAGCAATTTGTCCGGAGGAAAATTACACGCAGCTAAGGCGGGATCGTTATTACAAAACACCATAAGTAAACATCGGCGCAACACACGATGTCGTGCTATACATTGTTGGAAAGGGTACATCCTTGGCTATTCAACTGTGGTAATTTGATTAAGAAGCAGGCACGTTTGCTTGTGCTATTTTCGCATATATCTTTTGCGAAAACGGTTATAAATGCAACCAAGTCTAGTATACTGATGTGAAATCAGTGTTTCCTGCGGAGACCAATTTTTTCTGGATTCTAGCCCACAACACCAAATGACGCAAATGACGTCATGGACCATGTCATGACGTCTTCGCTGATTTTATTCAGCTAACCAACGAAATTGGTCAAACGAAACTAATCTATAGGCCAAAATCACGTAGGAATTGTTCAGAAAAACTAAAGTTGTTAATTTGATAACCATCCCGTTGGTCCACTTCCGATTCTGTGTCACCGTTTCTTTTTGGGATATTATTGTTCCCATGATTCTATGCGAAAGCGAAGCGGAAGTCACGTGATTTTTAACCCATTTTTCTTGTCCGGATTTTCATCGCGTCGAAATGCTGTTTCATGGTATTGTAAAAATTAATGACGTCATTCACGACTAAACTTGAAAAGCAACAACGCGCCTGCGGCGCGTTGTGGTTGCTATTAAAGGTATTAGTAAAGGCGAAAGTTGCGTTTATTAATATGTTTTGATTCCGGGTTATCTCACACAAGGTCCTGATATACATAAATAAAAGCCCTTTTCGTCAGAGGATGGTATGAGTTTGTAGAGCTGAAAAAGCTCATATCATGCGGATATTGGTTCGCTCACTTAGACATATCGATGTATGGATAATTAAAATACGTTTTGGTTTGAGATTATACAGCGCAAACACAGGCGAGAGGTTCCAGTGCTGAAGGTTACACTTGTGTAAATAAGGTTCGGAGAGACCTCTAGCGGATGCGGGAGGAATATATAGGAGAGAATAAAATAGACACTGGGCCCTGATTGGTCAATAGCCTTGTGTGCTTTTTGGCACAGGAATTAACCCTCTGTAGTGAAGTTTGAATTATTTGTTGTGGTCTAAAATATTACAGTATTTTTTTATGCGGTTCTGACACTAGTTAGGAAAACACAAGATTTAAAGGCGAATTCCCTGCCTGTCGTACCTGATTTTTTTGTGCAAAAAGTTTCCCAAAGTGTCAATTTTTCAGATTTAAAGAAAATTTTGGACCCAATGTTTATATTGCCATTAGTATAGGCTAAAACGTTAGCACTGAGGCCTATGGAAAACATTTACACCTGTGTAACCTATACAGATACAGCCATGTTTGTGACGCAGTGCCCAGCTTTCCCAGCGTCGCTATACGTTTAACATGCTTTACCTTTACCTTCTCTGTAAATTTCTCCTGTGTCAGGAGAACCGTCATTAGGGTGGACGTGACCACTTCTTCTTGAGCGCAGTCTGAGTATTGTAGCATGTCTCACATTTTTATGATATATGTACATGTAAATATGTTTAGATTTAATGAATAGGTGTCTGGTCGGGGTTGAGACCGTCACTGACTGCCGGGGTCCACATGCGGAGCTTTGGGACCAGGTTCCTTTGCAGCCAGGGTTCGGAGTCGGGCTTGGTGAGGTTGGCAGCACAGACCTCTGGATATATCTTCTATCTTCCGCATGCAGTCATGTGGGATATTGTATATTGAACAGTCGAGTATTAATCTCAGGAGTTGTTGATTTTGTAAAGACAGGTTCAGACCAGCTTGGCTCAGGGTTTCTTTAATTCCGTTTATAACTCGAATTCTGACTTCATTGAGACTGTCGCATGATGTGATAAAGTTGACCATGTCTTCGTGTTCTTTGCCGCGCGCTTAGTTTCCAGGTAGAGGTAAATTTGCTTTCTGTCGTTGGATAATGTAGGTGCCTGTAGCCATTTTCATTTTGTATGTTGCCTTGGTAGCGGCGAATGGTTCCGACCCGCAAGCGTCCCGGATTTGATGTACGCAACCATGGTTGGATGTTGAGATGCGATAGAGTTGATTTTTCCATGGCTTCCTGTTGAAGAATTTTCATCCAGTGGGAATCTACTGTATTGTCAACCATGGTTTTCCATAACTGGTTTGGAGGAGGTAGTGCTACTGTGTCATGTGTTGATGGTATACATTTCAGTGAGATTGGTGACTTTAATGAACCAGCTGTTGGATTTTCCAGATCTGATTGCAAGTTGTCTGGTGGCGAGTTGGCACTCGATAGAGCCTTGGTTCCGAACTACACGGTTCTCTTGAAGTTGTGAATAATTTAATGATAAAACGACAATCAGCTTTCTATGGGCGCGACACTATAAGTGCAGTGTGTTATCTTTGGGCGTAACACTATTAGTGCAATGTGTTATAAGTAGGCGTATATAGCACTATTAGTGCAGTGTGTGTGTGTGTTATCTTTGGGCGTGACACTATTAGTGTAATGTGTTATAAGTGGGCGTGGCACTATTAGTGTAGTGTGTTATAAGTGGGCGTGGCACTATTAGTGCAGTGTGTGTTATCTGTGGGCGTGACACTATTAATGCAGTGTGTGTTATCTTTGGGCGTGGCACTATTACTACGGTGTGTGTTATCTTTGGGCGTGGCACTATTAGTGCAGTGTGTGTTATAAGTGGGCGTGGCACTGTTTTTAGTGCAGCGTGCTTTATAAGTAGGTGTGGCACTGTTTTTAGTGCAGCGTGCTTTATAAGTGGCACTTTTTAAGTGCAGCGTGCTTTATAAGTGGGCGTGGCACTTTTTTAGTGCAGCGTGCGTGGCACGAATTTAGTGCAGCGTGCGTTATAAGTGAAAGTGGCACTTTTTAGTGCAGCGTGTGTTATAAGTGAAAGTGGCACTATTTTAGTGCAGCGTGTGTTATAAGTGGGCGTGGCACTATTTTAGTGCAGCGTGCGTTATAAGTGGGCGTGGCACTTTTTTAGTGCAGCGTGCGTTATAAGTGGGCGTGGCACTTTCTTAGTGCATCGTCCGTTATAAGTGGGCGTGACACCTGTTTAGTGCACCGTGCGTTGTAAGTGGGCGTGGCACTATTTGTGTACAGCGTGCGTTATAAGTGGGCGTGGCACTATTTTAGTGCACCGTGCGTTATAAGTGGGCGTGTCACTTTTTTAGTGCAGCGTGCGTTATAAGTGGGCGTGGCACTAATTTAGTGCAGCGTGCGTTATAAGTGGGCGTGGTACTAATTTAGTGCAGCGTGCGTTATAAGTGGGCGTGGCACTATTTTAGTACAGCGTGCGTTATAAGTGGCCTGGCACTATTTTAGTGCAGCGTGCGTTATAAGTGGGCGTGGAACTATTTTAGTGCAGCGTTCGTTATAAGTGGGCGTGGCACTTTTTTAGTGCAGCGTGCGTTATAAGTGGGCGTGGCACTATTTGAGTGCAGCATGCGTTATAAGTGGGCGTGCGTTATAAGTGGGCGTGGCACGTTTTTAGTGCAGCATGCGTTATAAGTGGGCGTGGCACCAATTTAGTGCAGCGTGCGTTATAAGTGGGCGTGGCACTAGTTTAGTGCAGCGTGCGTTATAAGTGGGCGTGGCGCTTTATTAGTGCAGCGTGCGTTATAAGTGGGCGTGGCACTTTTTTAGTGCAGCTGCGTTATTCGAGTCCCTTTCGCCTAGCCCACATTTTCCCTCTGACACATTCCATGAAACAGAGTAATGCCTACATCAGCTGTGTATTTCCCACTAATAAAACCAACAGGGAGTGATAAACAAAAATAATTGTATTTGCCAATTTTCAAGGATACACACATCAATAATTATTGCCTTATTCTGAAAGTTATCAAAGTGAACTTCATTAAAAGTGGTGTTCGATTCTGCCTAGTTACACCGCCATTGCCTTGCCAAATAGAACATATTGCCATGATGCTACCCCATTTTGTACTGACCATGTAAATCTCACTTTGTCAAACATAAAATCACAGTTGCGATTCCTTGGATGAATCTACTTATTGTAGATGTTCAGAATTTGGATTAATTAAGTTATGGGCTGAGTTACTAATATTAGATACTTACAGTTGGTTGCATGGACAAATCTTCCCCATCAGCTTTTGGGGTCCCCTACCCCAAACTCCTTATGGAAACACTCATTTATCAGTGATGAGGTATTGATATAGCAATTAGAATAGTTTCAGAATGTTCCCAGACTCCTCATTGATTGGAATTATGCCTCAGTACAAACAATCATAGTCAAGAATTTTATTCCACGCCGTTGGCATGAGGCACATGTATTCAACGTAATCACAGCCGTTATGTACATGTTGTTGTACAGTAATGCCCTAAATAATCGACTCCTTAACCACAGCAGAATTATGGGCAATTTTTCAGGATTTAGTCGGAAATATGGCTTGTTGCCATTTATCAGAAAGCTCTCACTGGTATATAATATGGCATATATTTTATATAATGTGATTTGGCTGTCAAATCGGGCTGGCATCTTTAAAAATAAACAGTCTCCCACCCTTTTAGATCATCAGCATCTACGACACTGATCCTCGATCTCAACCAATCAGATCGCTGGAACAGTAATGAACCAATTAGCACTCAGCTTGAGTATAAGCGCAAGGGGAAACTGAAATATTTAGCACTTCAATGACTGGAGACTCCTGAAATTTTGCGAAAACCCTGTGCCAATACATTCTCTTATATATACATCATTATACGAGTCTCCCATATGGAGCCTCACATATATTAGAGAATACATTGGCCTAACAATATTTTCCTTGACCTTGTAAGCCAGTGCATTCTCTTATCTATGCAAGACAAGAATATATAAGAGAATGCACTGGCACAGGATCTTTAATGCTGCACTGTTAACAACCACCCAGTCTCTGAAGAAGCTGCAGAAGTAGTAGCGAAATCTATCAGGCTGTCTTGTGGGATCTCTCGACTTTCGTGACACGCCCCTGGGAGATTCTTCAATATCTTCACCCCCATTTTCATCACTTTTTGTTGTTGTTTCAGAACCATTCAGACAGTGAAGCCACAAGCAATTCCAGAAGTTCATCAAGGGTTTCGTCACCAGCTCCTTCTTGTAAAAGGAAACTATAACATCGCCTGAAGACATGCTGACTTGTCTTGATTACCTGTGGCACTGTATATATACATTGTATATACTCGATCATCTATACATTTATAAATAATTCACTGGTGTTGTTTTCCCTATATATATGTATGTATTCATCTGCCATACTATCTGCTGGTTACATTAACCAAGTCTTCACCTAAAACATATTTGTTTCTTTAATAAACAATTTCATTATCTTTTTTTCTCATATGATTCAAGTTTCCACATACTAGTATTACTCCAAGATAATAAAATACTTGCAGAAAGATGATTAACGGAGTGTTCAGACGGGTCTGTTGTGCATGTTGCGTTGGTCCATATGTTGCATTGGCACGAACTGTTGCATGTGTTAAAGCAATTCACACAGGCACGTACATTGCGCTATAACTTATAACGTCAATATTGGAATAAATGTAATATTACAAATAAATCTATCTGTAATAAATTAATTGTTCGAAAATGTAAAACCTGTAAAATCCAAACAGCACACTTTATTGACATAAATACAAGGTTGATTTTACTTCGCTTCGAAGACAGACACCATTACATCTTTTATCGATTGAAAACAAAAAAGTTATGATGCACGCCATATAAGGAATGTGTTACTCTTTACGTTGTGTTGAAAATAGAATCCAAAATCCAAACAACTAACACTTTATTGGCATGAATTCAAGTTCATTTTACTTCGCTTCGAAGACAGACACCATTACATCTTTTATCGATTGAAAACAAAAAAGTAATGATGCACGCCATATAAGGTTTATGTTACTCTTTACGTTGCATTGAAAATAGAATATGTGATAACGGATACAAGTAACAGATACATCGCAGTCACCTGAAAGCCTTGGTGTTGCTGTCTGTAATCTAATTTCAATGCAATGTACACAACTGACTTGTCCGAAGCTACTTTATCTGTTTGGGCTGCAACTCCAAAATACTCCAAATACTTTGAAATCATATTCTAATTTATTAAATATTAAGCATAAGTTGAATAGGCACCCGAAAACCAGTGCGTTTTTTTTTTATCAATGGAGCACCAAACGTGGTTACTTTCTGAGAAAATAGTTTCTTGTCATAGTGGCTGGTGTAAAATGTAGTGTACACCGTCTGGCAAGCATTTATATTGAGTGCCACCAATATATAAAAATTTACCATTATTTGATAAAAAAAAAAAAAATAGGTATTGTTATAGTAACTATAGCCCAAAAGAGTATTGTCCATCTTTAACATTAACCCTTTCCAGAGAGAAGCAGCGCTGGTGCAGCATTACTGTGCCAGTGCATTCTCTTATATATGCTAGTCTTCCATAGGGAGACAATTTAATGCACACTTTTGTAGAATTCATTTCTCTTTAAATTCTTGTTGTGCCTTGTTACTGGTATATCATACTACCAAAATGTCAAAACCTGATTAACTGATGTCTAATTGATTGAGAACATTTCAGGCTGGACCTTTTGTATTTATGTAGAAATTCAGCTCATATCTGTCTATTGTCATGAAATGGTTGTATACTATACATACCATTTATATTTGTGGTGAAATTAATCATTAAATATGATTAATAAAATTGTTGTTTGTCTTTCTTCCTTTTAGCTCAACTTCACCTTGTAAAGTTTGTGCTATTGCCGTGGGTTGGCATCTGTTGACTGTCCTTCAACAATTTCCTTTGGCTCACCCTACGTACATGCCGCATCCCTCATCCGATCATCAACAAACGTTATATGGATCTTCGGGGTGATTTCAAATTTGAATTCATCGGCACACCCTGCAGCCCACATTTATCGGAGAAATGTTTTGAAAATTTACAGGCATGTTTAGGATCAACTCTAGATGGGAGCTCTCAAATTTTAGTGATTTTCGTTAAAAACATGGCTGCCGGCAGCCATCTTGGATTTTACTACGGATCTTTCGGGTGACCTCTAGATGGGAGCCATCGATCATCTCTGAAATTTGTTTTAAAAACATGGCCACCAGCCATAATTATGTTTTAACGAAAATTGACTAAATCCTTTGGCACACCCTATAGACCACATCCCTAATCTAATCACTACCAAACTTCATATGGATCTTTGGGGTGACCTCTAGATGGGAGCCATTATTTCCGAAATTCATTAAAAAACATGGCCACCAGCAGCCATATTGGATTTCAAATTTTAATCCATTGGCACATCCTGCAGCCTGCATTTATTGAAGAATTGTTTTTAAAATTTACAGGCATGTTTAGGATCACTTCTAGATGGGAGCCATCGAATTTGAACAATTTTCGATGAAAAACAGGCAGCCATATTGGATTTTAATCATTGCATGACTAAATCCTTTAGTACACTCTACAGACCGTATCCCTCATCCGATCATCACCAAACTTTATATGGATCTTCATGGTGATTTCCGAAATTTGTAGAAAAACATGGCTGCCAGTGGCCATTTTGGACTAGGCTCTTTGCATGAATAAATCCTTCGGCACACCCTACAGGACACATCCCTCATATAATCGTCACCAATCGCCGTATGGATATTCGGGGTGACCTCTGGATGGGAGCCATTGATTATTTCCAAAATTTGTTTAAAAAACATGACTGCCAGTGGCCATCTTGGATTTTACTCTTTGCCCGACTAAATAATTTGGCACACCCTACAGGCCACACCCCTCATCTAAACGTCACCAAATTTCTTTGGGGTGACCTCTAGATTGGAGCCATCAATTATTTCCAAAATTCATTACAAAACATGGCGGCCAGCAGTTATTTTGGATTTCAAATTTTAATCCATCTGCACACCCTGCAGCCCATATTTATTGATGAAATGTTTGAAATGGAAATAATTTCATCTACACAATAGAAGACCTTTACTGTAATTTATTGGCTTTCCTTCTTTATTATTCTATTCATTGCTCAGCAAAAAATAAACTCCTCCCAAAGTTGAGCTTCAGTGTCAGAATCGAGTGGTATACTCTAGTGTTCCAAATAAACTTGTATTAATTTAATCTAAAAGTTCCCCCTGCATGTTGCTTATTTTGGTCTGGACATTTATTTACTCCCTCTGCCAGACACTTGAGTACTGATGTTTTGTTGACAAAAATCGCTGGGAGATGTTTCTTATTTCCCCATTGATGCAAGATACAAAATACGTTTTGATGCCAGGCGTACATGACAAACAATTTGCATGATTATTATTGATACCAAATGTATGATGTCAAATATACCTGGATCGAGCATGGGATTTTACTTCTAACTCAATCTAAGATGTCATGTTTGTTTATGAATTGACAAATATGCAGAAGAGGGACAACAGAACAGGCATAACATTAACCATTTCAGACTGGATAGGATTCACCCTTGTGGAATCGCCAGTGTAGGCCAACTACTAGTATGTTTATGCACATTCCGGACAATTTATCGATCCCATAATTACAAATCAACAGTTATAATGGTCTCGAAAGGCACATTTATTTGGAACATTGGTATGCAAACTACCCTCATTTGATGAAGCTAATAAAACAAGCATTGAAATAGTGTGTTATTTGCAGAATGAGGTTCCCAGAGGGTGAATTTAGTGACATTATACCACTCAGTGGGCTAGCATAGTAAAGTGACGACTGAAGTAATTAGAACAAAATTGTCTACTAATAAACCGGTTTGGTAGCAGCATGAAAATTAGTCTTAAATGAACTGTAAGATGTACCTTCTCTTTGATCTGGTGAGATATGGCGCTAATCTATTCAAGAGATGAGTGTTATTTTGCAGTATGATAAGCATTGGGACATATGTGTGTGGTATGTTCACACGGAGAGTGAATAAAATTCCAGAAATGTAACTAGTCTTTATACCACAAGGGTATGCACTTCAATTTCTGCCTTACATTCAATAATTAATCACAATGCCAAATGAAACTACCATGCAGTGCATGGCTAAACATTACTTTGTGTGTTGCATGCCCAACATTTCTATATTTTGGCCAGACAGTTGGATGTTGGATTAGCAGAAAACCCAAACTTTAAAGACGTAAATCATTGGGTTTGACTTGCATTGCAGTGACCGATAAATCCTTCAGATGGATCTGTATTCATGAGCGGTGTATCTTTAAAAATACTTAACAACAGACTTTTATATTAACAATTCATATTTCCACTCCCATGTGGTTATCCAATATGTTGCTTTCGCCATGGCATATCTTGGGAGTTGTGGCCATTTTGGCAGCCATTTCATGCCTGTGATTGTATTATTTTCTGTCCCTGACACTATATTCGCTCATTTCACAGATGCGTGTAAAACTGCATAATTCCTATGCCACAACATATCGTATAATTACCTTCATAATTTACATCAGATCCCACCTCTATTCAAGGCACTGTAGAACATTTTCCCCAAAGCGGATTTTGGATATGTTATTAGACGAAGGTCTCTTTCCAACGATTTAGTTTGTCAGCCAGACTAATATGCAGAATGAGGTCCCCAGATGGTGAATTTAGTGATGCTACCCCACACTGGGCTAACATCACCAAATTCATCCGCTAGGACCTCATTCTGCTTAGGACTCATCTTCTGGGAAGTATCTATAGTCTCAAATTAACATTGTTACTTTTTTCCTTCTGTTCAGTTTCTATATCCACTAATTTGTAGAAGATAAAATGGATAATCAAGGTGACTTATGGGTGAACATCACCAACTTTAACTGGGGAACTTTTACTCTAATCCTAGGCCTCCATAACAGTTGAGGCCTAAGCAGAATGAGGGCCCCAAAGAGTGAATTTGGTGACACTAAGTTCACCCTCTAGGGACCTCATTCTGCAAATGTCATACACACTATATACAGGCTTGGCACGAATGGTAGTGATTGCAAGCTTTGGTTGAACAATTTTGGATTGAATTAATGTGAGAACTAAAGTTTGTAAAAATTATATATCAAAATAATTCAATTTCTTAAAGATGTTCAATCTCTTCCTAAATGCATTTTACATGTATATAGTGTCCGGGGTATCAAATAATAAATATGAGTTTTATATAGTTCCCTGGTTATAAAATTATAAATAATAAATGAAGACCCTTGTCCAGAAACGCATCTATCAATTCATATTGATTTTATATAGATATTATAGATATTTTCTTATATAATGCGATTATCAATTGGGACATTTTTTCGTTACTAGTTTTAGAAAGTTTAGATAATGGTATACCGCATGCTACGCTCCATACGAATGCGAGCCATAAAATGTCCCAAATTGATTTTATGAATATTATGCCAGAAATAAAATCAATATTAATTGATAGAAGCGTTTCTGGACATGGGTCTTCAATTTATATTTATAATTTTATAACCAGGGAACTGAATAAAACTTGTCATAGGAAGAGATAGACCATCAATAAATATATATATTTTCACAAAACTTTATGCATTCTGAATAGTCATTGAGTCACAGATTCGTTTTCTGGCCAGTCAGAGGGACTATGACTCAAATCTTCAAATTCCTTCTTTATACAGTGATATCCCCGAATACTAGTAGCCATTGTGTCACATGTAGAATCATTTTCTGATTGGTCATTCAAATCTTCAAATTCCTTCTTACAGTGATATCTCTGATTATGACGTTGAAAGTGCAATTTTATATTAAACCTCTTCTTGCAAGGTGAGCACCAATATGGTGCCTTTTCTTCATGGATAACCATGTGATGACGAAGCCGTTTTTTGCTGATAAATTCTTTACCACAAATAGAACATGGAATCATGTTCTCTCTTGTGTGGAGCTTCATATGGTCCTGTAAGGACTTTTCTCTGAGAAAAGCTTTAGGACATTTTTCGCACTTGAAATCCTTCAGTCCAGTGTGAACGAGAACATGTTTCTTCAAACACATCTTTGAGTTGAACTTTTTTAGACATATATCACATTGAAATTTCCTTGCACCATCCTCGTGAACTATATCAACATGTCTTTTCAAATGAGATTTACTCAAGTAGGAATTCTTACAAAAGGAGCATGGGAACCTGTGACCAACATGCACAGAATTAACATGCCTCGCAAGATCATTGCCAAATCTATAGGTCTTGTTACCGCACATTAAACATGGGAATGATGCCTCAGTGTTATGATTGCGAGAATGTTGCTTAAGCTTTTGCATTGATGGGAATCCCTTCTGACATATAGAACATACATGAGATAAGATCTCAATGTGTGTCTCTTTGTGATAATCGAGTGACGATTTCGTTTTTAACATTTTATGACAAGTTGGACATTCAAACTTCTTCTCACTGCTATGTACACTCTGGATGTGTATTTTCATATTTTGTGACATAGAGAAGGACATACCACAAATTAGACACTAGCTGGTATGGTTTTTCTCCCGAGTGCAATATTTGATGCTTCTTCATATCACCACTGTCGGAGAATCCTTTCCCACAAATGATGCAGAAATGTGATTTTTCACCTGTATGTGACTTGATGTGTCTTTTAAGGCCACTAGTTTGGGCAAAACTCTTCAAACATATTTCGCACTGATAAGGCTTCTCTTTTGTATGTGTCCGTGTGTGCGATTCCAAATGTTCCTTCCGACTAAACGTCTTTTCACAAAAACTGCAAGCTAACTTCTTATCTCCATGGCTCATGACGGCATGATGTTTCAAATACTTTGTAGTTGTAAATGTCTTTGCACAAACTCGACATTTATAATTACGACCATCGGGATCAGGGCACCAATCTGAATCATATTTAAGTTTTCCATCTGTGTTCTCAGTTTTATCGGGACCATAGTCCGACTCGTACGTGT
This sequence comes from Siphonodentalium dalli, assembly GCA_032622095.1. Lineage (NCBI taxonomy): Eukaryota > Metazoa > Mollusca > Scaphopoda > Gadilida > Siphonodentaliidae > Siphonodentalium > Siphonodentalium dalli. The sequence continues at coordinate 80,545,330 of CP136063.1, read as the reverse complement.
CATCATCTAAATTTTCAGAGATATTGGATGCTGGTGATCCAACAGTTTCAATCCTGTCAATATTTACCAAACATTCTTTAGATTTATTGAATCCAGCAGATTCTGTAGAATCGACATCAGATGAATCACTATCAAGACTGTCATCTGACAATTGGTTCTCAGATGTGGAAGAATCGCTGTCATCCATCAGTTTCGTAATTACAGATCTTTGAATTCTTCAGTTTATTTCATGTTCATTCTGACCTCATGTCAGCTTAGAAGTGCCCTTAACTTGAAATTCATATTAAGTCCTAAATAGCATTCCTCTTAATGGCACCATCAATCATTAGCTGTTGTTACACCAGTTGTCTCTATCTGAAATACAACAAGAGAGAATTAATATGATCGTACGTGACACGTAACGGGGCAACCACACGCGGTGCTTCGTCGGATCTAGTTATGCGAAATTTGACCAGATTTGACCTTGAATTTACCGTTTTGAATGTCAATGTCAGGTCGGGGTTACGAGTTAAGCCGTCCAAAACACTGCCCGGACAAAAGTATCCCTAGCTATCGAATATCGTCGAAATCCGCCACTAATACCTGATTTGATCTTGAATCGACCATTTTGAAGATCAAGCATCACACTTTGACCCGTCCAAAACACTTCCCGGACAAACGTACACTTAGGTATCAAGTTTCGTCGAAATCCGTCCGGAAGTTTTCCCGGCCATAGCTAACAGACAAAAGTCACAAACTATACATTAGGTTTTAGCTGGGTACCTGTCTGACGGGCATGTGGGTGAGACGAAATTTGTTGGCATCCCCATCTACACCAACACCCCCAAAAAATGGTGGAAATCGGCCCAGTGGATACCCAGATACAGTTCAATGTCATTTAAAATATCAATTTCACGCCGCACAGGCATCCGGGTGTGACGAAATTGCTCAGCGCCTGAAACTACCCCCACATACCAAATTTGGTGAAAATCGGCTCAGCGGAGAACTTGAGTTCAAGGTCATTTGAAGGTCAAGGTCACGCCGCACGGGCAAACGGATATACCCATGTTAGTCCTCAGGTCAAACTACATACCCGTACCAAGTTTCATCAAAATCGGTTAGCCGTTTCCGATTCCATCGCGGAAACACACACACACACACACATACATACACACACACCCACACGCACAGACCACAAACTTTCTTCAAATATATAATAAATTCTTTGTGGAGGTCAAGTTTAAATTGATATCGTACTCCCATGTTTCTGTTCGTCAGATACAGACTCGAGTATGTAGGAGCCTCGATACCGGTATATTTCTAAAGGATAGCTATAAAAGGCCTCTGAATATTGACATTAGCGCGTACATCGCAACACATATCTAGCAAAATGGCCCTTTAAGTGAGATGTCTTTCAACAGAGGTCAAGGTCATTTTATGGTCAAGGTCAAGGTCATATAAACCCCCCACATCAACTTGACAACAAATTTGGTTGAGGCTTAATTCCACATTCACCAACGAAGGCGACCCATGTTATGATGGACATATAATTTGACTTCCTCTCCGCCACCACTGCTCACAAATGATTTCAAATAATAAGCCGCGTTCCGATGTTGAGTGTGAATACCTGGCAGCCAGCCAATACTATTCGCGCGACATACAACCGTGAAAAAATCCCCCTTGTTAGGGTAGATTGGTTCAATCATTTATCTCGAAGGAATTGATAAGCCGCTGATATGTCTGTGAGGCCAAATCGTTGCGAGGCGGGAACTTATTGAATGTGTTGTCCGCCTATTAGGGGGATTTTTCGCTGAGCAATTTGTCCGGAGGAAAATTACACGCAGCTAAGGCGGGATCGTTATTACAAAACACCATAAGTAAACATCGGCGCAACACACGATGTCGTGCTATACATTGTTGGAAAGGGTACATCCTTGGCTATTCAACTGTGGTAATTTGATTAAGAAGCAGGCACGTTTGCTTGTGCTATTTTCGCATATATCTTTTGCGAAAACGGTTATAAATGCAACCAAGTCTAGTATACTGATGTGAAATCAGTGTTTCCTGCGGAGACCAATTTTTTCTGGATTCTAGCCCACAACACCAAATGACGCAAATGACGTCATGGACCATGTCATGACGTCTTCGCTGATTTTATTCAGCTAACCAACGAAATTGGTCAAACGAAACTAATCTATAGGCCAAAATCACGTAGGAATTGTTCAGAAAAACTAAAGTTGTTAATTTGATAACCATCCCGTTGGTCCACTTCCGATTCTGTGTCACCGTTTCTTTTTGGGATATTATTGTTCCCATGATTCTATGCGAAAGCGAAGCGGAAGTCACGTGATTTTTAACCCATTTTTCTTGTCCGGATTTTCATCGCGTCGAAATGCTGTTTCATGGTATTGTAAAAATTAATGACGTCATTCACGACTAAACTTGAAAAGCAACAACGCGCCTGCGGCGCGTTGTGGTTGCTATTAAAGGTATTAGTAAAGGCGAAAGTTGCGTTTATTAATATGTTTTGATTCCGGGTTATCTCACACAAGGTCCTGATATACATAAATAAAAGCCCTTTTCGTCAGAGGATGGTATGAGTTTGTAGAGCTGAAAAAGCTCATATCATGCGGATATTGGTTCGCTCACTTAGACATATCGATGTATGGATAATTAAAATACGTTTTGGTTTGAGATTATACAGCGCAAACACAGGCGAGAGGTTCCAGTGCTGAAGGTTACACTTGTGTAAATAAGGTTCGGAGAGACCTCTAGCGGATGCGGGAGGAATATATAGGAGAGAATAAAATAGACACTGGGCCCTGATTGGTCAATAGCCTTGTGTGCTTTTTGGCACAGGAATTAACCCTCTGTAGTGAAGTTTGAATTATTTGTTGTGGTCTAAAATATTACAGTATTTTTTTATGCGGTTCTGACACTAGTTAGGAAAACACAAGATTTAAAGGCGAATTCCCTGCCTGTCGTACCTGATTTTTTTGTGCAAAAAGTTTCCCAAAGTGTCAATTTTTCAGATTTAAAGAAAATTTTGGACCCAATGTTTATATTGCCATTAGTATAGGCTAAAACGTTAGCACTGAGGCCTATGGAAAACATTTACACCTGTGTAACCTATACAGATACAGCCATGTTTGTGACGCTGTGCCCAGCTTTCCCAGCGTCGCTATACGTTTAACATGCTTTACCTTTACCTTCTCTGTAAATTTCTCCTGTGTCAGGAGAACCGTCATTAGGGTGGACGTGACCACTTCTTCTTGAGCGCAGTCTGAGTATTGTAGCATGTCTCACATTTTTATGATATATGTACATGTAAATATGTTTAGATTTAATGAATAGGTGTCTGGTCGGGGTTGAGACCGTCACTGACTGCCGGGGTCCACATGCGGAGCTTTGGGACCAGGTTCCTTTGCAGCCAGGGTTCGGAGTCGGGCTTGGTGAGGTTGGCAGCACAGACCTCTGGATATATCTTCTATCTTCCGCATGCAGTCATGTGGGATATTGTATATTGAACAGTCGAGTATTAATCTCAGGAGTTGTTGATTTTGTAAAGACAGGTTCAGACCAGCTTGGCTCAGGGTTTCTTTAATTCCGTTTATAACTCGAATTCTGACTTCATTGAGACTGTCGCATGATGTGATAAAGTTGACCATGTCTTCGTGTTCTTTGCCGCGCGCTTAGTTTCCAGGTAGAGGTAAATTTGCTTTCTGTCGTTGGATAATGTAGGTGCCTGTAGCCATTTTCATTTTGTATGTTGCCTTGGTAGCGGCGAATGGTTCCGACCCGCAAGCGTCCCGGATTTGATGTACGCAACCATGGTTGGATGTTGAGATGCGATAGAGTTGATTTTTCCATGGCTTCCTGTTGAAGAATTTTCATCCAGTGGGAATCTACTGTATTGTCAACCATGGTTTTCCATAACTGGTTTGGAGGAGGTAGTGCTACTGTGTCATGTGTTGATGGTATACATTTCAGTGAGATTGGTGACTTTAATGAACCAGCTGTTGGATTTTCCAGATCTGATTGCAAGTTGTCTGGTGGCGAGTTGGCACTCGATAGAGCCTTGGTTCCGAACTACACGGTTCTCTTGAAGTTGTGAATAATTTAATGATAAAACGACAATCAGCTTTCTATGGGCGCGACACTATAAGTGCAGTGTGTTATCTTTGGGCGTAACACTATTAGTGCAATGTGTTATAAGTAGGCGTATATAGCACTATTAGTGCAGTGTGTGTGTGTGTTATCTTTGGGCGTGACACTATTAGTGTAATGTGTTATAAGTGGGCGTGGCACTATTAGTGTAGTGTGTTATAAGTGGGCGTGGCACTATTAGTGCAGTGTGTGTTATCTGTGGGCGTGACACTATTAATGCAGTGTGTGTTATCTTTGGGCGTGGCACTATTACTACGGTGTGTGTTATCTTTGGGCGTGGCACTATTAGTGCAGTGTGTGTTATAAGTGGGCGTGGCACTGTTTTTAGTGCAGCGTGCTTTATAAGTAGGTGTGGCACTGTTTTTAGTGCAGCGTGCTTTATAAGTGGCACTTTTTAAGTGCAGCGTGCTTTATAAGTGGGCGTGGCACTTTTTTAGTGCAGCGTGCGTGGCACGAATTTAGTGCAGCGTGCGTTATAAGTGAAAGTGGCACTTTTTAGTGCAGCGTGTGTTATAAGTGAAAGTGGCACTATTTTAGTGCAGCGTGTGTTATAAGTGGGCGTGGCACTATTTTAGTGCAGCGTGCGTTATAAGTGGGCGTGGCACTTTTTTAGTGCAGCGTGCGTTATAAGTGGGCGTGGCACTTTCTTAGTGCATCGTCCGTTATAAGTGGGCGTGACACCTGTTTAGTGCACCGTGCGTTGTAAGTGGGCGTGGCACTATTTGTGTACAGCGTGCGTTATAAGTGGGCGTGGCACTATTTTAGTGCACCGTGCGTTATAAGTGGGCGTGTCACTTTTTTAGTGCAGCGTGCGTTATAAGTGGGCGTGGCACTAATTTAGTGCAGCGTGCGTTATAAGTGGGCGTGGTACTAATTTAGTGCAGCGTGCGTTATAAGTGGGCGTGGCACTATTTTAGTACAGCGTGCGTTATAAGTGGCCTGGCACTATTTTAGTGCAGCGTGCGTTATAAGTGGGCGTGGAACTATTTTAGTGCAGCGTTCGTTATAAGTGGGCGTGGCACTTTTTTAGTGCAGCGTGCGTTATAAGTGGGCGTGGCACTATTTGAGTGCAGCATGCGTTATAAGTGGGCGTGCGTTATAAGTGGGCGTGGCACGTTTTTAGTGCAGCATGCGTTATAAGTGGGCGTGGCACCAATTTAGTGCAGCGTGCGTTATAAGTGGGCGTGGCACTAGTTTAGTGCAGCGTGCGTTATAAGTGGGCGTGGCGCTTTATTAGTGCAGCGTGCGTTATAAGTGGGCGTGGCACTTTTTTAGTGCAGCTGCGTTATTCGAGTCCCTTTCGCCTAGCCCACATTTTCCCTCTGACACATTCCATGAAACAGAGTAATGCCTACATCAGCTGTGTATTTCCCACTAATAAAACCAACAGGGAGTGATAAACAAAAATAATTGTATTTGCCAATTTTCAAGGATACACACATCAATAATTATTGCCTTATTCTGAAAGTTATCAAAGTGAACTTCATTAAAAGTGGTGTTCGATTCTGCCTAGTTACACCGCCATTGCCTTGCCAAATAGAACATATTGCCATGATGCTACCCCATTTTGTACTGACCATGTAAATCTCACTTTGTCAAACATAAAATCACAGTTGCGATTCCTTGGATGAATCTACTTATTGTAGATGTTCAGAATTTGGATTAATTAAGTTATGGGCTGAGTTACTAATATTAGATACTTACAGTTGGTTGCATGGACAAATCTTCCCCATCAGCTTTTGGGGTCCCCTACCCCAAACTCCTTATGGAAACACTCATTTATCAGTGATGAGGTATTGATATAGCAATTAGAATAGTTTCAGAATGTTCCCAGACTCCTCATTGATTGGAATTATGCCTCAGTACAAACAATCATAGTCAAGAATTTTATTCCACGCCGTTGGCATGAGGCACATGTATTCAACGTAATCACAGCCGTTATGTACATGTTGTTGTACAGTAATGCCCTAAATAATCGACTCCTTAACCACAGCAGAATTATGGGCAATTTTTCAGGATTTAGTCGGAAATATGGCTTGTTGCCATTTATCAGAAAGCTCTCACTGGTATATAATATGGCATATATTTTATATAATGTGATTTGGCTGTCAAATCGGGCTGGCATCTTTAAAAATAAACAGTCTCCCACCCTTTTAGATCATCAGCATCTACGACACTGATCCTCGATCTCAACCAATCAGATCGCTGGAACAGTAATGAACCAATTAGCACTCAGCTTGAGTATAAGCGCAAGGGGAAACTGAAATATTTAGCACTTCAATGACTGGAGACTCCTGAAATTTTGCGAAAACCCTGTGCCAATACATTCTCTTATATATACATCATTATACGAGTCTCCCATATGGAGCCTCACATATATTAGAGAATACATTGGCCTAACAATATTTTCCTTGACCTTGTAAGCCAGTGCATTCTCTTATCTATGCAAGACAAGAATATATAAGAGAATGCACTGGCACAGGATCTTTAATGCTGCACTGTTAACAACCACCCAGTCTCTGAAGAAGCTGCAGAAGTAGTAGCGAAATCTATCAGGCTGTCTTGTGGGATCTCTCGACTTTCGTGACACGCCCCTGGGAGATTCTTCAATATCTTCACCCCCATTTTCATCACTTTTTGTTGTTGTTTCAGAACCATTCAGACAGTGAAGCCACAAGCAATTCCAGAAGTTCATCAAGGGTTTCGTCACCAGCTCCTTCTTGTAAAAGGAAACTATAACATCGCCTGAAGACATGCTGACTTGTCTTGATTACCTGTGGCACTGTATATATACATTGTATATACTCGATCATCTATACATTTATAAATAATTCACTGGTGTTGTTTTCCCTATATATATGTATGTATTCATCTGCCATACTATCTGCTGGTTACATTAACCAAGTCTTCACCTAAAACATATTTGTTTCTTTAATAAACAATTTCATTATCTTTTTTTCTCATATGATTCAAGTTTCCACATACTAGTATTACTCCAAGATAATAAAATACTTGCAGAAAGATGATTAACGGAGTGTTCAGACGGGTCTGTTGTGCATGTTGCGTTGGTCCATATGTTGCATTGGCACGAACTGTTGCATGTGTTAAAGCAATTCACACAGGCACGTACATTGCGCTATAACTTATAACGTCAATATTGGAATAAATGTAATATTACAAATAAATCTATCTGTAATAAATTAATTGTTCGAAAATGTAAAACCTGTAAAATCCAAACAGCACACTTTATTGACATAAATACAAGGTTGATTTTACTTCGCTTCGAAGACAGACACCATTACATCTTTTATCGATTGAAAACAAAAAAGTTATGATGCACGCCATATAAGGAATGTGTTACTCTTTACGTTGTGTTGAAAATAGAATCCAAAATCCAAACAACTAACACTTTATTGGCATGAATTCAAGTTCATTTTACTTCGCTTCGAAGACAGACACCATTACATCTTTTATCGATTGAAAACAAAAAAGTAATGATGCACGCCATATAAGGTTTATGTTACTCTTTACGTTGCATTGAAAATAGAATATGTGATAACGGATACAAGTAACAGATACATCGCAGTCACCTGAAAGCCTTGGTGTTGCTGTCTGTAATCTAATTTCAATGCAATGTACACAACTGACTTGTCCGAAGCTACTTTATCTGTTTGGGCTGCAACTCCAAAATACTCCAAATACTTTGAAATCATATTCTAATTTATTAAATATTAAGCATAAGTTGAATAGGCACCCGAAAACCAGTGCGTTTTTTTTTTATCAATGGAGCACCAAACGTGGTTACTTTCTGAGAAAATAGTTTCTTGTCATAGTGGCTGGTGTAAAATGTAGTGTACACCGTCTGGCAAGCATTTATATTGAGTGCCACCAATATATAAAAATTTACCATTATTTGATAAAAAAAAAAAAAATAGGTATTGTTATAGTAACTATAGCCCAAAAGAGTATTGTCCATCTTTAACATTAACCCTTTCCAGAGAGAAGCAGCGCTGGTGCAGCATTACTGTGCCAGTGCATTCTCTTATATATGCTAGTCTTCCATAGGGAGACAATTTAATGCACACTTTTGTAGAATTCATTTCTCTTTAAATTCTTGTTGTGCCTTGTTACTGGTATATCATACTACCAAAATGTCAAAACCTGATTAACTGATGTCTAATTGATTGAGAACATTTCAGGCTGGACCTTTTGTATTTATGTAGAAATTCAGCTCATATCTGTCTATTGTCATGAAATGGTTGTATACTATACATACCATTTATATTTGTGGTGAAATTAATCATTAAATATGATTAATAAAATTGTTGTTTGTCTTTCTTCCTTTTAGCTCAACTTCACCTTGTAAAGTTTGTGCTATTGCCGTGGGTTGGCATCTGTTGACTGTCCTTCAACAATTTCCTTTGGCTCACCCTACGTACATGCCGCATCCCTCATCCGATCATCAACAAACGTTATATGGATCTTCGGGGTGATTTCAAATTTGAATTCATCGGCACACCCTGCAGCCCACATTTATCGGAGAAATGTTTTGAAAATTTACAGGCATGTTTAGGATCAACTCTAGATGGGAGCTCTCAAATTTTAGTGATTTTCGTTAAAAACATGGCTGCCGGCAGCCATCTTGGATTTTACTACGGATCTTTCGGGTGACCTCTAGATGGGAGCCATCGATCATCTCTGAAATTTGTTTTAAAAACATGGCCACCAGCCATAATTATGTTTTAACGAAAATTGACTAAATCCTTTGGCACACCCTATAGACCACATCCCTAATCTAATCACTACCAAACTTCATATGGATCTTTGGGGTGACCTCTAGATGGGAGCCATTATTTCCGAAATTCATTAAAAAACATGGCCACCAGCAGCCATATTGGATTTCAAATTTTAATCCATTGGCACATCCTGCAGCCTGCATTTATTGAAGAATTGTTTTTAAAATTTACAGGCATGTTTAGGATCACTTCTAGATGGGAGCCATCGAATTTGAACAATTTTCGATGAAAAACAGGCAGCCATATTGGATTTTAATCATTGCATGACTAAATCCTTTAGTACACTCTACAGACCGTATCCCTCATCCGATCATCACCAAACTTTATATGGATCTTCATGGTGATTTCCGAAATTTGTAGAAAAACATGGCTGCCAGTGGCCATTTTGGACTAGGCTCTTTGCATGAATAAATCCTTCGGCACACCCTACAGGACACATCCCTCATATAATCGTCACCAATCGCCGTATGGATATTCGGGGTGACCTCTGGATGGGAGCCATTGATTATTTCCAAAATTTGTTTAAAAAACATGACTGCCAGTGGCCATCTTGGATTTTACTCTTTGCCCGACTAAATAATTTGGCACACCCTACAGGCCACACCCCTCATCTAAACGTCACCAAATTTCTTTGGGGTGACCTCTAGATTGGAGCCATCAATTATTTCCAAAATTCATTACAAAACATGGCGGCCAGCAGTTATTTTGGATTTCAAATTTTAATCCATCTGCACACCCTGCAGCCCATATTTATTGATGAAATGTTTGAAATGGAAATAATTTCATCTACACAATAGAAGACCTTTACTGTAATTTATTGGCTTTCCTTCTTTATTATTCTATTCATTGCTCAGCAAAAAATAAACTCCTCCCAAAGTTGAGCTTCAGTGTCAGAATCGAGTGGTATACTCTAGTGTTCCAAATAAACTTGTATTAATTTAATCTAAAAGTTCCCCCTGCATGTTGCTTATTTTGGTCTGGACATTTATTTACTCCCTCTGCCAGACACTTGAGTACTGATGTTTTGTTGACAAAAATCGCTGGGAGATGTTTCTTATTTCCCCATTGATGCAAGATACAAAATACGTTTTGATGCCAGGCGTACATGACAAACAATTTGCATGATTATTATTGATACCAAATGTATGATGTCAAATATACCTGGATCGAGCATGGGATTTTACTTCTAACTCAATCTAAGATGTCATGTTTGTTTATGAATTGACAAATATGCAGAAGAGGGACAACAGAACAGGCATAACATTAACCATTTCAGACTGGATAGGATTCACCCTTGTGGAATCGCCAGTGTAGGCCAACTACTAGTATGTTTATGCACATTCCGGACAATTTATCGATCCCATAATTACAAATCAACAGTTATAATGGTCTCGAAAGGCACATTTATTTGGAACATTGGTATGCAAACTACCCTCATTTGATGAAGCTAATAAAACAAGCATTGAAATAGTGTGTTATTTGCAGAATGAGGTTCCCAGAGGGTGAATTTAGTGACATTATACCACTCAGTGGGCTAGCATAGTAAAGTGACGACTGAAGTAATTAGAACAAAATTGTCTACTAATAAACCGGTTTGGTAGCAGCATGAAAATTAGTCTTAAATGAACTGTAAGATGTACCTTCTCTTTGATCTGGTGAGATATGGCGCTAATCTATTCAAGAGATGAGTGTTATTTTGCAGTATGATAAGCATTGGGACATATGTGTGTGGTATGTTCACACGGAGAGTGAATAAAATTCCAGAAATGTAACTAGTCTTTATACCACAAGGGTATGCACTTCAATTTCTGCCTTACATTCAATAATTAATCACAATGCCAAATGAAACTACCATGCAGTGCATGGCTAAACATTACTTTGTGTGTTGCATGCCCAACATTTCTATATTTTGGCCAGACAGTTGGATGTTGGATTAGCAGAAAACCCAAACTTTAAAGACGTAAATCATTGGGTTTGACTTGCATTGCAGTGACCGATAAATCCTTCAGATGGATCTGTATTCATGAGCGGTGTATCTTTAAAAATACTTAACAACAGACTTTTATATTAACAATTCATATTTCCACTCCCATGTGGTTATCCAATATGTTGCTTTCGCCATGGCATATCTTGGGAGTTGTGGCCATTTTGGCAGCCATTTCATGCCTGTGATTGTATTATTTTCTGTCCCTGACACTATATTCGCTCATTTCACAGATGCGTGTAAAACTGCATAATTCCTATGCCACAACATATCGTATAATTACCTTCATAATTTACATCAGATCCCACCTCTATTCAAGGCACTGTAGAACATTTTCCCCAAAGCGGATTTTGGATATGTTATTAGACGAAGGTCTCTTTCCAACGATTTAGTTTGTCAGCCAGACTAATATGCAGAATGAGGTCCCCAGATGGTGAATTTAGTGATGCTACCCCACACTGGGCTAACATCACCAAATTCATCCGCTAGGACCTCATTCTGCTTAGGACTCATCTTCTGGGAAGTATCTATAGTCTCAAATTAACATTGTTACTTTTTTCCTTCTGTTCAGTTTCTATATCCACTAATTTGTAGAAGATAAAATGGATAATCAAGGTGACTTATGGGTGAACATCACCAACTTTAACTGGGGAACTTTTACTCTAATCCTAGGCCTCCATAACAGTTGAGGCCTAAGCAGAATGAGGGCCCCAAAGAGTGAATTTGGTGACACTAAGTTCACCCTCTAGGGACCTCATTCTGCAAATGTCATACACACTATATACAGGCTTGGCACGAATGGTAGTGATTGCAAGCTTTGGTTGAACAATTTTGGATTGAATTAATGTGAGAACTAAAGTTTGTAAAAATTATATATCAAAATAATTCAATTTCTTAAAGATGTTCAATCTCTTCCTAAATGCATTTTACATGTATATAGTGTCCGGGGTATCAAATAATAAATATGAGTTTTATATAGTTCCCTGGTTATAAAATTATAAATAATAAATGAAGACCCTTGTCCAGAAACGCATCTATCAATTCATATTGATTTTATATAGATATTATAGATATTTTCTTATATAATGCGATTATCAATTGGGACATTTTTTCGTTACTAGTTTTAGAAAGTTTAGATAATGGTATACCGCATGCTACGCTCCATACGAATGCGAGCCATAAAATGTCCCAAATTGATTTTATGAATATTATGCCAGAAATAAAATCAATATTAATTGATAGAAGCGTTTCTGGACATGGGTCTTCAATTTATATTTATAATTTTATAACCAGGGAACTGAATAAAACTTGTCATAGGAAGAGATAGACCATCAATAAATATATATATTTTCACAAAACTTTATGCATTCTGAATAGTCATTGAGTCACAGATTCGTTTTCTGGCCAGTCAGAGGGACTATGACTCAAATCTTCAAATTCCTTCTTTATACAGTGATATCCCCGAATACTAGTAGCCATTGTGTCACATGTAGAATCATTTTCTGATTGGTCATTCAAATCTTCAAATTCCTTCTTACAGTGATATCTCTGATTATGACGTTGAAAGTGCAATTTTATATTAAACCTCTTCTTGCAAGGTGAGCACCAATATGGTGCCTTTTCTTCATGGATAACCATGTGATGACGAAGCCGTTTTTTGCTGATAAATTCTTTACCACAAATAGAACATGGAATCATGTTCTCTCTTGTGTGGAGCTTCATATGGTCCTGTAAGGACTTTTCTCTGAGAAAAGCTTTAGGACATTTTTCGCACTTGAAATCCTTCAGTCCAGTGTGAACGAGAACATGTTTCTTCAAACACATCTTTGAGTTGAACTTTTTTAGACATATATCACATTGAAATTTCCTTGCACCATCCTCGTGAACTATATCAACATGTCTTTTCAAATGAGATTTACTCAAGTAGGAATTCTTACAAAAGGAGCATGGGAACCTGTGACCAACATGCACAGAATTAACATGCCTCGCAAGATCATTGCCAAATCTATAGGTCTTGTTACCGCATATTAAACATGGGAATGATGCCTCAGTGTTATGATTGCGAGAATGTTGTTTAAGCTTTTGCATTGATGGGAATCCCTTCTGACATATAGAACATACATGAGATAAGATCTCAATGTGTGTCTCTTTGTGATAATCGAGTGACGATTTCGTTTTTAACATTTTATGACAAGTTGGACATTCAAACTTCTTCTCACTGCTATGAACACTCTGGATGTGTATTTTCATATTTTGTGACATAGAGAAGGACATACCACAAATTAGACACTGGTATGGTTTTTCTCCCGAGTGCAATATTTGATGCTTCTTCATATCACCACTGTCGGAGAATCCTTTTCCACAAATGATGCAGAAATGTGATTTTTCACCTGTATGTGACTTGATGTGTCTTTTAAGGCCACTAGTTTGGGCAAAACTCTTCAAACATATTTCGCACTGATAAGGCTTCTCTTTTGTATGTGTCCGTGTGTGCGATTCCAAATGTTCCTTCCGACTAAACTTCTTTTCACAAAAACTGCAAGCTAACTTCTTATCTCCATGGCTCATGACGGCATGATGTTTCAAATACTTTGTAGTTGTAAATGTCTTTGCACAAACTCGACATTTATAATTCCGACCATCGGGATCAGGGCACCAATCTGAATCATATTTAAGTTTTCCATCTGTGTTCTCAGTTTTATCGGGACCATAGTCCGACTCGTACGTGTCATCATCTAAATTTTCAGAGATATTGGATGCTGGTGATCCAACAGTTTCAATCCTGTCAATATTTACCAAACATTCTTTAGATTTATTGAATCCAGCAGATTCTGTAGAATCGACATCAGATGAATCACTATCAAGACTGTCATCTGACAATTGGTTCTCAGATGTGGAAGAATCGCTGTCATCCATCAGTTTCGTAATTACAGATCTTTGAATTCTTCAGTTTATTTCATGTTCATTCTGACCTCATGTCAGCTTAGAAGTACCCTTAACTTGAAATTCATATTAAGTCCTAAATAGCATTCCTCTTAATGGCACCATCAATCATTAGCTGTTGTTACACCAGTTGTCTCTATCTGAAATACAACAAGAGAGAATTAATATGATCGTACGTGACACGTAACGGGGCAACCACACGCGGTGCTTCGTCGGATCTAGTTATGCGAAATTTGACCAGATTTGACCTTGAATTTACCGTTTTGAATGTCAATGTCAGGTCGGGGTTACGAGTTAAGCCGTCCAAAACACTGCCCGGACAAAAGTATCCCTAGCTATCGAATATCGTCGAAATCCGCCACTAATACCTGATTTGATCTTGAATCGACCATTTTGAAGATCAAGCATCACACTTTGACCCGTCCAAAACACTTCCCGGACAAACGTACACTTAGGTATCAAGTTTCGTCGAAATCCGTCCGGAAGTTTTCCCGGCCATAGCTAACAGACAAAAGTCACAAACTATACATTAGGTTTTAGCTGGGTACCTGTCTGACGGGCATGTGGGTGAGACGAAATTTGTTGGCATCCCCATCTACACCAACACCCCCAAAAAATGGTGGAAATCGGCCCAGTGGATACCCAGATACAGTTCAATGTCATTTAAAATATCAATTTCACGCCGCACAGGCATCCGGGTGTGACGAAATTGCTCAGCGCCTGAAACTACCCCCACATACCAAATTTGGTGAAAATCGGCTCAGCGGAGAACTTGAGTTCAAGGTCATTTGAAGGTCAAGGTCACGCCGCACGGGCAAACGGATATACCCATGTTAGTCCTCAGGTCAAACTACATACCCGTACCAAGTTTCATCAAAATCGGTTAGCCGTTTCCGATTCCATCGCGGAAACACACACACACACACACATACATACACACACACCCACACGCACAGACCACAAACTTTCTTCAAATATATAATAAATTCTTTGTGGAGGTCAAGTTTAAATTGATATCGTACTCCCATGTTTCTGTTCGTCAGATACAGACTCGAGTATGTAGGAGCCTCGATACCGGTATATTTCTAAAGGATAGCTATAAAAGGCCTCTGAATATTGACATTAGCGCGTACATCGCAACACATATCTAGCAAAATGGCCCTTTAAGTGAGATGTCTTTCAACAGAGGTCAAGGTCATTTTATGGTCAAGGTCAAGGTCATATAAACCCCCCACATCAACTTGACAACAAATTTGGTTGAGGCTTAATTCCACATTCACCAACGAAGGCGACCCATGTTATGATGGACATATAATTTGACTTCCTCTCCGCCACCACTGCTCACAAATGATTTCAAATAATAAGCCGCGTTCCGATGTTGAGTGTGAATACCTGGCAGCCAGCCAATACTATTCGCGCGACATACAACCGTGAAAAAATCCCCCTTGTTAGGGTAGATTGGTTCAATCATTTATCTCGAAGGAATTGATAAGCCGCTGATATGTCTGTGAGGCCAAATCGTTGCGAGGCGGGAACTTATTGAATGTGTTGTCCGCCTATTAGGGGGATTTTTCGCTGAGCAATTTGTCCGGAGGAAAATTACACGCAGCTAAGGCGGGATCGTTATTACAAAACACCATAAGTAAACATCGGCGCAACACACGATGTCGTGCTATACATTGTTGGAAAGGGTACATCCTTGGCTATTCAACTGTGGTAATTTGATTAAGAAGCAGGCACGTTTGCTTGTGCTATTTTCGCATATATCTTTTGCGAAAACGGTTATAAATGCAACCAAGTCTAGTATACTGATGTGAAATCAGTGTTTCCTGCGGAGACCAATTTTTTCTGGATTCTAGCCCACAACACCAAATGACGCAAATGACGTCATGGACCATGTCATGACGTCTTCGCTGATTTTATTCAGCTAACCAACGAAATTGGTCAAACGAAACTAATCTATAGGCCAAAATCACGTAGGAATTGTTCAGAAAAACTAAAGTTGTTAATTTGATAACCATCCCGTTGGTCCACTTCCGATTCTGTGTCACCGTTTCTTTTTGGGATATTATTGTTCCCATGATTCTATGCGAAAGCGAAGCGGAAGTCACGTGATTTTTAACCCATTTTTCTTGTCCGGATTTTCATCGCGTCGAAATGCTGTTTCATGGTATTGTAAAAATTAATGACGTCATTCACGACTAAACTTGAAAAGCAACAACGCGCCTGCGGCGCGTTGTGGTTGCTATTAAAGGTATTAGTAAAGGCGAAAGTTGCGTTTATTAATATGTTTTGATTCCGGGTTATCTCACACAAGGTCCTGATATACATAAATAAAAGCCCTTTTCGTCAGAGGATGGTATGAGTTTGTAGAGCTGAAAAAGCTCATATCATGCGGATATTGGTTCGCTCACTTAGACATATCGATGTATGGATAATTAAAATACGTTTTGGTTTGAGATTATACAGCGCAAACACAGGCGAGAGGTTCCAGTGCTGAAGGTTACACTTGTGTAAATAAGGTTCGGAGAGACCTCTAGCGGATGCGGGAGGAATATATAGGAGAGAATAAAATAGACACTGGGCCCTGATTGGTCAATAGCCTTGTGTGCTTTTTGGCACAGGAATTAACCCTCTGTAGTGAAGTTTGAATTATTTGTTGTGGTCTAAAATATTACAGTATTTTTTTATGCGGTTCTGACACTAGTTAGGAAAACACAAGATTTAAAGGCGAATTCCCTGCCTGTCGTACCTGATTTTTTTGTGCAAAAAGTTTCCCAAAGTGTCAATTTTTCAGATTTAAAGAAAATTTTGGACCCAATGTTTATATTGCCATTAGTATAGGCTAAAACGTTAGCACTGAGGCCTATGGAAAACATTTACACCTGTGTAACCTATACAGATACAGCCATGTTTGTGACGCTGTGCCCAGCTTTCCCAGCGTCGCTATACGTTTAACATGCTTTACCTTTACCTTCTCTGTAAATTTCTCCTGTGTCAGGAGAACCGTCATTAGGGTGGACGTGACCACTTCTTCTTGAGCGCAGTCTGAGTATTGTAGCATGTCTCACATTTTTATGATATATGTACATGTAAATATGTTTAGATTTAATGAATAGGTGTCTGGTCGGGGTTGAGACCGTCACTGACTGCCGGGGTCCACATGCGGAGCTTTGGGACCAGGTTCCTTTGCAGCCAGGGTTCGGAGTCGGGCTTGGTGAGGTTGGCAGCACAGACCTCTGGATATATCTTCTATCTTCCGCATGCAGTCATGTGGGATATTGTATATTGAACAGTCGAGTATTAATCTCAGGAGTTGTTGATTTTGTAAAGACAGGTTCAGACCAGCTTGGCTCAGGGTTTCTTTAATTCCGTTTATAACTCGAATTCTGACTTCATTGAGACTGTCGCATGATGTGATAAAGTTGACCATGTCTTCGTGTTCTTTGCCGCGCGCTTAGTTTCCAGGTAGAGGTAAATTTGCTTTCTGTCGTTGGATAATGTAGGTGCCTGTAGCCATTTTCATTTTGTATGTTGCCTTGGTAGCGGCGAATGGTTCCGACCCGCAAGCGTCCCGGATTTGATGTACGCAACCATGGTTGGATGTTGAGATGCGATAGAGTTGATTTTTCCATGGCTTCCTGTTGAAGAATTTTCATCCAGTGGGAATCTACTGTATTGTCAACCATGGTTTTCCATAACTGGTTTGGAGGAGGTAGTGCTACTGTGTCATGTGTTGATGGTATACATTTCAGTGAGATTGGTGACTTTAATGAACCAGCTGTTGGATTTTCCAGATCTGATTGCAAGTTGTCTGGTGGCGAGTTGGCACTCGATAGAGCCTTGGTTCCGAACTACACGGTTCTCTTGAAGTTGTGAATAATTTAATGATAAAACGACAATCAGCTTTCTATGGGCGCGACACTATAAGTGCAGTGTGTTATCTTTGGGCGTAACACTATTAGTGCAATGTGTTATAAGTAGGCGTATATAGCACTATTAGTGCAGTGTGTGTGTGTGTTATCTTTGGGCGTGACACTATTAGTGTAATGTGTTATAAGTGGGCGTGGCACTATTAGTGTAGTGTGTTATAAGTGGGCGTGGCACTATTAGTGCAGTGTGTGTTATCTGTGGGCGTGACACTATTAATGCAGTGTGTGTTATCTTTGGGCGTGGCACTATTACTACGGTGTGTGTTATCTTTGGGCGTGGCACTATTAGTGCAGTGTGTGTTATAAGTGGGCGTGGCACTGTTTTTAGTGCAGCGTGCTTTATAAGTAGGTGTGGCACTGTTTTTAGTGCAGCGTGCTTTATAAGTGGCACTTTTTAAGTGCAGCGTGCTTTATAAGTGGGCGTGGCACTTTTTTAGTGCAGCGTGCGTGGCACGAATTTAGTGCAGCGTGCGTTATAAGTGAAAGTGGCACTTTTTAGTGCAGCGTGTGTTATAAGTGAAAGTGGCACTATTTTAGTGCAGCGTGTGTTATAAGTGGGCGTGGCACTATTTTAGTGCAGCGTGCGTTATAAGTGGGCGTGGCACTTTTTTAGTGCAGCGTGCGTTATAAGTGGGCGTGGCACTTTCTTAGTGCATCGTCCGTTATAAGTGGGCGTGACACCTGTTTAGTGCACCGTGCGTTGTAAGTGGGCGTGGCACTATTTGTGTACAGCGTGCGTTATAAGTGGGCGTGGCACTATTTTAGTGCACCGTGCGTTATAAGTGGGCGTGTCACTTTTTTAGTGCAGCGTGCGTTATAAGTGGGCGTGGCACTAATTTAGTGCAGCGTGCGTTATAAGTGGGCGTGGTACTAATTTAGTGCAGCGTGCGTTATAAGTGGGCGTGGCACTATTTTAGTACAGCGTGCGTTATAAGTGGCCTGGCACTATTTTAGTGCAGCGTGCGTTATAAGTGGGCGTGGAACTATTTTAGTGCAGCGTTCGTTATAAGTGGGCGTGGCACTTTTTTAGTGCAGCGTGCGTTATAAGTGGGCGTGGCACTATTTGAGTGCAGCATGCGTTATAAGTGGGCGTGCGTTATAAGTGGGCGTGGCACGTTTTTAGTGCAGCATGCGTTATAAGTGGGCGTGGCACCAATTTAGTGCAGCGTGCGTTATAAGTGGGCGTGGCACTAGTTTAGTGCAGCGTGCGTTATAAGTGGGCGTGGCGCTTTATTAGTGCAGCGTGCGTTATAAGTGGGCGTGGCACTTTTTTAGTGCAGCTGCGTTATTCGAGTCCCTTTCGCCTAGCCCACATTTTCCCTCTGACACATTCCATGAAACAGAGTAATGCCTACATCAGCTGTGTATTTCCCACTAATAAAACCAACAGGGAGTGATAAACAAAAATAATTGTATTTGCCAATTTTCAAGGATACACACATCAATAATTATTGCCTTATTCTGAAAGTTATCAAAGTGAACTTCATTAAAAGTGGTGTTCGATTCTGCCTAGTTACACCGCCATTGCCTTGCCAAATAGAACATATTGCCATGATGCTACCCCATTTTGTACTGACCATGTAAATCTCACTTTGTCAAACATAAAATCACAGTTGCGATTCCTTGGATGAATCTACTTATTGTAGATGTTCAGAATTTGGATTAATTAAGTTATGGGCTGAGTTACTAATATTAGATACTTACAGTTGGTTGCATGGACAAATCTTCCCCATCAGCTTTTGGGGTCCCCTACCCCAAACTCCTTATGGAAACACTCATTTATCAGTGATGAGGTATTGATATAGCAATTAGAATAGTTTCAGAATGTTCCCAGACTCCTCATTGATTGGAATTATGCCTCAGTACAAACAATCATAGTCAAGAATTTTATTCCACGCCGTTGGCATGAGGCACATGTATTCAACGTAATCACAGCCGTTATGTACATGTTGTTGTACAGTAATGCCCTAAATAATCGACTCCTTAACCACAGCAGAATTATGGGCAATTTTTCAGGATTTAGTCGGAAATATGGCTTGTTGCCATTTATCAGAAAGCTCTCACTGGTATATAATATGGCATATATTTTATATAATGTGATTTGGCTGTCAAATCGGGCTGGCATCTTTAAAAATAAACAGTCTCCCACCCTTTTAGATCATCAGCATCTACGACACTGATCCTCGATCTCAACCAATCAGATCGCTGGAACAGTAATGAACCAATTAGCACTCAGCTTGAGTATAAGCGCAAGGGGAAACTGAAATATTTAGCACTTCAATGACTGGAGACTCCTGAAATTTTGCGAAAACCCTGTGCCAATACATTCTCTTATATATACATCATTATACGAGTCTCCCATATGGAGCCTCACATATATTAGAGAATACATTGGCCTAACAATATTTTCCTTGACCTTGTAAGCCAGTGCATTCTCTTATCTATGCAAGACAAGAATATATAAGAGAATGCACTGGCACAGGATCTTTAATGCTGCACTGTTAACAACCACCCAGTCTCTGAAGAAGCTGCAGAAGTAGTAGCGAAATCTATCAGGCTGTCTTGTGGGATCTCTCGACTTTCGTGACACGCCCCTGGGAGATTCTTCAATATCTTCACCCCCATTTTCATCACTTTTTGTTGTTGTTTCAGAACCATTCAGACAGTGAAGCCACAAGCAATTCCAGAAGTTCATCAAGGGTTTCGTCACCAGCTCCTTCTTGTAAAAGGAAACTATAACATCGCCTGAAGACATGCTGACTTGTCTTGATTACCTGTGGCACTGTATATATACATTGTATATACTCGATCATCTATACATTTATAAATAATTCACTGGTGTTGTTTTCCCTATATATATGTATGTATTCATCTGCCATACTATCTGCTGGTTACATTAACCAAGTCTTCACCTAAAACATATTTGTTTCTTTAATAAACAATTTCATTATCTTTTTTTCTCATATGATTCAAGTTTCCACATACTAGTATTACTCCAAGATAATAAAATACTTGCAGAAAGATGATTAACGGAGTGTTCAGACGGGTCTGTTGTGCATGTTGCGTTGGTCCATATGTTGCATTGGCACGAACTGTTGCATGTGTTAAAGCAATTCACACAGGCACGTACATTGCGCTATAACTTATAACGTCAATATTGGAATAAATGTAATATTACAAATAAATCTATCTGTAATAAATTAATTGTTCGAAAATGTAAAACCTGTAAAATCCAAACAGCACACTTTATTGACATAAATACAAGGTTGATTTTACTTCGCTTCGAAGACAGACACCATTACATCTTTTATCGATTGAAAACAAAAAAGTTATGATGCACGCCATATAAGGAATGTGTTACTCTTTACGTTGTGTTGAAAATAGAATCCAAAATCCAAACAACTAACACTTTATTGGCATGAATTCAAGTTCATTTTACTTCGCTTCGAAGACAGACACCATTACATCTTTTATCGATTGAAAACAAAAAAGTAATGATGCACGCCATATAAGGTTTATGTTACTCTTTACGTTGCATTGAAAATAGAATATGTGATAACGGATACAAGTAACAGATACATCGCAGTCACCTGAAAGCCTTGGTGTTGCTGTCTGTAATCTAATTTCAATGCAATGTACACAACTGACTTGTCCGAAGCTACTTTATCTGTTTGGGCTGCAACTCCAAAATACTCCAAATACTTTGAAATCATATTCTAATTTATTAAATATTAAGCATAAGTTGAATAGGCACCCGAAAACCAGTGCGTTTTTTTTTTATCAATGGAGCACCAAACGTGGTTACTTTCTGAGAAAATAGTTTCTTGTCATAGTGGCTGGTGTAAAATGTAGTGTACACCGTCTGGCAAGCATTTATATTGAGTGCCACCAATATATAAAAATTTACCATTATTTGATAAAAAAAAAAAAAATAGGTATTGTTATAGTAACTATAGCCCAAAAGAGTATTGTCCATCTTTAACATTAACCCTTTCCAGAGAGAAGCAGCGCTGGTGCAGCATTACTGTGCCAGTGCATTCTCTTATATATGCTAGTCTTCCATAGGGAGACAATTTAATGCACACTTTTGTAGAATTCATTTCTCTTTAAATTCTTGTTGTGCCTTGTTACTGGTATATCATACTACCAAAATGTCAAAACCTGATTAACTGATGTCTAATTGATTGAGAACATTTCAGGCTGGACCTTTTGTATTTATGTAGAAATTCAGCTCATATCTGTCTATTGTCATGAAATGGTTGTATACTATACATACCATTTATATTTGTGGTGAAATTAATCATTAAATATGATTAATAAAATTGTTGTTTGTCTTTCTTCCTTTTAGCTCAACTTCACCTTGTAAAGTTTGTGCTATTGCCGTGGGTTGGCATCTGTTGACTGTCCTTCAACAATTTCCTTTGGCTCACCCTACGTACATGCCGCATCCCTCATCCGATCATCAACAAACGTTATATGGATCTTCGGGGTGATTTCAAATTTGAATTCATCGGCACACCCTGCAGCCCACATTTATCGGAGAAATGTTTTGAAAATTTACAGGCATGTTTAGGATCAACTCTAGATGGGAGCTCTCAAATTTTAGTGATTTTCGTTAAAAACATGGCTGCCGGCAGCCATCTTGGATTTTACTACGGATCTTTCGGGTGACCTCTAGATGGGAGCCATCGATCATCTCTGAAATTTGTTTTAAAAACATGGCCACCAGCCATAATTATGTTTTAACGAAAATTGACTAAATCCTTTGGCACACCCTATAGACCACATCCCTAATCTAATCACTACCAAACTTCATATGGATCTTTGGGGTGACCTCTAGATGGGAGCCATTATTTCCGAAATTCATTAAAAAACATGGCCACCAGCAGCCATATTGGATTTCAAATTTTAATCCATTGGCACATCCTGCAGCCTGCATTTATTGAAGAATTGTTTTTAAAATTTACAGGCATGTTTAGGATCACTTCTAGATGGGAGCCATCGAATTTGAACAATTTTCGATGAAAAACAGGCAGCCATATTGGATTTTAATCATTGCATGACTAAATCCTTTAGTACACTCTACAGACCGTATCCCTCATCCGATCATCACCAAACTTTATATGGATCTTCATGGTGATTTCCGAAATTTGTAGAAAAACATGGCTGCCAGTGGCCATTTTGGACTAGGCTCTTTGCATGAATAAATCCTTCGGCACACCCTACAGGACACATCCCTCATATAATCGTCACCAATCGCCGTATGGATATTCGGGGTGACCTCTGGATGGGAGCCATTGATTATTTCCAAAATTTGTTTAAAAAACATGACTGCCAGTGGCCATCTTGGATTTTACTCTTTGCCCGACTAAATAATTTGGCACACCCTACAGGCCACACCCCTCATCTAAACGTCACCAAATTTCTTTGGGGTGACCTCTAGATTGGAGCCATCAATTATTTCCAAAATTCATTACAAAACATGGCGGCCAGCAGTTATTTTGGATTTCAAATTTTAATCCATCTGCACACCCTGCAGCCCATATTTATTGATGAAATGTTTGAAATGGAAATAATTTCATCTACACAATAGAAGACCTTTACTGTAATTTATTGGCTTTCCTTCTTTATTATTCTATTCATTGCTCAGCAAAAAATAAACTCCTCCCAAAGTTGAGCTTCAGTGTCAGAATCGAGTGGTATACTCTAGTGTTCCAAATAAACTTGTATTAATTTAATCTAAAAGTTCCCCCTGCATGTTGCTTATTTTGGTCTGGACATTTATTTACTCCCTCTGCCAGACACTTGAGTACTGATGTTTTGTTGACAAAAATCGCTGGGAGATGTTTCTTATTTCCCCATTGATGCAAGATACAAAATACGTTTTGATGCCAGGCGTACATGACAAACAATTTGCATGATTATTATTGATACCAAATGTATGATGTCAAATATACCTGGATCGAGCATGGGATTTTACTTCTAACTCAATCTAAGATGTCATGTTTGTTTATGAATTGACAAATATGCAGAAGAGGGACAACAGAACAGGCATAACATTAACCATTTCAGACTGGATAGGATTCACCCTTGTGGAATCGCCAGTGTAGGCCAACTACTAGTATGTTTATGCACATTCCGGACAATTTATCGATCCCATAATTACAAATCAACAGTTATAATGGTCTCGAAAGGCACATTTATTTGGAACATTGGTATGCAAACTACCCTCATTTGATGAAGCTAATAAAACAAGCATTGAAATAGTGTGTTATTTGCAGAATGAGGTTCCCAGAGGGTGAATTTAGTGACATTATACCACTCAGTGGGCTAGCATAGTAAAGTGACGACTGAAGTAATTAGAACAAAATTGTCTACTAATAAACCGGTTTGGTAGCAGCATGAAAATTAGTCTTAAATGAACTGTAAGATGTACCTTCTCTTTGATCTGGTGAGATATGGCGCTAATCTATTCAAGAGATGAGTGTTATTTTGCAGTATGATAAGCATTGGGACATATGTGTGTGGTATGTTCACACGGAGAGTGAATAAAATTCCAGAAATGTAACTAGTCTTTATACCACAAGGGTATGCACTTCAATTTCTGCCTTACATTCAATAATTAATCACAATGCCAAATGAAACTACCATGCAGTGCATGGCTAAACATTACTTTGTGTGTTGCATGCCCAACATTTCTATATTTTGGCCAGACAGTTGGATGTTGGATTAGCAGAAAACCCAAACTTTAAAGACGTAAATCATTGGGTTTGACTTGCATTGCAGTGACCGATAAATCCTTCAGATGGATCTGTATTCATGAGCGGTGTATCTTTAAAAATACTTAACAACAGACTTTTATATTAACAATTCATATTTCCACTCCCATGTGGTTATCCAATATGTTGCTTTCGCCATGGCATATCTTGGGAGTTGTGGCCATTTTGGCAGCCATTTCATGCCTGTGATTGTATTATTTTCTGTCCCTGACACTATATTCGCTCATTTCACAGATGCGTGTAAAACTGCATAATTCCTATGCCACAACATATCGTATAATTACCTTCATAATTTACATCAGATCCCACCTCTATTCAAGGCACTGTAGAACATTTTCCCCAAAGCGGATTTTGGATATGTTATTAGACGAAGGTCTCTTTCCAACGATTTAGTTTGTCAGCCAGACTAATATGCAGAATGAGGTCCCCAGATGGTGAATTTAGTGATGCTACCCCACACTGGGCTAACATCACCAAATTCATCCGCTAGGACCTCATTCTGCTTAGGACTCATCTTCTGGGAAGTATCTATAGTCTCAAATTAACATTGTTACTTTTTTCCTTCTGTTCAGTTTCTATATCCACTAATTTGTAGAAGATAAAATGGATAATCAAGGTGACTTATGGGTGAACATCACCAACTTTAACTGGGGAACTTTTACTCTAATCCTAGGCCTCCATAACAGTTGAGGCCTAAGCAGAATGAGGGCCCCAAAGAGTGAATTTGGTGACACTAAGTTCACCCTCTAGGGACCTCATTCTGCAAATGTCATACACACTATATACAGGCTTGGCACGAATGGTAGTGATTGCAAGCTTTGGTTGAACAATTTTGGATTGAATTAATGTGAGAACTAAAGTTTGTAAAAATTATATATCAAAATAATTCAATTTCTTAAAGATGTTCAATCTCTTCCTAAATGCATTTTACATGTATATAGTGTCCGGGGTATCAAATAATAAATATGAGTTTTATATAGTTCCCTGGTTATAAAATTATAAATAATAAATGAAGACCCTTGTCCAGAAACGCATCTATCAATTCATATTGATTTTATATAGATATTATAGATATTTTCTTATATAATGCGATTATCAATTGGGACATTTTTTCGTTACTAGTTTTAGAAAGTTTAGATAATGGTATACCGCATGCTACGCTCCATACGAATGCGAGCCATAAAATGTCCCAAATTGATTTTATGAATATTATGCCAGAAATAAAATCAATATTAATTGATAGAAGCGTTTCTGGACATGGGTCTTCAATTTATATTTATAATTTTATAACCAGGGAACTGAATAAAACTTGTCATAGGAAGAGATAGACCATCAATAAATATATATATTTTCACAAAACTTTATGCATTCTGAATAGTCATTGAGTCACAGATTCGTTTTCTGGCCAGTCAGAGGGACTATGACTCAAATCTTCAAATTCCTTCTTTATACAGTGATATCCCCGAATACTAGTAGCCATTGTGTCACATGTAGAATCATTTTCTGATTGGTCATTCAAATCTTCAAATTCCTTCTTACAGTGATATCTCTGATTATGACGTTGAAAGTGCAATTTTATATTAAACCTCTTCTTGCAAGGTGAGCACCAATATGGTGCCTTTTCTTCATGGATAACCATGTGATGACGAAGCCGTTTTTTGCTGATAAATTCTTTACCACAAATAGAACATGGAATCATGTTCTCTCTTGTGTGGAGCTTCATATGGTCCTGTAAGGACTTTTCTCTGAGAAAAGCTTTAGGACATTTTTCGCACTTGAAATCCTTCAGTCCAGTGTGAACGAGAACATGTTTCTTCAAACACATCTTTGAGTTGAACTTTTTTAGACATATATCACATTGAAATTTCCTTGCACCATCCTCGTGAACTATATCAACATGTCTTTTCAAATGAGATTTACTCAAGTAGGAATTCTTACAAAAGGAGCATGGGAACCTGTGACCAACATGCACAGAATTAACATGCCTCGCAAGATCATTGCCAAATCTATAGGTCTTGTTACCGCATATTAAACATGGGAATGATGCCTCAGTGTTATGATTGCGAGAATGTTGTTTAAGCTTTTGCATTGATGGGAATCCCTTCTGACATATAGAACATACATGAGATAAGATCTCAATGTGTGTCTCTTTGTGATAATCGAGTGACGATTTCGTTTTTAACATTTTATGACAAGTTGGACATTCAAACTTCTTCTCACTGCTATGAACACTCTGGATGTGTATTTTCATATTTTGTGACATAGAGAAGGACATACCACAAATTAGACACTGGTATGGTTTTTCTCCCGAGTGCAATATTTGATGCTTCTTCATATCACCACTGTCGGAGAATCCTTTTCCACAAATGATGCAGAAATGTGATTTTTCACCTGTATGTGACTTGATGTGTCTTTTAAGGCCACTAGTTTGGGCAAAACTCTTCAAACATATTTCGCACTGATAAGGCTTCTCTTTTGTATGTGTCCGTGTGTGCGATTCCAAATGTTCCTTCCGACTAAACTTCTTTTCACAAAAACTGCAAGCTAACTTCTTATCTCCATGGCTCATGACGGCATGATGTTTCAAATACTTTGTAGTTGTAAATGTCTTTGCACAAACTCGACATTTATAATTCCGACCATCGGGATCAGGGCACCAATCTGAATCATATTTAAGTTTTCCATCTGTGTTCTCAGTTTTATCGGGACCATAGTCCGACTCGTACGTGTCATCATCTAAATTTTCAGAGATATTGGATGCTGGTGATCCAACAGTTTCAATCCTGTCAATATTTACCAAACATTCTTTAGATTTATTGAATCCAGCAGATTCTGTAGAATCGACATCAGATGAATCACTATCAAGACTGTCATCTGACAATTGGTTCTCAGATGTGGAAGAATCGCTGTCATCCATCAGTTTCGTAATTACAGATCTTTGAATTCTTCAGTTTATTTCATGTTCATTCTGACCTCATGTCAGCTTAGAAGTACCCTTAACTTGAAATTCATATTAAGTCCTAAATAGAATTCCTCTTAATGGCACCATCAATCATTAGCTGTTGTTACACCAGTTGTCTCTATCTGAAATACAACAAGAGAGAATTATTAAAGGTACACAATCCGATTCGATGGTCCCGTATCATCATATTCCAACAAAATTTCTTCAAAAGACACTTTAGTTTAATATATGAATCAATTAATTACCAAAAAATAATGCTAACCACTCTCAACTCTAGTATAACATTTTCCAAAACGTGCTATATATCAACATTTTGTTCAATGCAATTTGGTATCGAGAGTATGTCAGTCGGCTCATCGAATATTTGATAGGCCGCCAAATATTCCAGGTGGTGAAAAAAATAGATTTCAAAAATTGATATCTGATAACTCTAGAGCTTTGATGGATAAGTTCCTCAACTCGAATCAAATATTTTTTACCCCCGAAGCCAAAGAAAAAGTAATTTAGGAGCAAGTGTTAATTGGGATTATGTATCTTTAATATCAATGCAAACCAGTAGCCTAGGTCATTTTCAAGGAAAATTCTCCTAACTAATTATTGCCTTTTTCTGAAATTTTCACAGAAAAAAACATGCTTCATTGATGACAGTTTTTTGAGTCAAATAGTCATATCAAACAATAATATGAAACTAACTAGCATTTGGATGTCGAGGTTAAAAAAATCACATTGTCTTATCTATACAATGTATATAAAAAGAGTAGGATCTGTCTTTGCAAATTTTTCTCCCAGACCCGAGGACTAATTTCAGCAAAATTTGGTGTGGCGACTCAGGGTACCCATGCAGATGTTATTTTTTTTTTTTTTAAATAATGTTTTTTTTGTTAAATTTAGCAAGGCGTTAAATCTAAAAACAATTTTTTCAACAAGGACCCTAACTCTGGTAAAACTAGGCAGATGAAACCCAAAACCGAATTTGCCCTGTATTTTATATGAGTAATCCATATACCAAATTTGAGAACAATCAGACAACTAAAGTTATCACCTGTAAACCAAAATAATCGGCTGATTCTAAGTCAACAAGGACCTTAACTCAGGCAAAAATGTATTTTAATGTGGGTAGTCCACAAAAAAAAATGGAAAACAATAGATAACTAAAACTAAAGTTATCACCCGGAAACCAGAATAATTGGCAAATTCTAAATTGACAAAGACCATAACTCTGGCAAAAATGGGTGGATGGAATCCAAATTCGAACATGACTTGTATTTTCATGTGGGTAATAAGATAATGTTATCACCCGGAAACCAAAATAAACAATAAATTAAGTTGACAAATCCAACATTTTCAGATAACCAAAGAGGGATAACAGAAAATGTGAACGTCAATGAACCCTCTTATGAAAGCCCTCCTGGTGCCAAACCTGCATTCCATATTTCATCGAGATCCGATAACCGAGATATATGAGCGGACGGATGGAAATCCAACATTTTCAGACAAACAAATAGGGATAACTCTTGAATGGAAAATGTGATCAATGTCAATGAACCCTCTTTTGAAAGCCAAATTTCAACAAGATCAAATAACCCATGGCTGAGATATATCAGCCGACGGACGGAAATCCAACATTTTCAGATAAACAAAGAGGGAAAACTCTTGAAAGTAAAATGTGAAGAACATCAATGAACCATCTTTTGAAAGCCCTCTGGTGCCAAACCTGCATAACATATGTCATCGAGATCCGATAACCCATGGTTGAGATATCTGAGCCAGATAAAAAAAAAGAGTGATAACTCTTTAATGGAAAATTATAATGTCAATGAACCCTCTTTGAAAGCCCTCCTGATGACAAACCTGCATATCAAATTTCATCGAGATCCGATAACTCATGGTTAGGGCTGGGCGATATTGTCCCCAAAAAATATGGCGATATTATGGTGGCAATGTATAATATATGCAATATTTAGTATGCACAATACATCCCAACGTTTTATTTACGATTTGTGAGGTTGAGTAAATGTGTATTGAACATTGATTATACATCAGTAACATCCCAGTATAATGACCACTCGTCTGCAAAAATTGACAGTTTGCCGACGGCAAACACAACAACTTTCAACTCCTTAGGCATAATATAAACTGTAAGCAGTATTCTAAGCGCCGTTTCGATGACAAAATTAGTGAACACTGATAATAAATACTGTTCAAACAATCACGCATACTCATGCATGTCTTATTGTTGCCATGTGTGAGATGTCAGCGGATGAGCTGCATGTTCGAAAACACCTGTCGGCTTATTTGATCCTTTAATAGGGGAATGCGTATTACTCACCTACCTACATTTATACAGCACGCACCTATTACTGACATGTAACATGAACCAGTGATTGAGAGTTAAGCATCTGCATATGGGTTGAAACGAAGGGATATAACAAGGCCCACGTGCTTTTTCAGATCGCATAAAGTTTTAGAGTTATATCCCTTCGACCATAGAGCTTAACACTACACATTAAGCACCGCATTCGGTTTCAGATTGCCATGGTATTTATTAGTGAGGAATTGGTTGTTTGTGAAACTATTTATTAGTGGGAATTGGTATTTGGTAGCATCGCGAGAATTCAATGTACATATACAGCAGCCCTGGCAATTAGCGTCGGCCATGGGTAGTGCCGAGGCAAAAGCCTACGTGAATTGAATTTGTGTTGGCATTTTTTTAGCCAAGGAAAAAAGATATAGACATGTTCAATTAGTTTGTGAAATTGATGTTTGTTGAAGTGCTATCAATGCCATGATCTGTATGGCACATGTCCACAAAATCATTTTACTCGCAATTTGCACACATTCACACAATCAGCTAGTGGGGTCAATATAAAATCTGACATGGTAATCCATCTCCAAGCAACCGGTTACAGTTGACCGAGCAATTTGCACCAACTTGGAAGGAGGTCATTGTACCAGTCGATTGCGCGCGACATACCAATCATCTCACAATGTAGCCAACTTATGCTAGTGCTTTGATGTTTCCGACGAAGCATATCCAACTTGACAAGCACATGCTCCGATGTTTTAAAACTTTTTCGACTGCGTGTTTCCGGGAAGTTTGGGACTATTATACTTACTCTAACTTCCCTGTTTGTTGGGACCATATGATGGGTTTCAACCTACATGGATAATACTACAACTTGGGACGGTATTAATTATTATATTTTTATTTCAGACGATATTATTGAAGATATCAAAATTAAAACCGGCTATACCCGATATATATCGCCCAGCACTACTCATGGTTGAGATATATAAGCGGACGGACAGTCACATGCATGGCAGACGCATCACATGTAATCCAGTAGATCATGCCATGAATCTCTACTCTCGATAACGGGGGGGGGGGGGGGGGGGGGGGGGGGGGGGGGGGGGGGGTGCCAGTTCGGCAGGAGCGACCATGGTTCGCGCATGCATAAGAAAATGTTCCGTTTTACAACAGCGGTGGAAACGCCAGTTCCATGCATCTGACACAGAGAAATACACATGCACGCGTCACCAGCATGTCACATCTTATCGGCTAATGATGGATGGTAGCAAAGTTTTCCTACCGACACAATCACGACGGCGGACGTTGCCTTCAGAAACGAATGAGGATGTCAATCAGTGTCCTTCTGTAAACGGTGCTCGCAAAAATGTGCATTCTCGGACTAAGCACCCAGCATTTTTTTTAAAGGTGATTTACTGAAATCTTAGGAATGTGGACAGATATGAAATCTTTGGTGCAATGTGGAGGCCAGTGCAAAGGTCAAACTGGGATCAGAGTGCTACATCGCTAGTCTCCCCAAGCTGCAAAACAGGGTGGCGGGGTAACATCGCAAGAGCTATACTCTGACTTTCACCCCAGAATGGCAGTCACGTTATATTTAACTAATTAACGGATCTCTTTCCAGTGGTTTTTAGAACAGCAAAGTGGGTGGAACATCCTGATATATAAGTAAAATTGTACATGCGGGGTGGGTGGAGTCGATTTGCGAGTAGCCTATATAGATGCGCGCCATAGTTAACCGAGGTCAAGGACGAGTATAGCTCTTACGACGTTACCACTCTTCCGTAAAACAATTCAGTCCCCTTGCTAATTAAGCTATAGCAGGGGACTAAACTCGGACTTTCAGCTTTAGTCTCCCCTTGCGTAATTGGAAATTCTAATTTATAATAATTATAACTTATTTATAATGATCTTACAATCGCTCTATTGGGCAACTATTCGTGACTTTTTTCCCACGGTTTGAAGGGAATCAAGGGTTTTCCGGATGGGGTCGGAAACCTAAGGAATTCAAGGGCTTGGAAAATGTATTTTAATATCAAGAATTAACTCCAAAGAATGCGAATTTGGTGACGCTAGCAGACTAGCGCCACTAAATTCACTTTCCGAGGACCATTCGTAAAATTTTCGGAACAGTTATTTACAAAACTTGTTGAGGTCGACAACAATCGGAACCATTGTCTACGGCCATTATTGCAACATGCTCAGACAATAATGTTGTGGTTTCCTGGAACTGAACGCGACGTCAAAAAACAGACCCCAATTTATGACACGGATTTGCTGACGAAATAAGTCTGCAGCTGACGCATGTGAAGCTCGAGTAATTATGATGGCACTGATGTTTGCCGCCTTTGATGTTTTGCTCCAATGTATTTGCGTGCTATTCTTATTGTTGTTTTTTTCGGGAGATGATCTGTGTCGATTTCATTTTGTCAATATTAATGAAAATAAGTGTAGATATATAGCCTGTCGACACAGACAAGACTGAATAAGTTTTTAATCATGTCATTTATTTGTGTATGAGCGTGATTTCATGCAATGACTGACGGGGGAATGGGTCCGTGGGATGGACCCACAGCTGGCCTGGCGAAAACCCTACAATTGCTGAGCATAGGGATGTTTAGTTTGGTTATTCAAACTTTTTGATTCCAATTGCTGAGCACAGAGATTAGTTTGGTTATTCAAACTTTTTGATTCCAATTGCTGATGTATTGGGTACTGTTTGGGTGGATTTACATTTGATAGACCATAAATAACATAACAGTTGCTATTGCAACTCACTGGTAATATAGACATTGTAGACTATGTATTGTTTATATGTGTTTGGACATGTGGTAAGGTGGATCTGCATTCACATTCTATTTACAGTCCTTATGCTTACAGTTCATGCAGACCATTAGTCTGATTTAATTTGTCTTTTAATATGATTTAATTTGTCATTTAATATCTTACACACCTACTCCCTCTTCAATATGGCAAAAATTGTGGAATAGCATTATAGCTGTACTCAACGAGAGGCCGATCACGATCGGCAGATGTTTAACCCATACCTTGGCGATAGCGATCTTTTTATGAGTGCAAGAATTTCAACAATTCACAGCGTACTATTATTTATTAGTTTCATAGTGGAATCAGACATATTGAGCAACTTGCTCATTTAAACACAATAGGAAGATGGATATGACATTCGATTTCAACCTATTCGGTCACTCCAACAGAGATACATGTATGTGTGATAGATTGATAAAGATAATTATACCCAAACACAGTCAGACAGATGCACCATAGCTGTTAAAGATATAATTGTTACAATATTAACATCATAATAAGTTATATAACTCTATTTATTTAATTCTTACAATGGAACCTGAGTCATAACAGATTATGTTGTTGTGTTAGCTGCATAGTAAAAGTTATGGGATGATTGAGATTAGAGACCAACAAACACCTGAACATCTATATAAGTGAGGGGTGTATAGACCTTGATATTAAATATGATTGATAATGGTTGGATATAAAATATTTTAATACAGAATTATCAGATAACTAAAGGAGAGATATGAGAAGGGTCAAATTGAAAATATTAGAGTCATAACATTGGATCGCGTACAGTATACATGTACCTATGGTTAATTTTATTCTAAGCTGATCATTGGAAAGATACAATGTCTGTAACAGCAGAAATATTATTAAATATTGGGTTAATATTCTCAAAACCATTCAATCAATACCAAAATCTATACACATGAAGAATGTATCACAATCAACCTGAATGAGATTATAAAAGTGATTGGGTGAAAAATATTTGACCAAAAAGTCAGCTTCAAGAATACCAGAACCATTATTATTATCCTGCAGCCCAAATGCAATAGAGGGAATTTCAAAATAAGATATATCCTCGAATGATGAATATTCAATTGGTGGCTTATAATTAATAGAAATTCTTAGTGAACATGGCCTAAGGCGAAAGAGATAATTTAAAATCTGCGTATCAGATATGATGTGTCTATGGAATAGGTTAATTTTAATCCTGAAATACATGCAAGTGAAAAGTGGATCACGATCAACCTGGACATAGAATAGGAGAATGAACATATGATGTGTGGAGAGTGTTAATCATTTTCAATGACATCATATGATGGAACTAATGTGTGGATAAATTGTTTTCTCAAGATAAGACAACAGTGTCTCTGTAAACAACAATTCTCTAAACAGCCATGCTCCAGAAAATCCTTCACATGGACAATGGACTATTTGTATTAATGCCATGAACATGTTTCAACAGGTTGGGTTAAATTACTATTGCACACAAACTGGAGTAAAGTATCATCAATCACTTAAATTTTACAGCTCTGGGAACAGCAGTGGTTTAGCAAAGAGTATCCAGTGTCATTTTCTGATCCCAATAAAGCAGATTACTGTGTAAAGTTGTTTGTCTTAAATTCTCACAGGGCATATACAATAGGTAGTAAATTACTTGAATTATAAAGGGCCATAACTCTGTTAAAATATATCGGATCAAACCCAAATTTGAACTTGATCTGTATTTCGGGGTGAGGACCACATGTACCAAATTTGGTGTAGATCAGATGAAAAATGTTTTGAGTTCTAAGTAAACATAAGTTTGAAAAGGGTTAATTAAACGATACCAAAAACCATACAGATAAAGAACGTGCTAAGAAAAACCTTGGTAAGAAATA
The DNA here is from genome assembly GCA_032622095.1 of Siphonodentalium dalli. Classification (NCBI taxonomy): domain Eukaryota; kingdom Metazoa; phylum Mollusca; class Scaphopoda; order Gadilida; family Siphonodentaliidae; genus Siphonodentalium; species Siphonodentalium dalli. Next base: position 80,510,783 of record CP136063.1, on the reverse strand, counting down.
TGAGGCATATCAGAAGAAAACAGTTTGACTTAGATGGATCAGATAGCATTTGTGTGCAGGGTTAATTATTTTCTAAACCGATCAACCGATCGATACCAAAAACTATACAGGTGAGGGGTGTGTCATTATAAACCTACATATCAAATATGAAAACAATCGGACAAAAAATAATTTGGTTACAGCATCGGATAGCTCATGCCTATGTGCGGATGCAAAGTGTTAATAATTTCTAAACCGATCAACCGATCGATACCAAAAACTATACAGGTGAGGAGTGTGTCATCATAAACATGGGAGTAAAAAATAACTCTAATTCCCATAATACAGATTTACTGCTCTCAGAGCTAAACTGATACCACTGGTAATTAATTGTAGACTGCTATGGTTATCTGTTCAATTCTTAGTTGAAAAAGGGCCATAACTCTGGTATAAAATGTTGGATATAACCCATATTCAAACTCGATCTGTATTTTGAGTTGAGAAACTCGCATACCAAATTTGGTTCTGATCAGATAAAAAAAAAATTTGAGTTATGGCAGCATGCATGAATTCTAAGTCGAAAAAGGGCCATAACTCCATTGAAAAATATCGGATCAAACCCATATTCGAACTCGATCTGTATTTTGGTCCGAGAAACTTGCATACCAAATTTGATTCTGATCAGATAAAATTTTTTTGAGTTATGGTAGCATGCATGAATTCTAAGTCGAAAAAGGGCCATAACTCCGTGAAAAAAACTCGGATCGAACCCATATTCGAACTCGATCTGTATTTGGTGCTGACAAATTCATATACAAAATTTGGTTCCGATCAGATATAAAATGTTCGAGTTATCGCACCATGCGTAAAGTGTCTACAGACAGACAGACAGACAGACAGACAGACAGACAGACAGACAGACAGACGGACGGACGGACGGACGGACTAACGACGAGTGGTCAATCCGGGCAACGACACTATGTTTACCATACTATGGTATGGGTAAACATAAAAATGTTACAGAATATAAGAATATGTTAATATTGGCATATAAATACATTTATCACATAATTTGGTCATAAAAGCAGTTTCATAATTATCAGTAATAGACATGTTTAATATCAGCGCGTGCGATGACGTCACGGCGTTCTTCAAATAACTTGCGATCGCTGTAGTTTATGATTGTTGTTTTCGATGAAAATTGCGCGTTGCTTCGGGTTTATTTGATCATGTGATAAAAGGTATCTCACACTCGTCCTATTTTATAAGTAATATATCAACCTCGTCCTCTAAATTCTATTTGAGCCTCGGTAAACCTCGGCTCAAATCGAATTTAGTGAACTCGGTTGATAAATTCCGTATAAAATAGAAACTCATGTGAGATCCTCTATGTAACAAATGCCCTGAAGTAGTATTTTACTTTCTATGAGCTTGATGTTACTTTTAAATGGGTGTTGTTGACATTTAGTAGAACATTAACATAAATGCAAAATTGAAACATATAAAAATTTTGGTATGCAATAAGGACAAACGTGGCAAAATTGGATGTCAAAATCTGGGTTGGCATACAAAAATGGAATATAGGCATAAGCCGCATTGTATATGAAATACATGTATGGCAAAAATGGCAATACTATCGGGCTCCAAATAAAAGTGCAGGCCCAAATAATAGTGCAGGGAGGAAATTCCATTTAAAGTTAATAAAAGTGCAGACCCAAATAATAGTACAGGGGGAACTCTGAGCGAAACATCAACATAACTGTGGTAAACAATTATTTTTATAGTAGGTCAGTTATAGGAATCAACATTATAGTATGTGGCATGTGGTGTTTTGTTCAATATTTAAATGTTCACATATATGCCATAATACCATATATAGAGGATATGTACATGCATAAAGTTATAAGCTCATCAGTTTGTGATGATTTCTTTTTTCATAGCCTCAAAATTAATAAACGTGCAGACCCAAATAAGCACTGTGCAGGGGGAAATTTCCCAAGAAAATTATAAACATGCATGCATGTTTATTTGGAGCCCAAGAGTATCAGAGCAAAAATGATCAATTATTTGAAAAATAATTTATGCAATTTAAACAGGCGCAATTACATCAATACAGGACAAAATATAGGATAATTAAACAATTGACAGCAAAATAGGACAAAATATATCAACATTTTGGCAAAAATTGACAAAAATGCAGCAAATTATCAAAAATGGACAATATTCTAAAAAATTGGCAATTAATTATATAGCAAGTTATTCAGGTCAATCAATATTAGCAATAGGGTTTGGCGGTATTGACGTTTTTAAAAACCGAGATTTTTCCAAAATAACACCACGATATACGGTTTTATTAAATATTATTTTACTATTGAAAAATATCACGTAAAATCAAATTTTAAACGAGAGATATAACACTCCAGGTTTTCGTTATTAGGGATTAAAATCCTACACACTATCGCCAGGCAGTAAATGATAAACTATTCTCAGAATGGCATGTGTCCATTATATAAAGTTCCTGCATAATCTGGAATACGCAACAACATTGAGTGAATTACAGGCTCACGTTATCCTGATCACTCCATTGTTTAATTTCAGCACGCGATTCACATTCCTGTGATGTCATAGCTAAGCACGTGCTCATAGGTTGATCGAGGACCTAGTAGAATTGGGCCAAGATGGTTCATTCTGGGGTGTCTGCCGTCTATCACCACAATGAATTACGGAACATTTTTAATTAACTTTTGAACACGGGATTTAGTTAAGGGGGAGAACTTTATTCATCTATTATCATAATAATGAAATAATAATAGCCAGGTGAAATGGAAGGGAGACAATGCAGCTCAACTATATTTAAAATTGTGGTTGACGGTAGCGAGGTAACGTCTCAAGTGATATGAGCTGATATTCTTCGACCAACACCTGCGGGTCATATTCTGCGTCTGCAAATACTCAATGGCAGGCTAGTTGAATGAATGTCACGGATTTGTCAGTCAACCTGAGTCAAATTTTAAGATATAATTGACAAATACAGCCGAGTCGTGAGTCAAAAATGTTGGATGAAGTATCGCTCATGACGTCACACCGCTATCAGGTTGAATTCGGAAGATACTCCATCACTCTACTTCAGCCCAAAATACAACCATTGCGTCATTGGTTACAATAAAGACAACAGACATAACGTGGGAGCGACCGATAAAGGCTGCTTTCAATCAGCGGTCCGCTAAAGTATTCAACTCAGTATCGGATTGTAATTTGAAACCGTCTTTTGAGGTGATAAAATTGCGGTTACGATATATTGAATTTGTATTTTACACACGGTTTCAATACGGTTTTTCTTTTCCAAACCGACTATAGTCAATATATTGAAATACCGCCCAGCCCTATTATGGGCAAAATTGGACAAAAATATGGATATTATCAAAAATATACGAAAAATCTATCAAAAATGGAATTTAATGCAAAATATGGCAATAATTTGACATGGAATATAAATTAATTGGCAATTAGTAATCAATACATTTTATAACAAAAAATGGCATAAAAACGGACAAATATTTATTTTGGACAAAAATGGCAAACAAAAATTATCACAAAAATGAAATATATGGTTGTCACTAGTTTTAATTAACACCTCAGCCAACAATTCAGCTTGACGCTGTTTTTAGCGTCATTACGTGCGCTCGCGCAACAGTATGGCGATCAGACAGATTCGTAGGTTGGTGTCACCCTACTCCGTTTCACTCCATGACTTCACCAAAAACGACGTAAAACCTCGTGGCGTTCTGACATTTTTACTGTGCCGCGTTTTTGCTATGTTTATTTTATGTGTTGTTTTCGATTATTTGTTTGTCGCCGATATCGCCATTTGTCGGGATTCCCTGTTTCTATATTAATTATTTAAAACTGGCATGCTCGTATTGAGCCTCGATTTTGATTTTTTCTCCCAGGTCAAAATACGTCAGAGTTATGACAAAAATAGATCGACCTACATTTTCTCCATCAGAACTCTACATCAAAGAGTCTATAGACTCCTTCGGGGCCTACATAGACTCCTTCATTTGGGTATTTTTACTTAGGCCAAATAAAAAAGATAATATGTTTCCGATAACGGAGAGAAAAAATTAGGGTAGGTAGGTAGGGAAATGTTTTTTTTAAATTATTTTTTGATATTTTTTTCCAGCTGCAGAAATATTGAACTACCTCGACCGAAATGACATAAAATGCCTACTTGTATTACTTGTGGTAAGTTTTACTTGTGGAAATATACATTAACATTGAACAAGATATCAAACTTGCTGTTATTCTTAATAGTGTGTTTCAGTATTCACATACTGATTTTGGCCATAAACTCAGAGGGATGGGGCTTCATATTCTCCGACTGTCCGAAAATATTATAGAACCTATATATTTGAATTGTTCATATGGGATATTCTGCCTGATTGTTGAAGATGTCAGTTGGGCTGAAGGGGGTCACTCACCAAATAAAAGTGCTGAAGGGTATTTTACGGTACACAGGTTTTGAAAATCTGCTGAAGGGTACACAGGGTTTGTGATCAGCACTAATGCAGTTACTTTAAGTGTGTTCCCGAAAGTCTGGCAGCCACCAGCAGTTCGTCTTCAGTTAATTTTAAATTTCCTTGCAACCTATACAAAGATCCTCTAACATTTATTTTGAACAAAATAATATATTAAAGGGGTACTGTACCCTGAATCCGGTTATTTGTAGGACTATCTCCTTGCAACAAATGAATGAATTTGAGGCATGTATTAATGCCAAATACACTTATGTGCTCTATGAATGGTGCAAACAACATGGTAAGTATATCGAAAATGAATTTATGACTCCAGTCATATAAATTACCATGTTGTTTGCATCGTTCTCATAGAACACATCAGTGTATTTGGCACTAATCCATGGCTCAAATGCATTAATTTGCTGCATATATTCTCTTGAGTATAAAAGGAGATGGTCCCAGTACCCCAGTACCCCTTTAGATAGCACCCAGCATTTTTAAATGTGTGCAAAAGAAACATGGTGGGTGAAGCAATGAAGTGTACCAGTAAAATGTTGTTTGAATATTAAGTGTCAAACGAAATGGAAATGTACATTTCTCATGCTGTCAAGAAAATAATAAATGGGCATGCATGTTTATTTGGAACTCATGAATATGTTCCATAAGTCCCAAACAAGGCATAATGGTAAAGCAGGCATGAGATCCACTCTCTTGAAATTAAAATTGCAAGATTCATGCCTATCAATCCACAACCCATCACACACCTGTGGCTTTTGAGACAACTGTCACACTTCATGTCACTTATCACAGGCTTATGTTAGAAACCATGTGTTTTGCACCTAATGATTATCAATATTTATGAGCATTGGCGGTAAAAACATTAAAAAAAAAAAAAAAAAAAATTGTTTTGTTGAAAATTTTGACTTTTTCTCAATATATCAATAAAAAGATTAGGGTCGGCGGGTTATTTTTAGGGTCGGTCGATGTACGGAAACATATTATCTTTTTTATTTGGCCTTATAATTGGGAAGTTTTATCATTTTTGGTTCGTGCGAAGACCTCTTTTTATCGTGCGGGAAAAGAGAGATATTCAAAACGCGATTTCGTAATTCGACGCAATAGGCTGAATAGCCTAACCTTCAGCCGAGTTCCGGGTCAAATACGACGAATGACGTAACACAAAACAAAACGCATTTGTTGACACAAACACCGTTTGAAGAGTTTATTATTACATAAAATGATCGTTATTGATTAATTATTGATATTTATTGTTGCATATTGGCTGCTATCAATATTTACACAAATGGTATTAATTATTTCTTATAATTGCTCCTTTGGTCAACTTTGACTATCGGAAAATGAAAATGAAAATATTCCGCTGAAAAAAAATGTATTAAATCGATATTAAAGTCTCATCCTTTCGGCAACATGGAATTGGTTTTAATTACTTAAATGATTAATATAGTAATTTGCCTTTTATCTGTGATGAAATGAGAAATGGTAGTTGTCTTTTTTTGCTAACATTAAATTAAATAAATTAAGTAAAATACCGTGAAATTATTTTTTAAATTGTTTATTACATTTTTGCGCACGTTGGCATCTCTCTGAGTGCATTCTAGTTTGAAGTTGAATTGCGCGCCACGTGAGTAGACAAAAATGGCTACCCCGCCATTCGTTTTGAAGCGAATACGCCATTTGTAGTAAAGTTGGAAATGGGTTTTATCTACTACAATGAATATTATAGCTAGAACAACATTATTACTCACATATATAATGTTTAATATCAGGAACATGTGCACATCATTTAAAACGTATCATCATCAATCAGTGTTTATAGAGTTCAAGAGTTACTTTTCAGTTCAACTGTTCTTTGTCGTGGTTTGAGTGTTTCTGTCATCATCATCGGGGATCGATTCTCGGCGATGTTTCCCGGAATTGGCTGAATCATACATGTTGATTGGCTGTCCCACAGTTGTTTATTGCCATATTGGGGTCAAATGTGACGCATTTTGACCGCCTTCAGACGAGGTCAATCGGTGTTTACTTTAGCGTCCACGACGTAAAATTACAATACCCAAATTCACTACATTATTTTATCTTGATAGAAATTGCGCGCCTGGGCCCAAAACCCAGCGAGCGGGACTATGCGCGCCTACAGGCTACATTTTCTAAAAATGAAAGTCTGGAAAAGTCTCATTCGAGATCACTGAATAAAGATCCGAATGCAAAATGCCGACTTCCACCCCCCTCCCATTACAACACTTGTCCAGGTATGTTGTCGTGGGTGCATGCAGTACGCTGTCCGATCGGACGCGGACATTAATGGCTGACCCGTGTACACGCCTCGGTGTGTGCACATTAAAGAAAGCTACTGGAGTCACCACAGGGTTATAAAGTTACTCGGCCGTGGTAGTTTTATAAATAAAAAGGACTATAAGTTATAATAAAGTACAGGTACATAACTTCATAAGCATTCTGACTTCTGACACAAGTTCTGTAGCTAGACTGTTTAGTCACGTGACGTAATCTGTTGTCATTTTGTTGTTTTCGGTAAAAATATGTTATCCAGATCAAATACTATTAAATAACTGTATATTTATGTAATAAGTTTAGTATGTATGTGTTGCTGGGTATATGATCTACATTTATGTGAAGTTTTATCGCATAAATACCAGTTGTTGTGACGTTATGATGTTATGAAGTGAACGTAACCGGCTTTTTGTGATTTCGCTCGGGCGGCCCCGGTTTTGACGCAATTGTCATATCCCCCTCTCGCTTTCAATGAAAAACCCACACCCTCCAATCAAATTGAAGATAGATTTACCCGCGCATCTCAGACACACTGGACCGCGCTCTTTCGAATGGTAGGTGCCAGAATTCGTAAAAATTGTTTTTTCAGTGTTTTTTGCTCGTTTTAAATCTTTAGATGAATTTTTCTATAGGAAAATCGTCCTCCGCAAAGTTCTGGCAGTCAGATTCGTAATCTTCAATATGTGTTTCATATAGTGAACATTGTTTTAACAAATATTTCGTTGAACCCGGGGTGTGGGTTTTTTATTGAAAATAGGACATACCCGCCTAAAATTAGAAATTACGCGGGGAAATTCAGGTCACAATTATGACGTCGCGTCTTGGCTGTTCCAAGAATTGCGCGTTACTGACGGTGACTTGAGATCTGTTTATTATTTTGTGTCACTGTCAGTGCAATGATTTGCTGTCGCGTTTTACGCAAATAAGACATTGTATGCATGCGTAATGATAAGTTGATGAGGTGCATCCATTATTATTCCGATGTTTAATAGTTTTGTCAGCTAAAATAACTTCGCCCAGCGGCTGTTATCGCGTGAAAATGAATAGGTCAACTTGGGAATTCCCAGTTTTGAGTCGGCATTGTTTGTAAACAAATGCAAATTATAAACCTTTGTCTCAGAAGAAACGTTAACAACTTTGCGTGTATCCTGTGTACTATGCCACTGGTGGATATTTATTAATTCTTTTTCTCGAGTATTTATTCATTCCTAATGGCAGTAAAACTTTACAGTCAGAAATATATTTAACCCAAACTTTGCACAATTGTAACTCAAGTTATGTAAGTTGAAAATGAAAGTAAACAGACTAAACTGAAATTTTTAAGAAAAAACAAATCAACATCTGACGAGTGTCATTGGTGAGTTGTACTACTACTACTAGGTCTAAGACTAAGTGATTTTTAATTTAATAGAATGACATTTTTACATGGGGATTATGATTTATATTAGAAATTGGAATAATACCTGATTCTTGATTTTTTTTTAATAAGCAATGGTTTGACAAAAGACAAACCATTCTGTCCTGAGACATTGCAGAAATTGTGTTTTGTTTTTTAATATAAATCACAATTCAGAACAAATTTGAAAACCATGAACAAAACTTTAGGTTAGGGGGCTTAAAATAGGGTAGGTTGGGAAACCCGAACCACAAATATTTGTTTTTCTTTGGCATTTACTACCATTTAGTAGGTTTTATTCTGGAGCATGTACAAACTTTCTAGTAGTAGTACATGTACCCCTTGAATATGCAAAAATTTCCAGGTTGTAAAACAATGTATAGACTGGATATGAATGGTTCGACATTAAGCATCTCTATTATGAGAACTTATTGCATGCTTGCACCGTTAGTTCTGCATTCTGAGATAACATTTATTTTGTATTTATACACAGGTGCTCTCCAGATCTTGTTGATCATCTGCGACATCACACATACTAAAGCGATGAGGTTTTTTATGTGCTCTTCTGTTGTTAAATTTAAATTTTAACTCTATCTTTTTAAAAATTAAATGTAATTTACCATATACAATGGTGACACATCAAGAATTAAATGATTTTTTTACAGAACATGAAAATAAATCTCGAACTGACTTCCATGGCCTGCTTGTTGCCAAGTTTCCTGAACTTTCTTGCATTGATAATTCCCTGGTTCTGTATACAAAGTTAAAGAGAATTCGTTTTCATATCAGGAAATTGAAAACATGTCGCAAGCAGGCCGCTTTGCAACAATATCTTCAGGAGAAATTCAGTTACACTGTCACAAATCAGTCTGCCTCATCCAATAATGATAATGTTGTCACAGCGAGGTTGTCAGGTCAGCTTTCTCAAGTAAAGAATGAAAACAAAATCTTGAAGCGGAAAATCATTTCTGTGGAAACAAGTAAAGAAGAGCTAGCATGTGCAAATGATAATTATGAAGTGGCTCTGAAGGAAATCAGTAAAGTAAATATTTCTCTAGACAGTATCATCAATGATTGCTCAGACAAGGATAGGGATATAGATGACTTAAAACAACAACTTTCAAATTTATCCATAAATTATCAGACACAGTCTCATAAATTGGAGAAAAGTGATTCACAAATTAAATGCTTTCAAAGTCAGAACAAAGCACTAAATAAAAAAATTGCAAGGAGAGATAGAGCAATCAGTACAGTGAGCCCACTTAAAGATGAAAGAGATAATCTCATTTCTGAACTTAATTCATCAAATGATAATGTAGAAAGACTTGAGCAAAAGCTGACCGAAGCCAACCAGACAGTTGACAGCACAAAAACAAAAAATGTGTCTCTTAAACGTTCTGTTGCTTATCATAAAAAGAAGTCATCTTTTAAATTAGAAACCATCCATGAGGACCATGAACTTCAGACATCACAGCTAGAAAACAAGGTAACGTCTCTTCAAACTGATAATTTACATCTTCAGCAGCTCGTAGAACTCCTTGACGATCCTGTCATAATGACATTCCATGATGGCAAATATACCAATGAAATAAGAGAAGTTGTTATGACTCTCCTTTCATTGAATGTTAGTATTAATAAGGTGAGTGATGTTATCTCAGTTGTTCTAGCAAAGTTAGCCAACAAACAGGTGGAAAGATTACCCTGTAATGCTTCAAAATCTCGCTTTGTTGGTGAAGCTAATTGCTTAGCTAAAATGCATGTGGTTGAGAAATTATTAGAGGAATCTGGAAATTGTCTTCATCTTGATGGTACCAGTAAATTTCATAAACATTATCAAAACTATCAAGTAACACTATTAGATGGTACCACCATGTCTCTTGGGTTGCAAGAAATGGCTTTTTCAGATGCAGATCATATTTTAAAGTCATTTAAGAATTTAGTCTCTGACCTTGCTGCATTGACGGTATCAGATGGTGACAACTCCGAAACATCCAACACAGTAAGTAAAATTGTTGCTTCAATAAAAAATACCATTACAGATCAGGGTTCTGTCAATCCTTGCTTCAATAAGGAACTCAAAATTTTCCGGGAAGGGTTATTGCCACAAGTCATTGATAACTGGAGTGAATTGGAACCATCAGTTAAATCTGAAATAGCATCAATGGGCAATTTTTTCTGCAAGATGCATCTTCTTGTAAATTTTGCAACTGAAGCAGATAAGACACTTGGTATTTTTGAGAATATAGCAACTGATAGTAACAGTGTCAAATCACAATCTATAATACAAACAAATGAATCTGGTCCTGCTCGATTAGTTCGAACAACCGTAAAGGCTCTGCATCATCGGGGTTCTGATGAGTGTGGTGTAGCTTCATATTTTGCATCTTTTTTGGAGGAGAGAGGGAGGAAATGTAAATTGATTTCATACAGGGGCAACCGGTTCAATGTTCTTTTTTATGATGCCGCAGCAGTGTATTACCACCAAAATGATATAATTGATTTCATTCAAACCTGGCCCCAAGCCAACAGACTTCTATTAGCAGTTCAGGATGATATTAATAATAAGATCAATATTTCTGGCATCCGGGCTCTTGGAATAATAGATAAAATCATCACAGGCCCATATTGGAGAATGTTGAACAAACATAATTCTATTCTCGAAACTACCCCATACCTTTTGAAGATGCAGAGCCAGTTGGAGAAATGGGCCCAAGATGGTTCCTATTTGCTTCGGGGTGACTTGCTTTTTGAGAGTGACCATGAAAAGGAACTCTCTGTGCATAAAGATGAATTATATACTTCTTTGTTTTCAGCACCAAGTGATGATGAGTTGGACTGCTTAACACAACAGGCATTAGAACTGATGTGTCGAGCTATGCTAATTTTGTTAGAGAGGCAGGCAGTTGACCAACTTCCGGGGGGGAAATACCACAACCCATCTTCAGATTTTACAAAACAAACTAAAAGTGTACCATCCACGAATGTAGCATCAGAGAGAGACTTTGCCATCTTAGATTTACTGGTACGAATAAAGCCAGCGGGAACAGTTTTACTGTATGAAACACTCACACTCTGGATGAATAATAAAACCTTAAGTTGGCTCGACAGTAAAACTTCATCTGAAAAAGCTGTCATTATGAATAATGCCAGAAAAAATGCCCCCGTAGCTCGCCAAAGATTCAGGGAGAGAGCACAACGTCTTGCCAAGGAGAAAGTAGAACATCTCCTTCTCAAACAACAGAAAAAGGAAGAGTGTGAGCTTAAGTCTCAATCAAAGACAGCCGACCTCACTAACAAGATATCTAGCATAGGTGGTGTTTGGTTGACTGTGAATGATATGGATTTATACATATCAAAGCTCTCTGAAACACAATTTAGGGAATCTGTTATTGACCAACTTAATTTCAGACGACATGTTATGCATTGCAAGGGAGACCGATGTCTATATTTTCAGTCCAAATCTGTTAATGGTAAACGTGTTATTCACTCCACTGAACAGCTAGTATCAAATTTAAAAGAGGTGATAACACTAAACCCACATGTTGATGAGGAATCCAGGTCTTCTGATGAATTGGTTAGGGTCCGACAGGTTTCAGAGAGACAAGTCTTAATAGATGAAGAGAAAAAAAATCTTTTCATTAAACTTCAAGCTGCACGGGAGAAGAGAATAATCAATGCTCAGATTGAATCTCTCCCATTGTATTTGGAGAATCCAAAGTTGTTAGTTGGCAGGCAAATAAAACATAAATGTAATGACGATTCAGGATTGGAAACATCATGGTATGACGGAGAAGTTAAAAGTATTAAAAAGTCCTGCCCTGATCCATTGAGAACATATTATGATGTAAAGTATAGAGATGATGATGATATATGGAATTTTCCGCTTCTCATGGATCTAAAGCATGGTGACCTAATAATTTCTTAAGTCTCTATTTTTTTTTCCGCCATGTGTTCACAGTCTCCACGATCAAGCATCATCTGTCTGACTCAATCCGGGTAACTTTATGCACTATGCAGTACTGAGTCTGACAGAGAATAAATCACTGTATCTTAGTAACATCTCTTTGACTGGGGTGCGGAGTGTAAACTGCCACTGGACTGGGTTGGTTGGCTTCGGCAGTGGACCCAGTCGCTCCAGTCTGATAGGTACTGCTGGTTTTTTTCAGTCAGATGATTACTGCCATAATCTATCCTGTATATTATTGATAATATTTGTAGCACACATTCATGTATTATAAGATTTATTGTAAATTATATACCGACTAGAAATAAATCACTGTATCTTAGTAACATCTCTTTGACTGGGGTGCGGAGTGTAAACTGCCACTGGACTGGGTTGGTTGGCTTCGGCAGTGGACCCAGTCGCTCCAGTCTGATAGGTACTGCTGGTGGCTTCTTTTTGGGTGTATAGTATTATTATTATCATGTAAAATATGTTTTCAGGAACCATTGACGTGTAAGTGCATATACAGTAATGCCCTAAATAATCGACTCCTTAACCACAGCAGAAATATGGGTAATTTTTCTGGATTTAGTCGGAAATATGGCTTGTTGCCATTTATCGGAAAGCTCTCACTGACTAAATCCTGAAAAATTACCCATAATTCTGCTGTTGTTAAGGAGTCGATTATTTAGGGCATTACTGTATATGTAGGTTGGTAAATTGTAGTTAATGTTATGGCTGATGACAGTGTACTGATATTAATCCAACAAATATATATATAGAATTGGTATTGCATTTACTTTTATTATATGCTATCAGTCAGAAGAGCACATGTTATTTTATGTTTGTTTATTTTTTATTTATTTTTTCACATTTTTTTTATTTTCAAAACAAGATCCATCCATCACACAAACAACATTTGTTTTAACTTTGTCTCAAATTATAATAGGTTTACTGCTTGATGATTCTTATAAAACCTAAAATAGAATAAATAACATAGGAGATACAGGGTATTATATGATGGGGGAACCTACCGGTACAATGTATACTTTTTTGAGGTATATAGATTGAACTCATATTGGATAATTCAAGGGATTAGTTTTAACATTTTGCCCTGCATTTACCCTGCTGGACAAAACAAGTGTCCACTTAACAGCGGTGCGGTTAGCGTTGCCACCGCGGCCGAAATACTACTACACCTCTGCTCCACCGGCTAACTACAGTTGGGCCGCGGTGTATTTGCCATTTGACATGGTGTAGTTGCCGCGGTGTACTTTCATTAAACTTAAAAAAGACGATACAAACCAGAAATCTAACCTTGGTGTACATGTCATTCGGCCGCGAGGGTAGATGTCGTTCGGCCGCAGTGAACTTGCCGTTCGGCCGCAGTGTACTTGCTGTTTGGCCGCGGTGCTCAACTGCAGTTACAAACTCTGACACTGCGGCCGAACAGCAAATACACCGCGGTGTCAATGGACACTTGTTTTGTCCAGCGGGGTAGGTCAATTTGGGGGGGGGGGCAATTCTGGAATTGGAAGACAACTGTAGAAGGTTTGTGTGATGGATGTGCCTTGTTTTCAAAGTGGGAGAGTGTACTGGTAGTGTCAAATTTCTGAAAATATTTCTATGCACCTATTCTTTACAAAAAAAATTGGACATATTATAGTATTGGTCTGGCCAGCCATCTGTTGAGTTTTTACAAGCATTACAGCCCTGTTTGGAATTTGGACTAAATTATTAGCTTTGGTTTATATAAAATTTAGTTAATACAGTAATGTCTGAATGGCATTGAATTCAGTATACATACATGTTTGTTACCACACACCACATGTTCAGTTTTGTTATGGCCTCCCAATCTTTAATATCAGAATAAAGCACCATTTTTTACATGTTTGTTACCACGCACCACAGGTTGAGTTTTGTTAAGGCCTCCCAATCTTATCAGAATAAAGCACCATTTTTTTCTTTAAAAATGTTCACATGGATCAGCTGAAAATAAATTTTGTGCCCGAGTTATGACCCCTTACTAGTATATGCTACCAGAATGCTCGTGGATGTTGGGAGGTTTTTTTTTTTTTTTTTTTATAATTCCACCAGATTACACTGTTAATTTGTTCATGTACCCCGATTTGTTTTTCAGAGGAATATTATCATCAGCATGCCTGTACGTGCCTGCGTCCATCTGCGTTGTCGCTCATTCCAGCCTGGGATATATTTTCAAACTAATGGTTTCATTTAATAGCTGAAGTTTTTTAGCTAGTGCAAGAATTGGTTTATAAGCTTTTTTCGTAATTAAATAGTTTTTAATTTCACACACTTCTCTCAAAATACTTCCTGGTTTTCATATTGATAAAAATGTGTATTGATCATAATCCGGTAAATACAATAAATGATTATTGGTATCCATAGAATCAATGTACACATAACGGTATATTGTGTGCACTGTTGAATATTTCTAAGGTTTTCAAGTTTTTGTACATGTCAACCAGGGGTTTAGAACCTTTCACTCAAAATAGTTCTTTCTTTTTTTCCAGGATCCTTATTTTCTTCCAGCAGTGGTGCCTGGTTTATGCTGGGATGACTTGCACCTCCGTTGTAAAATGCGGAGGTGCCAGTACATCCACATTTTTAATGCCAAAATTTTTGATGCCCATTGCCACCTAGATCTAGTATCCCAGTATCATAAGCGGACGCTCTATGATTATCAGATGCCCAAGAATTTCATTGGGTGTGTCTCCAATTTCTCCCATCCATGGAATTGGGGACACATCGAAGAAATTCTTGGGGATAATCGGGTCTGGGCCAGTATCGGCATTCACCCCAAGTTTGCCGATATGGCCACAAAAAACAGACTCGAGGAGGTGGAAGCGCTGGCGCTCCAAGGGAAGGTGGTTGCTATTGGGGAAACTGGGATGGATGATTATCGGTCAACAAATCCCTCTCTTGATATCCAGGAGAGGTCATTTGTTGACCATATTCATCTATCTCAGAGGCTCCACCTTCCTCTTGTAGTGCACTGTAGGAAGTGTGAGGCACGTACTTTTAAAATAATGAAGAAGTATGTGCCTCACAATTTCCCGGTGCACATGCATTGTTTCACTGGTGATCGAGGAGATGCTGGTCGTTTCCTTGATCACTTTACCAACCTGTACATTGGGGTAGCTGGCAAACCTGTTTCTAGAGACCATGTCAAAGACATGGTTCTCAGTACCCCTTTGTCCAGGTTGGTCCTTGAGACAGATGCCCCCTTTTTGGGACACCCTGATGCCCCGGTGGACTATTCACATAACCACCCTGGCTTGGTAATTTACCAGGCGAAATCAGTGGCTGATATAAAACATGTATCAGTCGCTGATGTGTTAGAGTCAACCTTCTCTAACTGCAGGGCTCTTTATCCTGCCACAGGCATATAAATTATTGTATCCTAACATATGCTCTAACGGTTACTTTTACACTTAACATGGACATAGTCTTTATTTCCTAATGTAATAACACAGTTTAAAGGCATCATACCGAATCACAAACTTTTTGTATTCCACATGATGCCTTTAAACTGTGTTATTACATTAGGAAACAAAGATTATTATTTATAATTACATCACAGGGAAAAAAAATATGAGTCGGGAAGTGCGTTTGAGTTGGAAATATTAAATGTTAAATATTTGGAAATTTATAAGTTCACTTCTGACCTGTAATTATCCTAATTAAATTTGATAGCATTTTATGAATCAATGACAAAATACTTGTAGTATAGAGAATGAAGTGAATGTAATTATTTCAGTATAATCCCAGCTTTATACTCCAGGCCAATAAATTCACTGCGTTAAATGAATACTGAATCAGACTGAATAGTTCATTTCCAGTGCCTTCGGCAACATCTTTTACACAATCCTGTCAAATACATGTATGAAGAAATTATCAGTTTTAAAATCACATTAAATATTATTGGCTATTGTTTTCAAATTTTTAAGATATGACTTTGATATATCGAGAGGTTGATGGAAGCGAAATCCAATGTTTAATCAATCGACAGGCCATGTCAAGACACTCCAATTATATTACATACTATGTAATATAATTGGTGTGTCGTGACATGGCCTATATTACTATGCTGGTTCCACCAGGCCTCGGTGCGGAGTATAAACTGCCTTTGGGCTGGGTTGGTTGGCCTCACGGCAGTGGACCCAGTCGCTGAGGTCTGGTGGGAGATTTTATTTGGGCCCAATGGGATTTTTTGGGAATTTACGGGGCAGAGCATATGCAAGTACAATAACTGGCAATGGGCAGGAAAATGGTTGAACCAGAGATGGCGAGCGTCTCTTCATGGTTTACTCATATCTGTCAGCCAGACAGAATTTGTTTCAAATAAACTTCAAAAGTTCAAATGGTAGGGCTGTCATGATTAATTAATATAGTTGATTAATTATTAATTAAATAAGGCACTATTATATGTAGACCATATTGTTCCATAGTCCATAAACATAGACTAGGTTTTACTCATAAATGTCATTGGTTTTATCAATGTCTCTGAATACGGTTCAAAAGTCTCCCGATACTATTTAATATTAGCATATACAAGGTAGTAAACCTAATTGTATCATTTCAGTTTTGGTGAAACAGTTAAAAGGACAATATTGCACTCTTTTTTATTAGTACTAGACTACTAGTATGGCTTGCAAATGTACAACTACTTGATTTTAGTGAACTAATACACATTACAAATTAATCGATTATGAAATATGTTAATTGTGACAGCTTCAATAACAAATTTGACAAAATCTGTACTCTATGATCCCCTATCATTACTCAATTGTGTATATGTTTGGTTTGGAATACCACTGCTGGATAACAGGAAATTAAAAAGGAATGGTGAGTTAGAAATGCGTTGATTTTATTATCTTTATTTAGTACTTTTATTTAGTTCATTTGGTGATTACAATCAGACTTTTGATGTATTCCTTTTTGTTCTGATTTCTTTGTTTTTTGTTTGTTTGTTTAATCACTTAGATACCTGCGAAATAAGTATATTCATAAATATGCATGAAACTCATCTTAATTGACACACAAGTCACTGTACAAGCTATGGTATTCCAAATACATGCAGGATAGTTATGAGATTAATGAGTTTTAGTCATGTGACTTAACTTGTCACAAATAAAAGCAAATGCACATTCTTACAGATTATTGAATAGCACTTTTTGCTGTTTTTCAGTGAACATTTAAACAAGCTATGGTATGTCAATTAATTCCTTATTCATAACATATGAAAAGTGGGCGTGGCAAAATTTGCATGTCTATTATTAATTATTCATCGATAAATTTGGTATTACAATGGAAAAATTATTGATTAAAGATGACACTTTTGCATCGAAATAGACCCATATTACCTTCATTATTATGGTATTTGTTTGCTTTCACATTACATTTCCAGCTCATTAGTCTCAACAATTAGATATATAATATGCAAATTAGATGCAAATTAGGTAAGTTGACATGGTGTGATGTTCCCGATTACCTTGGCAAATGCGTAAATCTATCCCGAAGATATGTACCAAATTTCAGCTTAATCCGTCAAATATTTTTCAAGTTATGCAAAAGTTAAGCAAAATTTTTTGCGTAAAAGTGGGCGTGGCCTAATTTGCATATCTATTATTACTTATTCATACATAAATTTGGTATTATAATGGACAATTTATTGTTTAAAGTTCACAA
Source organism: Siphonodentalium dalli (assembly GCA_032622095.1). NCBI lineage: Eukaryota > Metazoa > Mollusca > Scaphopoda > Gadilida > Siphonodentaliidae > Siphonodentalium > Siphonodentalium dalli. The sequence goes on along the minus strand of CP136063.1, from coordinate 80,492,926 downwards.
ATGACCCCTTATCATCGAAATAGACCCATATTACCTTCATTATTGTGGTATTTGTTTACTTTCCCTTTAAATTTCCAGCTCATTAGTCTCAGCAACTATATATATAATATGCAAATTAGATGCAAATTAGGCAAGGTCATATGTTGCGATGTTCCCGAAAACCTTGACATATGTGAAAATCTATCCCGAAGTTATGTAACAAATTTCAACCTAATCCATCGAATATTTTTTAAGTTATGCAAAATTAAAGCAAAATTTATTCCGAAAAAGTACCCAAAAACACTGATTTTGGGGCCGTTCCTCTTCAGCCTATTTAGTCATAATGCACTGAGGCCCACCTGACAAAAAATATCAGTGGTTTTTCGACCTTCGATTAACCATAACTCGGAAACTAGATGGAATTTTTTTGTTCTGTAAAAAGTTTTGTGATCTGCGATGCATAATCTGTCACATGAGACTAACTATAAACATTGTACTTGAATAAGAAATTTTCACCTAAAATCCCTACTGTAGCAGAAATCACGAAATTTGAAAACATGTTTTTCATTTGCCCACACTTCCGAAATGTCTGTACTAACTACTATACACGCTTATATATACTTAATGACATCAAGATGTATAATACTACCTTCTTTTGCCACAATTCGTACCTTGAAATGTTTAATTTGAAGTAATAAATTTGTTAAAATACGTCTGTTTCATTTCAGATGGCGCCATTACTGTAGTTGTACTCGATTACAGAACTAGATACTCCCCGTTGTCGGTCCTACTAAACAACGAACACAAGCGAACAAAAACGAACATAAAGGAACACAGGTCTAAACAACGGAATAGAAGGGTGAAATTTGGTTTGTGTGTGCGTGTGGGTCCATTCTATGTGTATGTGGTGTTATTTCCAACTTTTATGACTTATTTTTCGAGTTATTAGCATTATTTGAATGCAAAGCTACTAAACAACGAACACAAACGATTAGCCCTATTGCAAAGGTGTTAAAAAGGTGTTAATTAACTACCGCCTTCTCTGTCACGGGACTTGTTTTGACTTATTTATTTTTGTCTTATTATGACTTCTTTTAACTTCCCTCATCCTTTATCTGAGCTAGGGACCAAATCTAATATTTACATGTGCGTATATGTTATATATATATATATATATATATATATATATATATATATATAGAGATGTACGATTCTGTTAGCCAACCGCGTACCGCGATCGCGCCCCGCGATCGCGATCGTAAATCGCGATCAGATCGTATATACCCACCGACATCATAAATATGTCATTGTGGTCAGCGCACCAGTGGTAATTAAAATAACACCCTACAGAGCCCAGACTTATCAGAACGAGCTCAGCACTAGTCCCGACATTAGCCTTGACCTTGACCTCGCTCACATATGCTCATATAGGCATGTTTCTGGACCTCGACCGATCCGACTAAAATTTAATATGTAGGCATACTTTGATCCCGGGAACAATACGGGTGGGTCAAATTTCACATGCGATCGCGTCCTTGACCTTGACCTCTCTCATATATGCTCATCTAGGCATGTTTCTGGACCTTGACCGATCCCACTCAAATTTGGTATATGGCCCAAAATTCCTTATAGCGAAAAAATGGCAAATACATGTCCGAGGGGTGTATCTCATGCATGCCTCGACCGCCATCTCAATGGCAACACATCATTAAACAGGGGTCTTATGGCGAATATATATCACATAGAAAAATCCGGTTGGCTTCCTTATATTTCACAAATGGGAGGTTTGAGTGACAAAATTGGCTGTTTTTGGGATGTCCGTTATTGGGTATCCGATTTCATGAGCTCAGAAACTTGAGTAATCCGTTACTATATTATACAAGTCCTATGTAATTATCTCACTTGTATGACCGATTCTCGCATTAAAAACCGATTATTCTATAACGTTACTATATTTGGAAGCAGTCCACCATGGTATGTTGTCCGTGAAAACGGTGTTTTCTCCGTTACCATCCATTTAAATCGTCATAACTGACAGATACAACTTGCTGTACTTGCCTAATTTTATACAAAGAAACGCAGTATCACGTGTAATCTGGGGAACATATAGCTCTAAATGCAAATGAATCATATGTAGAAATAACGAGAGATGAGTTGCCGCTCCCAAAACAGTTTATTTAAGGATGTTTTCTCCGTTACCACCATAAAACATAGAAAATCGACGAGTTAACTCCAACTGCTAATCTCATCTGACGGAACGTCTATCAAGCCCAAGATATCACGTGAGCATGTTGAAATTAATATCACAAGACTTTTGTATATGGTTGTAAACAATATGCGGTTTTCTCCGTTACCGTTTTCTCCGTTACCAGCGAACACCAAAAGGTCATTCTTTAGGCACATATGAACCCCTTGGCGATACTATATCGGCAGTCTGGGTTTGTTTGACTCAGATCAACACAAAAAACTAACCAGGTTAATTACAAATAGGGGAGACCCGGGCAAAGCAGGACACCAAATGTTTTCAAGGAATTTTAGATAGGATTTTCGCCGGAAAAAAATGGAAAGCCGTTGATTGGTATATAATTCATCGGCGCATATAATCGGGTGATCATTGATACCAAACACCATCTCGGTATGTCCCTTTTGGAACCTCTTGTTGTGTCCACTTTGCCCGTGCCTTTGGGCAAATCGGGACACCGCACTGGGCAAAGTGGGACAATGTGCCATGCTATCCGGGCAAAATGGGACAGCAAAATCAAAGAGACAGTGCGGGTTGCCATTGCTCACACTGCTACAGACTGACGGGCTCTGAGTGGCAGATGAGTTTCTGTTGGGTATGTAGGATGGATTTCTTGTCTGGCGACCAGAGTTAGCTATCTTAACGATATATTCACCCCGTTACAGTACCGATTAAAACGAAGGTGACTTCCATTCCTTATTACTTATGCGAAATTTTTATAATTATGTCAAACAAAGGGTTTTGTATGGTGCCCCCCCCCCCCACAGTTATTATATCCACGCACCCATCCAGATCCAAAGTGGCCGCCGTCCAGAAGGGTTCAAATAGGGCACCATGCCTTTTCTCAGCCGATTTAGGTCAAACAAAAGGTGTGCGTAGGGAGCCAATCTAAATACCACCTTCACCACACCACGATCTAAAATGGACACCATCCACAAATGTTCAAGTAGGGCACCCATGGCATTTCTCGACCCCTTGGGCGATTTATGTAAAACAAAGGGTGCCCCAAGATAATATAAATATTCACCCCTTTCACACCACCCCGATCCAAAATGGCCGCCGACCAGAAGGGTTCAAATAGGACATCCATGCCATTTCTCGTCCCGTTGACCGATTTAGGTCAAACAAAGGGTGGTGTAGGGTGCGCCTACCCAGGCATTCTTTCCAAACACCTCACACACCTCAACCTGATCCAAAATTGTCGCTGTCCAGAGGGGTTCAAAATAGGACACCCAGCATGCTATCTCTCAGCCCCTTGGCCGATTTAGGTCAAACAAAGGGTGTTATATATTGTTCCTGGTGTCAAATACATTCACTATACATTTCGGATTCACCCACCAGCCAATATCGAAACAGACATATCTTCAACCTTGTCAGTAATCATTCTAAGATGGGCGTGAAAGCTACCTGGCAATATTTGGAAGCAGGTCATGGAAAGGGGCCGTGTGACGGAGTTGGAGGGACCTCTAAGAGGTTGACTGACGTTGCAGTGAAGACCGGTAAAATGTGTGATACAGAACGCCGCCGCATTTTGTGATTGGGGCAATCACGCCAATGTTAATGTCGCATTTATTCACCTCAACGAAAGCGCCCTGAAATTGGTTTTCCCGATGTCCTACCCGTTCCTGGAACACTCAAGGTACACGCGGTTATTCCTACCAAACACGAAAACGGCATCACTACCAGAGAAACGTCATGTTTCTGCGCCAATTGTTTAAAGTTTCTAACTTCAAATGGTGAATCCTATACCTGAAATGCAATTGGAAGTTCACAACGATGTCTGCACCACATGTTCGCGAGTCTAATGGTTCTCGGTCAACGGTCATCAAAGGCAAGCGAGCTTCAAAAAAGATTGCGGAAAATAACTGTCAAGATGCGTATTCTTGTGGGAAGTGTGGATGGGTTTATGATGATCCACTCGACCCCAGTAAACGCGACGAATGGGTGTTGTGCTCAGATTGTGGCAAGTGGTTTCATGAAGGTTGCGGAGAGGATTACGGTGTCTTTGACGACGGTGATAATTTCACGTGTTTGTCATGTTTAGACATATAGACTCAATGTGATGACACTAGTAACGATGACATTTATTAAATTGATTTATATAGGCAGGAAATTAATTGAAGGCTACTAGCTATTTAAAATTAATTTCGAATTTTAATAATATTGCATACTAGTACCAATCCATGAATAAAACAATGCATTTTGTTTTGGTAGTTTTTAGCTCACCTGAGACGAAGTCTCCGGTGGAGCTATAGTCATCACTTCTCGTCCGTCGTCCGTCCATCCGTCAGTCCGTCAACAATTCTTTAAACATCTTCTCCTCTGGAACCTATAGACCGAATGAGTTCATATTTGGTGTGGCTGTTCCCTAGGTGACTCTCATTCAGATTTGTTCAAATGAGGTCACTGTGTCGAATAGTTGCGAAGCCAGGGCCATAACTCTTTCCCTCCATAGTAATTCTTTTAAACATCTTCTCAAATACCGGCAGGCCAAATGGGTTCATATTTGGTGTGGATGTTCCCTAGGTGACTCACATTCAGATTTGTTCAAATGAGGTCATTGTGTCAAATAGTTGCGAAGCCAGGGCCATAACTCTTTCCCTCCATAGTATTTCTTAAAACGACTTCTTCTCTTGTACCATCGGGTCGAATGGATACATATTTGATACGGAGGGACCTTGGGTGATTGGGGTTCAGATTTGTTCAAATGGGGTCACTGGGTCAAATAGGGGCGGAGCCAGGGACATAACTCTAAAAACAAAAAATTACATTTTTGCATTTTGACCTTTAATTTTTTAGCTCACCTGAGACGAAGTCTCCGGTGGAGCGAAAGTCACCACTCCTCGTTCATTAGCAAAATATTCCTCATTTATAAACTTGCATACAGGTCGTATATAACTATATATAGGTTTTTTCTCCGTTACCATCACGCCCATGCTAATATTACATCGGGCGTTTGAATTGTCAGGTATTCCTTGTTCGACATATATTAACACATTCTTATATTTATGTAATCAAATAAAATTGAATGGCATGATTACGCAGGTCTTATTTTTAGATGCACAGTATTGTGTGCACCAGCATAGATCAATGGTATGGGTTTACTGGAAACACATATACATTCAAAGTACATGGGACTGCATGTAGTTCAAATAATAGTTAATATGTTTCCAGCGAAGTTAGAAATTCAACCAAACACGTTTGTGTCACATATTATTAAAAATTTAGTGTGTATCAACGATTCGCAATATTTAGGAATATAAAGACCCAAAATGCGTTTTCTCCGTTACCACGCCCACTGTAGTATATGTGTGTCGCATATCACAAACGCCACATCAATATTTTCCATATGTTTTGTTTTCGAAAACGTATATATCCCCACATAAGAAATTGGTCCATTTCGTCTGTCTATACACCATATAGAGTGATAGAGAGTGTTCGATTCGGAATGAATTTTTAATTGCACGGTAATCTTAAGATATACGGGTAGCCATTGACCCTAAACATCTGGCTAGTGACAGCTCGAATCATTTTTTTTTAATAAAATTGCATGCATGTGACTATAGCCACCATTGCGTATTGATTGTGACAATATAAAACTGTTGCCACATGTTTAAATGGACTGTACGTACCCATATGCTACCTGTTCGGGTTGGTAACGGAGAAAACATGCATAAAAGTGCCTACCGTTTTCATGGCAGCTGAAAAATAGGAACATGATCCTCCGGTGCTCATTTTAACGTGAAACATTCCACACATACTATATTTTCATATTATGATGATGATAACCGGCATATCGAAAATTTATTTTTCGATTTGATTGCAAACTACATGTCGATTTAAGGAATTTTAGGCCATATATGCCTACTTTGATCCCGGGAACAATTAGTTGATGCATATGTGTAGACAGTGTGACCTCTGGTAGTGGAAAACCGCTCCACGCAGTTGAAATTTGGTAAAAACAGGTCATCACGGACTTCAATACGTCTATGTACAAACCCGAACATTATCGCTATTATGGCCCGTTTTTAGGGCTCCTAGACACCCCACACGCATAACCCACGAACATAACAGGTATGTCATTGTGGTCAACACATCAGCCCTAATTACAATTTAACCCCACGCAGCTGGATTTCTAGAGCACGAGGTCAGCACGGGTCCCGACATATATAATATTCGTCGTGATTTCATATAAATTGGCATTTCTACCTAATTTCGAGGTACCAGGACACTCTACAGAGATATCCCTCCACATTAGTTGATGCATATTTGTATAGAGTGTGACCGCTGGTAGTGGAAAACCACCCACGCATTTGAAATTTGGCAAAAGCAGGTCATCACGGAATTCAATACTTCTATGTACAAACCGAACATGATCGCTATTATGGCCCGTTTTTAGGGCTCCAGGACACCACACAGGCATAACCCACGAATATAGCAGGTATGTCATTGTGGTCAACACATCAGCCCTAATTACAATTTAACCCCACGCAGCTGAATTTCTAGAGCACGAGGTCAGCACGGGTCCCGACATATTCGTCGTGATTTCATATAAATTGGCATTTCTACCTAATTTCGAGGTACCAGGACACTCTACAGAGATATCCCTCCACATTAGTTGATGCATATGTGTAGAGAGTGTGACCGCTGGTAGTGGAAAACCACCCCAAGCAGTTGAAATTTGGTAAAAACAGGTCATCACGGACTTCAATACGTCTATGTACAAACCGAACATTATCGCTATTATGGCCCGTTTTTAGGGCTCCAGGACACCACACACGCATAACCCACGAACATATCAGGCATGTCATTGTGGTCAACACATCATCCCTATTTACAATTTAACCCCACGCAGCTGGATTTCTAGAGCACGAGGTCAGCACGGGTCCCGACATATTCGTCGTGATTTCATATAAATTGGCATTTCTACCTAATTTCGAGGTACCAGGACACTCTACAGAGATAACCCTCCACATTAGTTGATTCATATGTGTAGACAGTGTGACCGCTGGTAGTGTAAAGCCGCCCCACGCAGTTGAAATTTGGTAAAAACAGGTCATCACGGACTTCAATACGTCTATGTACAAACCGAACATTATCGCTATTATGGCCCGTTTTTAGGGCTCCAGGACACCACACACGCAAAACCCACGAACATATCAGGCATGTCATTGTGGTCAACACATCATCCCTATTTACAATTTAACCCCACGCAGCTGGATTTCTAGAGCACGAGGTCAGCACGGGTCCCGACATATTCGTCGTGATTTCATATAAATTGGCATTTCTACCTAATTTCGAGGTACCAGGACACTCTACAGAGATAACCCTCCACATTAGTTGATTCATATGTGTAGACAGTGTGACCGCTGGTAGTGTAAAGCCGCCCCACGCAGTTGAAATTTGGTAAAAACAGGTCATCACGGACTTCAATACGTCTATGTACAAACCGAACATTATCGCTATTATGGCCCGTTTTTAGGGCTCCAGGACACCACACACGCAAAACCCACGAACATATCAGGCATGTCATTGTGGTCAACACATCATCCCTATTTACAATTTAACCCCACGCAGCTGGATTTCTAGAGCACGAGGTCAGCACGGGTCCCGACATATTCGTCGTGATTTCATATAAATTGGCATTTCTACCTAATTTCGAGGTACCAGGACACTCTACAGAGATATCCCTCCACATTAGTTGATGCATATGTGTAGAGAGTGTGACCGCTGGTAGTGGAAAACCACCGCACGCAGTTGAAATTTGGTAAAAACAGGTCATCACGGACTTCAATACGTCTATGTACAAACCGAACATTATCGCTAGTATGGCCCGTTTTTAGGGCTCCAGGACACCACACACGCATAACCCACGAACATAACAGGCATGTCATTGTGGTCAACACATCATCCCTATTTACAATTTAACCCCACGCAGCTGGATTTCTAGAGCACGAGGTCAGCACGGGTCCCGACATATTCGTCGTGATTTCATATAAATTGGCATTTCTACCTAATTTCGAGGTACCAGGACACTCTACAGAGATAACCTTCCACATTAGTTGATTCATATGTGTAGACAGTGTGACCGCTGGTAGTGTGAAGCCGCCCCACGCAGTTGAAATTTGGTAAAAACAGGTCATCACGGACTTCAATACGTCTATGTACAAACCGAACATTATCGCTATTATGGCCCGTTTTTAGGGCTCCAGGACACCACACACGCATAACCCACGAACATATCAGGTATGTCATTGTGGTCAACACATCATCCCTATTTACAATTTAACCCCAAGCAGCTGGATTTCTAGAGCACGAGGTCAGCACGGGTCCCGACATATTGGTCGTGATTTCATATAAATTGGCATTTCTACCTAATTTCGAGGTACCAGGACACTCTACAGAGATAACCCTCCACATTAGTTGATTCATATGTGTAGACAGTTTGACCGCTGGTAGTGTAAAGCCGCCCCACGCAGTTGAAATTTGGTAAAAACAGGTCATCACGGACTTCAATACGTCTATGTACAAACCGAACATTATCGCTATTATGGCCCGTTTTTAGGGCTCCAGGACACCACACACGCATAACCCACGAACATATCAGGCATGTCATTGTGGTCAACACATCATCCCTATTTACAATTTAACCCCACGCAGCTGGATTTCTACAGCACGAGGTCAGCACGGGTCCCGACATATTCGTCGTGATTTCATATAAATTGGCATTTCTAGCTAATTTCGAGGTACCAGGACACTCTACAGAGATATCCCTCCACATTAGTTGATGCATATGTGTAGAGAGTGTGACCGCTGGTAGTGGAAAACCACCCCACACAGTTGAAATTTGGTAAAAACAGGTCATCACGGACTTCAATACGTCTATGTACAAACCGAACATTATCGCTAATATGGCCCGTTTTTAGGGCTCCAGGACACCACACACGCATAACCCACGAACATAACAGGCATGTCATTGTGGTCAACACATCATCCCTATTTACAATTTAACCCCACGCAGCTGGATTTCTAGAGCACGAGGTCAGCACGGGTCCCGACATATTCGTCGTGATTTAATATAAATTGGCATTTCTACCTAATTTCGAGGTACCAGGACACTCTACAGAGATATCCCTCCACATTAGTTGATGCATATGTGTAGAGAGTGTGACCGCTGGTAGTGGAAAACCACCCCACGCAGTTGAAATTTGGTAAAAACAGGTCATCACGGACTTCAATACGTCTATGTACAAACCGAACATTATCGCTAGTATGGCCCGTTTTTAGGGCTCCAGGACACCACATACGCATAACCCACGAACATAACAGGCATGTCATTGTGGTCAACACATCATCCATATTTACAATTTAACCCCACGCAGCTGGATTTCTAGAGCACGAGGTCAGCACGGGTCCCGACATATTGGTCGTGATTTCATATAAATTGGCATTTCTACCTAATTTCGAGGTACCAGGACACTCTACAGAGATAACCTTCCACATTAGTTGATTCATATGTGTAGACAGTGTGACCGCTGGTAGTGTAAAGCCGCCCCACGCAGTTGAAATTTGGTAAAAACAGGTCATCACGGACTTCAATACGTCTATGTACAAACCGAACATTATCGCCAGTATGGCCCGTTTTTAGGGCTCCAGGACACCACACACGCATAACCCACGAACATAACAGGCATGTCATTGTGGTCAACACATCATCCCTATTTACAATTTAACCCCACGCAGCTGGATTTCTAGAGCACGAGGTCAGCACGGGTCCCGACATATTCGTCGTGATTTCATATAAATTGGCATTTCTACCTAATTTCGAGGTACCAGGACACTCTACAGAGATAACCCTCCACATTAGTTGATTCATATGTGTAGACAGTGTGACCGCTGGTAATGTAAAGCCGCCCCACGCAGTTGAAATTTGGTAAAAACAGGTCATCACGGACTTCAATACGTCTATGTACAAACCGAACATTATCGCTATTATGGCCCGTTTTTAGGGCTCCAGGACACCACACACGCATAACCCACGAACATATCAGGCATGTCATTGTGGTCAACACATCAGCCATATTTACAATTTAATCCCACGCAGCTGGATTTCCAGAGCACGAGGTCAGCACGGGTCCCGACATATTCGTCGTGATTTCATATAGATTGGCATTTCTACCTAATTTCGAGGTACCAGGACACTCTACAGAGATATCCCTCCACATTAGTTGATGCATATTTGTAGAGAGTGTGACCGCTGGTAGTGGAAAACCACCCACGCAGTTGAAATTTGGCAAAAGCAGGTCATCACGGAATTCAATACTTCTATGTACAAACCGAACATGATCGCTATTATGGCCCGTTTTTAGGGCTCCAGGACACCACACACGCATAACCCACGAACATAACAGGCATGTCATTGTGGTCAACACATCAGCCATATTTACAATTTAACCCCACGCAGCTGGATTTCTAGAGCACGAGGTCAGCACGGGTCCCGACATATTCTTCGTGATTTCATATAAATTGGCATTTCTACCTAATTTCGAGGTACCAGGACACTCTACAGAGATATCCCTCCACATTAGTTGATGCATATGTGTAGAGAGTGTGACCGCTGGTAGTGGAAAACCACCCCACGCAGTTGAAATTTGGTAAAAACAGGTCATCACGGACTTCAATACGTCTATTTACAAACCGAACATTATCGCTAGTATGGCCCGTTTTTAGGGCTCCAGGACACCACACACGCGTAACCCACGAACATAGCAGACATGTCATTGTGGTCAACACATCATCCCTATTTACAATTTAACCCCACGCAGCTGGATTTCTAGAGCACGAGGTCAGCACGGGTCCCGACATATTCGTCGTGATTTCATATAAATTGGCATTTCTACCTAATTTCGAGGTACCAGGACACTCTACAGAGATAACCCTCCACATTAGTTGATTCATATGTGTAGACAGTGTGACCGCTGGTAGTGTAAAACCGCCCCACGCAGTTGAAATTTGGTAAAAACAGGTCATCACGGACTTCAATACGTCTATGTACAAACCGAACATTATCGCTATTATGGCCCGTTTTTAGGGCTCCAGGACACCACACACGCATAACCCACGAACATATCAGGTATGTCATTGTGGTCAACACATCAGCCCTAATTACAATTTAACCCCACGCAGCTGGATTTCTAGAGCACGAGGTCAGCACGGGTCCGGACATATTCGTCGTGAATTCATATAGATTGGCATTTCTACCTAATTTCGAGGTACTAGGACACTCTACAGAGATATCCCTCCACATTAGTTGATGCATATTTGTAGAGAGTGTGACCGCTGGTAGTGGAAAACCACCCACGCAGTTGAAATTTGGCAAAAGCAGGTCATCACGGAATTCAATACTTCTATGTACAAACCGAACATGATCGCTATTATGGCCCGTTTTTAGGGCTCCAGGACACCACACACGCATAACCCGCGAACATAACAGGCATGTCATTGTGGTCAACACATCAGCCATATTTACAATTTAACCCCACGCAGCTGGGTTTCTAGAGCACGAGGTCAGCACGGGTCCCGACATATTCTTCGTGATTTCATATAAATTGTCATTTCTACCTAATTTCGAGGTACCAGGACACTCTACAGAGATATCCCTCCACATTAGTTGATGCATATTTGTAGAGAGTGTGACCGCTGGTAGTGGAAAACCACCCACGCAGTTGAAATTTGGCAAAAGCAGGTCATCACGGAATTCAATACTTCTATGTACAAACCGAACATGATCGCTATTATGGCCCGTTTTTAGGGCTCCAGGACACCACACACGCATAACCCACGAACATAGCAGGTATGTCATTGTGGTCAACACATCAGCCCTAATTACAATTTAACCCCACGCAGCTGGATTTCTAGTGCACGAGGTCAGCACGGGTCCCGACATATTCGTCGTGATTTCATATAGATTGGCATTTCTACCTAATTTCGAGGTACCAGGACACTCTACAGAGATATCCCTCCACATTAGTTGACTCATATTTGTAGAGAGTGTGACCGCTGGTATTGGAAAACCACCCCACGCAGTTGAAATTTGGTAAAAGTAGGTCATCACGTACTTCAATACGTCTATGTACAAACCGAACATTATCGCTATTATAGCCCGTTTTTAGGGCTCCAGGACACTCCACACGCATAACCCACGAACATAGCAGGTATGTCATTGTGGTCAACACATCAGCCCTAATTACAATATAACCCCACGCAGCTGGACTTCTAGTGCACGAGGTCAGCACGGGTCCCGACATATTCGTCGTGATTTCATATAGATTGGCATTTCTACCTAATTTCGAGGTACCAGGACACTCTACAGAGATATCCCTCCACATTAGTTGATGCATATGTGTAGAGAGTGTGACCGCTGGTATAGTGGAAAACCACCCCACGCAGTTGAAATTTGGTAAAAAATGTCATCACGGACTTCAATACGTCTATGTACAAACCAAAAATTATCGCTTTTATGGCCCGTTTTTAGGGCTCAAGGACACTCCACACGCATAATCCACGAACATAACAGGTATATCATTGTGGTCAACACATCAACCCTAATTACAATTTAACCCCACGTAGTCGGATTTCTAGAGCATGAGGTCAGCACGGGTCCCGACATATTCGTCGTGATTTCATATAAATTTGCATTTCTACCTAATTTCGAGGTACCAGGACAATCTACAGAGATATCCCTCAACATTAGTTGATGCAAATGTGTAGACAGTGTGACCGCTGGTAGTGGAAAACCACCGCACGCAGTTGAAATTTGGGAAAAGTATAATAGGTAATCACGGACTTCAATACTTCAGTGTACAGACCGAACATTATCGCTATTATGGCCCGATTTTAGAGCTCCAGGTCACTCCACACGCATATCCCACGAACATGGTTAGTCTTTAGTGGTGGTCACCACATCAGTCCTAATTACAGTTTAACCCCGCGCAGCCTGATATCTAGAGCCGATGTCAGCACGGGTCCCGACATATTCGTCGTGGTTTAATATAAATTGTAATTTTTACCTAATTTCGAGGTGCCATGACTCTTTGGAGATGTCCGTCCACATTAGTGATTTCGCATCAATTGCCGTGTTTACCTAATTGCGAGGTACCGGGACTCGCTGTGGAGATGTACATGCGCCCTCAAATTTTGGTTATTAGTAGTGCGTTTCACATTACCTCTGATAATGGGAAACCACCTCACACAGTTACATGAAGTTTGGCAAAAGTATGTCATCATGGACCCTTGATATTTACACAACAAACTCATCTGATAACCAGCCGATAAATAAGTTATTCCAGTAGTAATCTCTATACTATAGTGACCGTTACAAATGAACACACGCAGCTCAAGGACGATGTCAACACGAGCCAGGGCATAAATGTCGTGATTTCAAATAAATCGTCATTTGAGTCCAATTTCAGGATGCTCAGCGTTATTTGGTAATGGAGTGAAGTATATTTTTAGAGATCGAAGAAGTTATCGACTCTATACAGCTGAGGTTGTGAAGAATACGCCATGTCACTAACTCGCGGCCATATTGGAACCACAGGCTCGGTTCAGCGGTTATAGTGCTATACATGTCAAAGTTCTGGAGTAGCATGCACGAAACCTGAGCTGGATAAATCTCGGAAATCACGGATCGGAGCTGGATTAATCCAAAACGGCAGCGACTCAGTGATCTCGCTTATTGGGTCATCACAGAATCTGATACCGGTATGTATATCAGACATTTATATCAAAGTGCATATGTCCCGCTTTTAGAGTTGATGACCACTAAAGATGTATAAATCGCTAGAAAATTCGCAAGATTGTCAAGATGTAGAAAAATTCAAATGGTTACGAGAATATAGTGGGGCTCGTTAGGTTCAATCGTAAAAGTGGGCATAAGTGTATTTTGAGTATGTTAGTACTATAGTACTATATCTTTGAGAATCGTTGATAAAAATGGGCGTAAGTATATTTTCGACAGAGCAGGGCGTCATATTTGAGCGTCATGTTTGTGTATATTTTTGACTAACGATTGAACCTAACGAGCCCCCTATCTTATGTTACGGGTGCGGGTGTACTCCATCGATGCCCCGTTTGTGCGGAGTTAGAAAAGACGGGAAAAGTCGCGTGCGGCGATCTGAATAAACCGATTGTTTTCGTGGTACAATTGGAAAAAGTAGAATTGTACCACAAAACTGGAACGATATAGCCATGGTAACTCGGGCCACTGGCCAATCAGGACATGGCTTTTAAGCATAGTTAGGCAGGGTCGTAAATTACAATATAATATGTATGACACAGTGGCCATCACACTGATGTCCATTATAAATTTATCCCAAGCTGCCGGAATTCATTCGAACGAAGTCCACAAGAAGATCGATATTTATAAACGTCGATATTCCATATAGCCTACATTGACGCTTTGACATAAATTCATTGTGTTGCACAATCTGTTTAGATGGTTTTCCATGTGCATTGTAGTATCTTATTAGAAGAAATCGACCCAACGATAGGAGGGGCGGGTATTTTCGGGACACCGGGATCGACCCTTTTTATTTTTCGGGAATTGGGATCGTCAGATTTAATTTTCCGGGAATCGGGAACAGAATTCCACCGGGACCCGGGAAAGGTTGAAATTATTTTCCGGGACCCGGGAAATTATCCCCAATTAATCGGGATTTCCATTTTTATTCACCACATGAATTTGCATACATCACCTGGACATTTAGGGAATACCTGGTTTGCAGTGGTGTAGATCAGTGTAAAGAGTGATCTGTTGATTCTGTTCAATGGATTTGCATATAGGTTCGCATTTTATGTCATGTAAAATGATGTAATTGACCAGACAGTAGCCAACAAATCAAAATATAGCATAAAAATACAATATATGTAGGCTACATTGATCTACATTACTTGTGAATATTGTATGTTTTGTCGATACTCTATGTAATATTTTAATTCCTGGGAACTGGCTTTTTTTTACTGGGAACTGGGATTTGCTTTTAATTCCTGGGAGCTGGGAAATGGCATATTTTTTTCCTGGGAACTGGGATTTGCTGATTTATTTCCTGGGAATCTGGGATTGGACCCCCCCCCCCCCTCAAATAGGACTGTAATTTTTATATTTTATACGCATAAGATGTCTGTCGCCACTAATCTGTCCCAATTATTGAGCTGAATGATACTCAGCAATAAATAAATTAGACCACTATAAATGGAATGTGTTCCGTCCGGATTCTTTACAAATTTACATTTTAAGCCGATAATTATATTATAGGCCGTGAAGTTCTGTTGTGATGCCATATTAACATATACAGAGTATTCGTAGATAATTTGTTAACACAGTGCAAAAGTAACGGACACCATATCGAATGATCTGGTGGAAATATTCAGATTGAAACTTGGTATTATGTCCAAGTCATAATTTTAACATTCAATGAAACATATAATGAAAACATTTTCACAACGTTCTTGTTTGGTTGCTGTCCTGACAGACCAGAATTCTACAGTTTACTTATTAAATACAGTAGAATAAGCGCGAAATTTTAATAACAAATAGTGCTTAGAAATCAGCGATGTTGTCAATTTGAAATAACTATGGTAATTGAAGTTATTAGCCATACTTTATATTTTTTATTGAGGGACACCGGTCGACCAATTTTTAAATGGGGATCACCACCTATATATATACCATTAGCAATGGCATCTCTGTGGATTCTCTTGATACTTTTATATCAATGATATAATCAGTATAAATAATAAGGGGCAGATATAACAAAATGCTGCAAAAATTAAAAAAAAATGCAACATTTCAGATCCTTTCTTTAGTGATTGGATTCTCACATTCACTTAGAATCATAATTATACCGGTACATTAAAGGTACTCAATCCGATAAAACTCCTCTCAACTACTATTTCAATGTCTTCGCGGGTCAAAAATATTTTATTCGAGTTGAGGAAGTCACCCATCAAAGCTCAGATTTGTTAGATATCGATTTTAGAAATATATTATTTTTCATTATCGGGAATACTATCTGGCCCAGAACTCAGTCAAAATTGCGTTAAAATTACCACTTGATTTTAGAGTTATCCATCCTTGTCTGTTTGAATAGATTTGGAGTACACATCCAGAGCATATTACGGCAGTTATTAGTACTCATCTCGAGTTAATAAGAAATTTCAACTGCGTGGGGCGGCTTTACACTACCAGCGGTCACACTGTCTACACATATGAATCAACTAATGTGGAGGGTTATCTCTGTAGAGTGTCCTGGTACCTCGAAATTAGGTAGAAATGCCAATTTATATGAAATCACGACGAATATGTCCAGACCCGTGCTGACCTCGTGCTCTAGAAATCCAGCTGCGTGGGGTTAAATTGTAAATAGGGCTGATGTGTTGACCACAATGACATGCCTGTTATGTTCGCGGGTTATGCGTGTGTGGTGTCCTGGAGCCCTAAATACGGGCCATAATAGCGATCATGTTCGGTTTGTACATAGAAGTATTGAAGTCCGTGATGACCTGCTTTTGCCAAATTTCAACTGCGTGGGTGGTTTTCCACTACCAGCGGTCACACTCTCTACACATATGCATCAACCAATGTGGAGGGATATGTCTGTAGAGTGTCCTGGTACCTCGAAATTAGGTAGAAATGCCAATCTATATGAAATCACGACGAATATGTCCGGACCCGTGCTGACCTCCTGCTCTAGAAATCCAGCTGCTTGGGGTTAAATTGTAATTAGGGCTGATGTGTTGACCACAATGACATACCTGATATGTTCGTGGGTTATGCGTGTGTGGTGTCATGGAGCCCTAAAAACGGGCCATAATAGCGATAATGTTCGGTTTGTACATAGACGTATTGAAGTCCGTGATGACCTGTTTTTACCAAATTTCAACTGCGTGGGGCGGCTTTACACTACCAGCGGTCACACTGTCTACACATATGAATCAACTAATGTGGAGGGTTATCTCTGTAGAGTGTCCTTGTACCTCGAAATTAGGTAGAAATGCCAATTTATATGAAATGACGACGAATATGTCGGGACCCGTGCTGACCTCGTGCTCTAGAAATCCAGCTGCGTGGGGTTAAATTGTAAATAGGGATGATGTGTTGACCACAATGACATGCCTGATATGTTCGTGGGTTATGCGTGTGTGGTGTCCTCACTGAAAAAAAAAACTTAGTCATAGCCTTAGTCAACCCGTAACTTAGTTATTTTTGACTAACTTAGCCAAAAGTAACTAAGTGTTACCTTAGTCACATCTTACTAATTCCTCAGCTGCGTGGGGTTAAATTGTAAATAGGGATGATGTGTTGACCACAATGACATGCCTGATATGTTCGTGGGTTATGCGTGTGTGGTGTCCTGGAGCCCTAAAAACGGGCCATAATAGCGATAATGTTCGGTTTGTACATAGACGTATTGAAGTCCGTGATGACCTGTTTTTACCAAATTTCAACTGCGTGGGGCGGCTTTACACTACCAGCGGTCACACTCTCTACACATATGAATCAACTAATGTGGAGGGTTATCTCTGTAGAGTGTCCTGGTACCTCGAAATTAGGTAGAAATGCCAATTTATATGAAATCACGACCAATATGTCGGGACCCGTGCTGACCTCGTGCTCTAGAAATCCAGCTGCGTGGGGTTAAATTGTAAATAGGGATGATGTGTTGACCACAATGACATGCCTGATATGTTCGTGGGTTATGCGTGTGTGGTGTCCTGGAGCCCTAAAAACGGGCCATACAAGCGATAATTTTCGGTTTGTACATAGACGTATTGAAGTCCGTGATGACCTGTTTTTACCAAATTTCAACTGCGTGGGGTGGTTTTCCACTACCAGCGGTCACACTCTCTACACATATGCATCAACTAATGTGGAGGGATATCTCTGTAGAGTGTCCTGGTACCTCGAAATTAGGTAGAAATGCCAATTTATATGAAATCACGACGAATATGTCGGGACCCGTGCTGACCTCGTGCTCTAGAAATCCAGCTGCGTGGGGTTAAATTGTAAATAGGGATGATGTGTTGACCACAATGACATGCCTGATATGTTCGTGGGTTATGCGTGTGTGGTGTCCTGGAGCCCTAAAAACGGGCCATAATATAGCGATAATGTTCGGTTTGTACATAGACGTATTGAAGTCCGTGATGACCTGTTTTTACCAAATTTCAACTGCGTGGGGCGGCTTTACACTACCAGCGGTCACACTCTCTACACATATGAATCAACTAATGTGGAGGGTTATCTCTGTAGAGTGTCCTGGTACCTCGAAATTAGGTAGAAATGCCAATTTATATGAAATCACGACGAATATGTCGGGACCCGTGCTGACCTCGTGCTCTAGAAATCCAGCTGCGTGGAGTTAAATTGTAAATAGGGATGATGTGTTTACCACAATGACATGCCTGATATGTTCGTGGGTTATGCGTGTGTGGTGTACTGGAGCCCTAAAAACGGGCCATAATAGCGATAATGTTCGGTTTGTACATAGACGTATTGAAGTCCGTGATGACCTGTTTTTACCAAATTTCAACTGCGTGGGGCGGCTTTACACTACCAGCGGTCACACTGTCTACACATATGAATCAACTAATGTGGAGGGTTATCTCTGTAGAGTGTCCTGGTACCTCGAAATTAGGTAGAAATGCCAATTTATATGAAATCACGACGAATATGTCGGGACCCGTGCTGACCTCGTGCTCTAGAAATCCAGCTGCGTGGGGTTAAATTGTAAATAGGGATGATGTGTTGACCACAATGACATGCCTGTTATGTTCGTGGGTTATGCGTGTGTGGTGTCCTGGAGCCCTAAAAACGGGCCATACTAGCGATAATGTTCGGTTTGTACATAGACGTATTGAAGTCCGTGATGACCTGTTTTTACCAAATTTCAACTGCGTGGGGCGGCTTTACACTACCAGCGGTCACACTGTCTACACATATGAATCAACTAATGTGGAGGGTTATCTCTGTAGAGTGTCCTGGTACCTCGAAATTAGGTAGAAATGCCAATTTATATGAAATCACGACCAATATGTCGGGACCCGTGCTGACCTCGTGCTCTAGAAATCCAGCTGCGTGGGGTTAAATTGTAAATAGGGATGATGTGTTGACCACAATGACATGCCTGATATGTTCGTGGGTTATGCGTGTGTGGTGTCCTGGAGCCCTAAAAACGGGCCATAATAGCGATAATGTTCGGTTTGTACATAGACGTATTGAAGTCCGTGATGACCTGTTTTTACCAAATTTCAACTGCGTGGGGCGGCTTTACACTACCAGCGGTCACACTGTCTACACATATGAATCAACTAATGTGGAGGGTTATCTCTGTAGAGTGTCCTGGTACCTCGAAATTAGGTAGAAATGCCAATTTATATGAAATCACGACGAATATGTCGGGACCCGTGCTGACCTCGTGCTCTAGAAATCCAGCTGCGTGGGGTTAAATTGTAAATAGGGATGATGTGTTGACCACAATGACATGCCTGTTATGTTCGTGGGTTATGCGTATGTGGTGTCCTGGAGCCCTAAAAACGGGCCATACTAGCGATAATGTTCGGTTTGTACATAGACGTATTGAAGTCCGTGATGACCTGTTTTTACCAAATTTCAACTGCGTGGGGTGGTTTTCCACTACCATCGGTCACACTCTCTACACATATGCATCAACTAATTTGGAGGATATCTCTGTAGAGTGTCCTGGTACCTCGAAATTAGGTAGAAATGCCAATTTATATTAAATCACGACGAATATGTCGGGACCCGTGCTGACCTCGTGCTCTAGAAATCCAGCTGCGTGGGGTTAAATTGTAAATAGGGATGATGTGTTGACCACAATGACATGCCTGTTATGTTCGTGGGTTATGCGTGTGTGGTGTCCTGGAGCCCTAAAAACGGGCCATACTAGCGATAATGTTCGGTTTGTACATAGACGTATTGAAGTCCGTGATGACCTGTTTTTACCAAATTTCAACTGCGTGGGGTGGTTTTCCACTACCAGCGGTCACACTCTCTACACATATGCATCAACTAATGTGGAGGGTTATCTCTGTAGAGTGTCCTGGTACCTCGAAATTAGGTAGAAATGCCAATTTATATGAAATCACGACCAATATGTCGGGACCCGTGCTGACCTCGTGCTCTAGAAATCCAGCTGCGTGGGGTTAAATTGTAAATAGGGATGATGTGTTGACCACAATGACATGCCTGTTATGTTCGTGGGTTATGCGTGTGTGGTGTCCTGGAGCCCTAAAAACGGGCCATACTAGCGATAATGTTCGGTTTGTACATAGACGTATTGAAGTCCGTGATGACCTGTTTTTACCAAATTTCAACTGCGTGGGGTGGTTTTCCACTACCAGCGGTCACACTCTCTACACATCGATTACTGTAATTCTATTTTAGCAGGACTCCCAGATTATCAACTTCACAAACTTCAAAAAATTGTTAATATTGCTGCAAAAATTGTGTGCCGTGCAGGCAAATTTGATCATGTTACCCCACTGTTGTATAAATTACATTGGCTTCCCATATTTGAACGAATTGTGTACAAACATGCTACTTTGTGTTATAGAAAGTCGGATATTGATAATGCTTTGCCACCATATATTGATACATTGTTGGTCAAATATGTACCTGCTCGACCACTTCGATCACAGGATGCGAATGCGATGGTTGTACCTAAACGAGATCTGATGTACTTTGGTCGCCGTTCTTTCGAGGTCTACGGGCCGACCATTTGGAACAACCTTCCCAAAGAGGTGAAACAGTCTGACTGTTTGGAAACATTCAAATCGGCCCTAAAAACTCACCTATTCATCTCCCATTTCGGACAAATAACATCAGAAAACGTTGAGGAGACTTAATTATTGAAATACATGCATATTATTTATTGCGTATATGTTATAGTGTGAATGTGTGTGACTGCGTTTGTGTGAATTGTTCAGCGCCATGAGCCATACGGGATATGGCGCTATACAAATACTCTATATTATTATTATATGCATCAACTAATGTGGAGGGATATCTCTGTAGAGTGTCCTGGTACCTCGAAATTAGGTAGAAATGCCAATTTATATGAAATCACGACGAATATGTCGGGACCCGTGCTGACCTCGTGCTCTAGAAATCCAGCTGCGTGGGGTTAAATTGTAAATAGGGATGATGTGTTGACCACAATGACATGCCTGATATGTTCGTGGGTTATGCGTGTGTGGTGTCCTGGAGCCCTAAAAACGGGCCATAATATAGCGATAATGTTCGGTTTGTACATAGACGTATTGAAGTCGGTGATGACCTGTTTTTACCAAATTTCAACTGCGTGGGGCGGCTTTACACTACCAGCGGTCACACTCTCTACACATATGAATCAACTAATGTGGAGGGTTATCTCTGTAGAGTGTCCTGGTACCTCGAAATTAGGTAGAAATGCCAATTTATATGAAATCACGACGAATATGTCGGGACCCGTGCTGACCTCGTGCTCTAGAAATCCAGCTGCGTGGGGTTAAATTGTAAATAGGGATGATGTGTTGACCACAATGACATGCCTGATATGTTCGTGGGTTATGCGTGTGTGGTGTCCTGGAGCCCTAAAAACGGGCCATAATAGCGATAATGTTCGGTTTGTACATAGACGTATTGAAGTCCGTGATGACCTGTTTTTACCAAATTTCAACTGCGTGGGGCGGCTTTACACTACCAGCGGTCACACTGTCTACACATATGAATCAACTAATGTGGAGGGTTATCTCTGTAGAGTGTCCTGGTACCTCGAAATTAGGTAGAAATGCCAATTTATATGAAATCACGACGAATATGTCGGGACCCGTGCTGACCTCGTGCTCTAGAAATCCAGCTGCGTGGGGTTAAATTGTAAATAGGGATGATGTGTTGACCACAATGACATGCCTGTTATGTTCGTGGGTTATGCGTGTGTGGTGTCCTGGAGCCCTAAAAACGGGCCATACTAGCGATAATGTTCGGTTTGTACATATAGACGTATTGAAGTCCGTGATGACCTGTTTTTACCAAATTTCAACTGCGTGGGGCGGCTTTACACTACCAGCGGTCACACTGTCTACACATATGAATCAACTAATGTGGAGGGTTATCTCTGTAGAGTGTCCTGGTACCTCGAAATTAGGTAGAAATGCCAATTTATATGAAATCACGACCAATATGTCGGGACCCGTGCTGACCTCGTGCTCTAGAAATCCAGCTGCGTGGGGTTAAATTGTAAATAGGGATGATGTGTTGACCACAATGACATACCTGATATGTTCGTGGGTTATGCGTGTGTGGTGTCCTGGAGCCCTAAAAACGGGCCATAATAGCGATAATGTTCGGTTTGTACATAGACGTATTGAAGTCCGTGATGACCTGTTTTTACCAAATTTCAACTGCGTGGGGCGGCTTTACACTACCAGCGGTCACACTGTCTACACATATGAATCAACTAATGTGGAGGGTTATCTCTGTAGAGTGTCCTGGTACCTCGAAATTAGGTAGAAATGCCAATTTATATGAAATCACGACGAATATGTCGGGACCCGTGCTGACCTCGTGCTCTAGAAATCCAGCTGCGTGGGGTTAAATTGTAAATAGGGATGATGTGTTGACCACAATGACATGCCTGTTATGTTCGTGGGTTATGCGTGTGTGGTGTCCTGGAGCCCTAAAAACGGGCCATACTAGCGATAATGTTCGGTTTGTACATAGACGTATTGAAGTCCGTGATGACCTGTTTTTACCAAATTTCAACTGCGTGGGGCGGCTTTACACTACCAGCGGTCACACTGTCTACACATATGAATCAACTAATGTGGAGGGTTATCTCTGTAGAGTGTCCTGGTACCTCGAAATTAGGTAGAAATGCCAATTTATATGAAATCACGACGAATATGTCGGGACCCGTGCTGACCTCGTGCTCTAGAAATCCAGCTGCGTGGGGTTAAATTGTAAATAGGGATGATGTGTTGACCACAATGACATGCCTGATATGTTCGTGGGTTATGCGTGTGTGGTGTCCTGGAGCCCTAAAACGGGCCATAATAGCGATAATGTTCGGTTTGTACATAGACGTATTGAAGTCCGTGATGACCTGTTTTTACCAAATTTCAACTGCGTGGGGCGGCTTTACACTACCAGCGGTCACACTGTCTACACATATGAATCAACTAATGTGGAGGGTTATCTCTGTAGAGTGTCCTGGTACCTCGAAATTAGGTAGAAATGCCAATTTATATGAAATCACGACGAATATGTCGGGACCCGTGCTGACCTCGTGCTCTAGAAATACAGCTGCGTGGGGTTAAATTGTAAATAGGGATGATGTGTTGACCACAATGACATGCCTGTTATGTTCGTGGGTTATGCGTTTGTGGTGTCCTGGAGCCCTAAAAACGGGCCATACTAGCGATAATGTTCGGTTTGTACATAGACGTATTGAAGTCCGTGATGACCTGTTTTTACCAAATTTCAACTGCGTGGGGCGGCTTTACACTACCAGCGGTCACACTGTCTACACATATGAATCAACTAATGTGGAGGGTTATCTCTGTAGAGTGTCCTGGTACCTCGAAATTAGGTAGAAATGCCAATTTATATGAAATCACGACGAATATGTCGGGACCCGTGCTGACCTCGTGCTCTAGAAATCCAGCTGCGTGGGGTTAAATTGTAAATAGGGATGATGTGTTGACCACAATGACATGCCTGATATGTTCGTGGGTTATGCGTGTGTGGTGTCCTGGAGCCCTAAAAACGGGCCATAATATAGCGATAATGTTCGGTTTGTACATAGACGTATTGAAGTCCGTGATGACCTGTTTTTACCAAATTTCAACTGCGTGGGGCGGCTTTACACTACCAGCGGTCACACTCTCTACACATATGAATCAACTAATGTGGAGGGTTATCTCTGTAGAGTGTCCTGGTACCTCGAAATTAGGTAGAAATGCCAATTTATATGAAATCACGACGAATATGTCGGGACCCGTGCTGACCTCGTGCTCTAGAAATCCAGCTGCGTGGAGTTAAATTGTAAATAGGGATGATGTGTTGACCACAATGACATGCCTGATATGTTCGTGGGTTATGCGTGTGTGGTGTCCTGGAGCCCTAAAAACGGGCCATAATAGCGATAATGTTCGGTTTGTACATAGACGTATTGAAGTCCGTGATGACCTGTTTTTACCAAATTTCAACTGCGTGGGGCGGCTTTACACTACCAGCGGTCACACTGTCTACACATATGAATCAACTAATGTGGAGGGTTATCTCTGTAGAGTGTCCTGGTACCTCGAAATTAGGTAGAAATGCCAATTTATATGAAATCACGACGAATATGTCGGGACCCGTGCTGACCTCGTGCTCTAGAAATCCAGCTGCGTGGGGTTAAATTGTAAATAGGGATGATGTGTTGACCACAATGACATGCCTGTTATGTTCGTGGGTTATGCGTGTGTGGTGTCCTGGAGCCCTAAAAACGGGCCATACTAGCGATAATGTTCGGTTTGTACATAGACGTATTGAAGTCCGTGATGACCTGTTTTTACCAAATTTCAACTGCGTGGGGCGGCTTTACACTACCAGCGGTCACACTGTCTACACATATGAATCAACTAATGTGGAGGGTTATCTCTGTAGAGTGTCCTGGTACCTCGAAATTAGGTAGAAATGCCAATTTATATGAAATCACGACCAATATGTCGGGACCCGTGCTGACCTCGTGCTCTAGAAATCCAGCTGCGTGGGGTTAAATTGTAAATAGGGATGATGTGTTGACCACAATGACATGCCTGATATGTTCGTGGGTTATGCGTGTGTGGTGTCCTGGAGCCCTAAAAACGGGCCATAATAGCGATAATGTTCGGTTTGTACATAGACGTATTGAAGTCCGTGATGACCTGTTTTTACCAAATTTCAACTGCGTGGGGCGGCTTTACACTACCAGCGGTCACACTGTCTACACATATGAATCAACTAATGTGGAGGGTTATCTCTGTAGAGTGTCCTGGTACCTCGAAATTAGGTAGAAATGCCAATTTATATGAAATCACGACCAATATGTCGGGACCCGTGCTGACCTCGTGCTCTAGAAATCCAGCTGCGTGGGGTTAAATTGTAAATAGGGATGATGTGTTGACCACAATGACATGCCTGATATGTTCGTGGGTTATGCGTGTGTGGTGTCCTGGAGCCCTAAAAACGGGCCATAATAGCGATAATGTTCGGTTTGTACATAGACGTATTGAAGTCCGTGATGACCTGTTTTTACCAAATTTCAACTGCGTGGGGCGGCTTTACACTACCAGCGGTCACACTGTCTACACATATGAATCAACTAATGTGGAGGGTTATCTCTGTAGAGTGTCCTGGTACCTCGAAATTAGGTAGAAATGCCAATTTATATGAAATCACGACGAATATGTCGGGACCCGTGCTGACCTCGTGCTCTAGAAATCCAGCTGCGTGGGGTTAAATTGTAAATAGGGATGATGTGTTGACCACAATGACATGCCTGTTATGTTCGTGGGTTATGCGTATGTGGTGTCCTGGAGCCCTAAAAACGGGCCATACTATAGCGATAATGTTCGGTTTGTACATAGACGTATTGAAGTCCGTGATGACCTGTTTTTACCAAATTTCAACTGCGTGGGGTGGTTTTCCACTACCATCGGTCACACTCTCTACACATATGCATCAACTAATTTGGAGGATATCTCTGTAGAGTGTCCTGGTACCTCGAAATTAGGTAGAAATGCCAATTTATATTAAATCACGACGAATATGTCGGGACCCGTGCTGACCTCGTGCTCTAGAAATCCAGCTGCGTGGGGTTAAATTGTAAATAGGGATGATGTGTTGACCACAATGACATGCCTGTTATGTTCGTGGGTTATGCGTGTGTGGTGTCCTGGAGCCCTAAAAACGGGCCATACTAGCGATAATGTTCGGTTTGTACATAGACGTATTGAAGTCCGTGATGACCTGTTTTTACCAAATTTCAACTGCGTGGGGTGGTTTTCCACTACCAGCGGTCACACTCTCTACACATATGCATCAACTAATGTGGAGGGTTATCTCTGTAGAGTGTCCTGGTACCTCGAAATTAGGTAGAAATGCCAATTTATATGAAATCACGACCAATATGTCGGGACCCGTGCTGACCTCGTGCTCTAGAAATCCAGCTGCGTGGGGTTAAATTGTAAATAGGGATGATGTGTTGACCACAATGACATGCCTGTTATGTTCGTGGGTTATGCGTGTGTGGTGTCCTGGAGCCCTAAAAACGGGCCATACTAGCGATAATGTTCGGTTTGTATACATAGACGTATTGAAGTCCGTGATGACCTGTTTTTACCAAATTTCAACTGCGTGGGGTGGTTTTCCACTACCAGCGGTCACACTCTCTACACATCGATTACTGTAATTCTATTTTAGCAGGACTCCCAGATTATCAACTTCACAAACTTCAAAAAAATTGTTAATATTGCTGCAAAAATTGTGTGCCGTGCAGGCAAATTTGATCATGTTACCCCACTGTTGTATAAATTACATTGGCTTCCCATATTTGAACGAATTGTGTACAAACATGCTACTTTGTGTTATAGAAAGTCGGATATTGATAATGCTTTGCCACCATATATTGATACATTGTTGGTCAAATATGTACCTGCTCGACCACTTCGATCACAGGATGCGAATGCGATGGTTGTACCTAAACGAGATCTGATGTACTTTGGTCGCCGTTCTTTCGAGGTCTACGGGCCGACCATTTGGAACAACCTTCCCAAAGAGGTGAAACAGTCTGACTGTTTGGAAACATTCAAATCGGCCCTAAAAACTCACCTATTCATCTCCCATTTCGGACAAATAACATCAGAAAACGTTGAGGAGACTTAATTATTGAAATACATGCATATTATTTATTGCGTATATGTTATAGTGTGAATGTGTGTGACTGCGTTTGTGTGAATTGTTCAGCGCCATGAGCCATACGGGATATGGCGCTATACAAATACTCTATATTATTATTATATGCATCAACTAATGTGGAGGGATATCTCTGTAGAGTGTCCTGGTACCTCGAAATTAGGTAGAAATGCCAATTTATATGAAATCACGACGAATATGTCGGGACCCGTGCTGACCTCGTGCTCTAGAAATCCAGCTGCGTGGGGTTAAATTGTAAATAGGGATGATGTGTTGACCACAATGACATGCCTGATATGTTCGTGGGTTATGCGTGTGTGGTGTCCTGGAGCCCTAAAAACGGGCCATAATATAGCGATAATGTTCGGTTTGTACATAGACGTATTGAAGTCCGTGATGACCTGTTTTTACCAAATTTCAACTGCGTGGGGCGGCTTTACACTACCAGCGGTCACACTCTCTACACATATGAATCAACTAATGTGGAGGGTTATCTCTGTAGAGTGTCCTGGTACCTCGAAATTAGGTAGAAATGCCAATTTATATGAAATCACGACGAATATGTCGGGACCCGTGCTGACCTCGTGCTCTAGAAATCCAGCTGCGTGGGGTTAAATTGTAAATAGGGATGATGTGTTGACCACAATGACATGCCTGATATGTTCGTGGGTTATGCGTGTGTGGTGTCCTGGAGCCCTAAAAACGGGCCATAATAGCGATAATGTTCGGTTTGTACATAGACGTATTGAAGTCCGTGATGACCTGTTTTTACCAAATTTCAACTGCGTGGGGCGTCTTTACACTACCAGCGGTCACACTGTCTACACATATGAATCAACTAATGTGGAGGGTTATCTCTGTAGAGTGTCCTGGTACCTCGAAATTAGGTAGAAATGCCAATTTATATGAAATCACGACGAATATGTCGGGACCCGTGCTGACCTCGTGCTCTAGAAATCCAGCTGCGTGGGGTTAAATTGTAAATAGGGATGATGTGTTGACCACAATGACATGCCTGTTATGTTCGTGGGTTATGCGTGTGTGGTGTCCTGGAGCCCTAAAAACGGGCCATACTAGCGATAATGTTCGGTTTGTACATATAGACGTATTGAAGTCCGTGATGACCTGTTTTTACCAAATTTCAACTGCGTGGGGCGGCTTTACACTACCAGCGGTCACACTGTCTACACATATGAATCAACTAATGTGGAGGGTTATCTCTGTAGAGTGTCCTGGTACCTCGAAATTAGGTAGAAATGCCAATTTATATGAAATCACGACCAATATGTCGGGACCCGTGCTGACCTCGTGCTCTAGAAATCCAGCTGCGTGGGGTTAAATTGTAAATAGGGATGATGTGTTGACCACAATGACATACCTGATATGTTCGTGGGTTATGCGTGTGTGGTGTCCTGGAGCCCTAAAACGGGCCATAATAGCGATAATGTTCGGTTTGTACATAGACGTATTGAAGTCCGTGATGACCTGTTTTTACCAAATTTCAACTGCGTGGGGCGGCTTTACACTACCAGCGGTCACACTGTCTACACATATGAATCAACTAATGTGGAGGGTTATCTCTGTAGAGTGTCCTGGTACCTCGAAATTAGGTAGAAATGCCAATTTATATGAAATCACGACGAATATGTCGGGACCCGTGCTGACCTCGTGCTCTAGAAATCCAGCTGCGTGGGGTTAAATTGTAAATAGGGATGATGTGTTGACCACAATGACATGCCTGTTATGTTCGTGGGTTATGCGTGTGTGGTGTCCTGGAGCCCTAAAAACGGGCCATACTAGCGATAATGTTCGGTTTGTACATAGACGTATTGAAGTCCGTGATGACCTGTTTTTACCAAATTTCAACTGCGTGGGGTGGTTTTCCACTACCAGCGGTCACACTCTCTACACATATGCATCAACTAATGTGGAGGGATATCTCTGTAGAGTGTCCTGGTACCTCGAAATTAGGTAGAAATGCCAATTTATATGAAATCACGACGAATATGTCGGGACCCGTGCTGACCTCGTGCTCTAGAAATCCAGCTGCGTGGGGTTAAATTGTAAATAGGGATGATGTGTTGACCACAATGACATGCCTGATATGTTCGTGGGTTATGCGTGTGTGGTGTCCTGGCAGGCTATGGTCTTACAATCTCGTCCAAATACGGATACGATAGGCGAGAATCGCATGCGTTTTGATATGTCGATGCCGTCTGGAGAGTTTGGCGGGACCAGCATCCCGTCTCGATTTGCTCAGTCTACCCTTGATGCTATAAAGTGGTAGCCGCGGGCGCTTATATATAGAGTTGTTTTTATGAGCCATCAGGCCCCCGCGGCAGCGGTCGCTGGCGCGACCTGACTGCCTCGATATCAATTTGAAAAAGGGGCAACAGGTCTTAGACAGTGCCGTCCGCCTCCCCCAAGCCCACCCACCCTAAAAGTGATTTTTCCTATAGTGTTTTTGAAACGTGTCTCTTTGTGGTGTCATTCTTTTGGTATGATTTTTTACTAAATAACGGGTATGTTAGAGTTACATTTCTTTGAATTTTACAATCGAAACATATTCGCATGCGATGCTGAGTCACGCGGGACACGGCAAACTAAATCGCGCGCAAATTGGCTTGCGATTTTTCAGCATCCCACCCCATTTGGCATGCGATAGCGTTTGTACTAGGTGGTCCTGGAGCCCTAAAAACGGGCCATAATATAGCGATAATGTTCGGTTTGTACATAGACGTATTGAAGTCCGTGATGACCTGTTTTTACCAAATTTCAACTGCGTGGGGCGGCTTTACACTACCAGCGGTCACACTCTCTACACATATGAATCAACTAATGTGGAGGGTTATCTCTGTAGAGTGTCCTGGTACCTCGAAATTAGGTAGAAATGCCAATTTATATGAAATCACGACGAATATGTCGGGACCCGTGCTGACCTCGTGCTCTAGAAATCCAGCTGCGTGGGGTTAAATTGTAAATAGGGATGATGTGTTGACCACAATGACATGCCTGATATGTTCGTGGGTTATGCGTGTGTGGTGTCCTGGAGCCCTAAAAACGGGCCATAATAGCGATAATGTTCGGTTTGTACATAGACGTATTGAAGTCCGTGATGACCTGTTTTTACCAAATTTCAACTGCGTGGGGCGTCTTTACACTACCAGCGGTCACACTGTCTACACATATGAATCAACTAATGTGGAGGGTTATCTCTGTAGAGTGTCCTGGTACCTCGAAATTAGGTAGAAATGCCAATTTATATGAAATCACGACGAATATGTCGGGACCCGTGCTGACCTCGTGCTCTAGAAATCCAGCTGCGTGGGGTTAAATTGTAAATAGGGATGATGTGTTGACCACAATGACATGCCTGTTATGTTCGTGGGTTATGCGTGTGTGGTGTCCTGGAGCCCTAAAAACGGGCCATACTAGCGATAATGTTCGGTTTGTACATATAGACGTATTGAAGTCCGTGATGACCTGTTTTTACCAAATTTCAACTGCGTGGGGCGGCTTTACACTACCAGCGGTCACACTGTCTACACATATGAATCAACTAATGTGGAGGGTTATCTCTGTAGAGTGTCCTGGTACCTCGAAATTAGGTAGAAATGCCAATTTATATGAAATCACGACCAATATGTCGGGACCCGTGCTGACCTCGTGCTCTAGAAATCCAGCTGCGTGGGGTTAAATTGTAAATAGGGATGATGTGTTGACCACAATGACATACCTGATATGTTCGTGGGTTATGCGTGTGTGGTGTCCTGGAGCCCTAAAACGGGCCATAATAGCGATAATGTTCGGTTTGTACATAGACGTATTGAAGTCCGTGATGACCTGTTTTTACCAAATTTCAACTGCGTGGGGCGGCTTTACACTACCAGCGGTCACACTGTCTACACATATGAATCAACTAATGTGGAGGGTTATCTCTGTAGAGTGTCCTGGTACCTCGAAATTAGGTAGAAATGCCAATTTATATGAAATCACGACGAATATGTCGGGACCCGTGCTGACCTCGTGCTCTAGAAATCCAGCTGCGTGGGGTTAAATTGTAAATAGGGATGATGTGTTGACCACAATGACATGCCTGTTATGTTCGTGGGTTATGCGTGTGTGGTGTCCTGGAGCCCTAAAAACGGGCCATACTAGCGATAATGTTCGGTTTGTACATAGACGTATTGAAGTCCGTGATGACCTGTTTTTACCAAATTTCAACTGCGTGGGGTGGTTTTCCACTACCAGCGGTCACACTCTCTACACATATGCATCAACTAATGTGGAGGGATATCTCTGTAGAGGTAGAAATGCCAATTTATATGAAATCACGACGAATATGTCGGGACCCGTGCTGACCTCGTGCTCTAGAAATCCAGCTGCGTGGGGTTAAATTGTAAATAGGGATGATGTGTTGACCACAATGACATGCCTGATATGTTCGTGGGTTATGCGTGTGTGGTGTCCTGGCAGGCTATGGTCTTACAATCTCGTCCAAATACGGATACGATAGGCGAGAATCGCATGCGTTTTGATATGTCGATGCCGTCTGGAGAGTTTGGCGGGACCAGCATCCCGTCTCGATTTGCTCAGTCTACCCTTGATGCTATAAAGTGGTAGCCGCGGGCGCTTATATATAGAGTTGTTTTTATGAGCCATCAGGCCCCCGCGGCAGCGGTCGCTGGCGCGACCTGACTGCCTCGATATCAATTTGAAAAAGGGGCAACAGGTCTTAGACAGTGCCGTCCGCCTCCCCCAAGCCCACCCACCCTAAAAGTGATTTTTCCTATAGTGTTTTTGAAACGTGTCTCTTTGTGGTGTCATTCTTTTGGTATGATTTTTTACTAAATAACGGGTATGTTAGAGTTACATTTCTTTGAATTTTACAATCGAAACATATTCGCATGCGATGCTGAGTCACGCGGGACACGGCAAACTAAATCGCGCGCAAATTGGCTTGCGATTTTTCAGCATCCCACCCCATTTGGCATGCGATAGCGTTTGTACTAGGTGGTCCTGGAGCCCTAAAAACGGGCCATAATATAGCGATAATGTTCGGTTTGTACATAGACGTATTGAAGTCCGTGATGACCTGTTTTTACCAAATTTCAACTGCGTGGGGCGGCTTTACACTACCAGCGGTCACACTGTCTACACATATGAATCAACTAATGTGGAGGGTTATCTCTGTAGAGTGTCCTGGTACCTCGAAATTAGGTAGAAATGCCAATTTATATGAAATCACGACGAATATGTCGGGACCCGTGCTGACCTCGTGCTCTAGAAATCCAGCTGCGTGGGGTTAAATTGTAAATAGGGATGATGTGTTGACCACAATGACATGCCTGATATGTTCGTGGGTTATGCGTGTGTGGTGTCCTGGAGCCCTAAAACGGGCCATAATAGCGATAATGTTCGGTTTGTACATAGACGTATTGAAGTCCGTGATGACCTGTTTTTACCAAATTTCAACTGCGTGGGGCGGCTTTACACTACCAGCGGTCACACTGTCTACACATATGAATCAACTAATGTGGAGGGTTATCTCTGTAGAGTGTCCTGGTACCTCGAAATTAGGTAGAAATGCCAATTTATATGAAATCACGACGAATATGTCGGGACCCGTGCTGACCTCGTGCTCTAGAAATCCAGCTGCGTGGGGTTAAATTGTAAATAGGGATGATGTGTTGACCACAATGACATGCCTGTTATGTTCGTGGGTTATGCGTGTGTGGTGTCCTGGAGCCCTAAAAACGGGCCATACTAGCGATAATGTTCGGTTTGTACATAGACGTATTGAAGTCCGTGATGACCTGTTTTTACCAAATTTCAACTGCGTGGGGCGGCTTTACACTACCAGCGGTCACACTGTCTACACATATGAATCAACTAATGTGGAGGGTTATCTCTGTAGAGTGTCCTGGTACCTCGAAATTAGGTAGAAATGCCAATTTATATGAAATCACGACCAATATGTCGGGACCCGTGCTGACCTCGTGCTCTAGAAATCCAGCTGCGTGGGGTTAAATTGTAAATAGGGATGATGTGTTGACCACAATGACATACCTGATATGTTCGTGGGTTATGCGTGCAGTGTGGTGTCCTGGAGCCCTAAAAACGGGCCATAATAGCGATAATGTTCGGTTTGTACATAGACGTATTGAAGTCCGTGATGACCTGTTTTTACCAAATTTCAACTGCGTGGGGCGGCTTTACACTACCAGCGGTCACACTGTCTACACATATGAATCAACTAATGTGGAGGGTTATCTCTGTAGAGTGTCATGGTACCTCGAAATTAGGTAGAAATGCCAATTTATATGAAATCACGACGAATATGTCGGGACCCGTGCTGACCTCGTGCTCTAGAAATCCAGCTGCGTGGGGTTAAATTGTAAATAGGGATGATGTGTTGACCACAATGACATGCCTGTTATGTTCGTGGGTTATGCGTGTGTGGTGTCCTGGAGCCCTAAAAACGGGCCATACTAGCGATAATGTTCGGTTTGTACATAGACGTATTGAAGTCCGTGATGACCTGTTTTTACCAAATTTCAACTGCGTGGGGTGGTTTTCCACTACCAGCGGTCACACTCTCTACACATATGCATCAACTAATGTGGAGGGATATCTCTGTAGAGTGTCCTGGTACCTCGAAATTAGGTAGAAATGCCAATTTATATGAAATCACGACGAATATGTCGGGACCCGTGCTGACCTCGTGCTCTAGAAATCCAGCTGCGTGGGGTTAAATTGTAAATAGGGATGATGTGTTGACCACAATGACATGCCTGATATGTTCGTGGGTTATGCGTGTGTGGTGTCCTGGAGCCCTAAAAACGGGCCATAATATAGCGATAATGTTCGGTTTGTACATAGACGTATTGAAGTCCGTGATGACCTGTTTTTACCAAATTTCAACTGCGTGGGGCGGCTTTACACTACCAGCGGTCACACTGTCTACACATATGAATCAACTAATGTGGAGGGTTATCTCTGTAGAGTGTCCTGGTACCTCGAAATTAGGTAGAAATGCCAATTTATATGAAATCACGACGAATATGTCGGGACCCGTGCTGACCTCGTGCTCTAGAAATCCAGCTGCGTGGGGTTAAATTGTAAATAGGGATGATGTGTTGACCACAATGACATGCCTGTTATGTTCGTGGGTTATGCGTGTGTGGTGTCCTGGAGCCCTAAAAACGGGCCATACTAGCGATAATGTTCGGTTTGTACATAGACGTATTGAAGTCCGTGATGACCTGTTTTTACCAAATTTCAACTGCGTGGGGTGGTTTTCCACTACCAGCGGTCACACTCTCTACACATATGCATCAACTAATGTGGAGGGATATCTCTGTAGAGTGTCCTGGTACCTCGAAATTAGGTAGAAATGCCAATTTATATGAAATCACGACGAATATGTCGGGACCCGTGCTGACCTCGTGCTCTAGAAATCCAGCTGCGTGGGGTTAAATTGTAAATAGGGATGATGTGTTGACCACAATGACATGCCTGATATGTTCGTGGGTTATGCGTGTGTGGTGTCCTGGAGCCCTAAAAACGGGCCATAATATAGCGATAATGTTCGGTTTGTACATAGACGTATTGAAGTCCGTGATGACCTGTTTTTACCAAATTTCAACTGCGTGGGGCGGCTTTACACTACCAGCGGTCACACTGTCTACACATATGAATCAACTAATGTGGAGGGTTATCTCTGTAGAGTGTCCTGGTACCTCGAAATTAGGTAGAAATGCCAATTTATATGAAATCACGACGAATATGTCGGGACCCGTGCTGACCTCGTGCTCTAGAAATCCAGCTGCGTGGGGTTAAATTGTAAATAGGGATGATGTGTTGACCACAATGACATGCCTGATATGTTCGTGGGTTATGCGTGTGTGGTGTCCTGGAGCCCTAAAAACGGGCCATAATAGCGATAATGTTCGGTTTGTACATAGACGTATTGAAGTCCGTGATGACCTGTTTTTACCAAATTTCAACTGCGTGGGGCGGCTTTACACTACCAGCGGTCACACTGTCTACACATATGAATCAACTAATGTGGAGGGTTATCTCTGTAGAGTGTCCTGGTACCTCGAAATTAGGTAGAAATGCCAATTTATATGAAATCACGACGAATATGTCGGGACCCGTGCTGACCTCGTGTTCTAGAAATCCAGCTGCTTGGGGTTAAATTGTAAATAGGGATGATGTGTTGACCACAATGACATGCCTGTTATGTTCGTGGGTTATGCGTGTGTGGTGTCCTGGAGCCCTAAAAACGGGCCATACTAGCGATAATGTTCGGTTTGTACATAGACGTATTGAAGTCCGTGATGACCTGTTTTTACCAAATTTCAACTGCGTGGGGCGGCTTTACACTACCAGCGGTAACACTGTCTACACATATGAATCAACTAATGTGGAGGGTTATCTCTGTAGAGTGTCCTGGTACCTCGAAATTAGGTAGAAATGCCAATTTATATGAAATCACGACCAATATGTCGGGACCCGTGCTGACCTCGTGCTCTAGAAATCCAGCTGCGTGGGGTTAAATTGTAAATAGGGATGATGTGTTGACCACAATGACATGCCTGATATGTTCGTGGGTTATGCGTGTGTGGTGTCCTGGAGCCCTAAAAACGGGCCATAATAGCGATAATGTTCGGTTTGTACATAGACGTATTGAAGTCCGTGATGACCTGTTTTTACCAAATTTCAACTGCGTGGGGCGGCTTTACACTACCAGCGGTCACACTGTCTACACATATGAATCAACTAATGTGGAGGGTTATCTCTGTAGAGTGTCCTGGTACCTCGAAATTAGGTAGAAATGCCAATTTATATGAAATCACGACGAATATGTCGGGACCCGTGCTGACCTCGTGCTCTAGAAATCCAGCTGCGTGGGGTTAAATAGTAAATAGGGATGATGTGTTGACCACAATGACATGCCTGTTATGTTCGTGGGTTATGCGTGTGTGGTGTCCTGGAGCCCTAAAAACGGGCCATACTAGCGATAATGTTCGGTTTGTACATAGACGTATTGAAGTCCGTGATGACCTGTTTTTACCAAATTTCAACTGCGTGGGGTGGTTTTCCACTACCAGCGGTCACACTCTCTACACATATGCATCAACTAATGTGGAGGGATATCTCTGTAGAGTGTCCTGGTACCTCGAAATTAGGTAGAAATGCCAATTTATATTAAATCACGACGAATATGTCGGGACCCGTGCTGACCTCGTGCTCTAGAAATCCAGCTGCGTGGGGTTAAATTGTAAATAGGGATGATGTGTTGACCACAATGACATGCCTGTTATGTTCGTGGGTTATGCGTGTGTGGTGTCCTGGAGCCCTAAAACCGGGCCATACTAGCGATAATGTTCGGTTTGTACATAGACGTATTGAAGTCCGTGATGACCTGTTTTTACCAAATTTCAACTGCGTGGGGTGGTTTTCCACTACCAGCGGTCACACTCTCTACACATATGCATCAACTAATGTGGAGGGATATCTCTGTAGAGTGTCCTGGTACCTCGAAATTAGGTAGAAATGCCAATTTATATGAAATCACGACGAATATGTCGGGACCCGTGCTGACCTCGTGCTCTAGAAATCCAGCTGCGTGGGGTTAAATTGTAAATAGGGATGATGTGTTGACCACAATGACATGCCTGATATGTTCGTGGGTTATGCGTGCGTGGTGTCCTTGAGCCCTAAAAACGGGCCATAATATAGCGATAATGTTCGGTTTGTACATAGACGTATTGAAGTCCGTGATGACCTGTTTTTACCAAATTTCAACTGCGTGGGGCGGCTTTACACTACCAGCGGTCACACTGTCTACACATATGAATCAACTAATGTGGAGGGTTATCTCTGTAGAGTGTCCTGGTACCTCGAAATTAGGTAGAAATGCCAATTTATATGAAATCACGACGAATATGTCGGGACCCGTGCTGACCTCGTGCTCTAGAAATCCAGCTGCGTGGGGTTAAATTGTAAATAGGGATGATGTGTTGACCACAATGACATGCCTGTTATGTTCGTGGGTTATGCGTGTGTGGTGTCCTGGAGCCCTAAAAACGGGCCATACTAGCGATAATGTTCGGTTTGTACATAGACGTATTGAAGTCCGTGATGACCTGTTTTTACCAAATTTCAACTGCGTGGGATGGTTTTCCACTACCAGCGGTCACACTCTCTACACATATGCATCAACTAATGTGGAGGGATATCTCTGTAGAGTGTCCTGGTACCTCGAAATTAGGTAGAAATGCCAATTTATATGAAATCACGACGAATATGTCGGGACCCGTGCTGACCTCGTGCTCTAGAAATCCAGCTGCGTGGGGTTAAATTGTAAATAGGGATGATGTGTTGACCACAATGACATGCCTGATATGTTCGTGGGTTATGCGTGCGTGGTGTCCTGGAGCCCTAAAAACGAGCCATAATATAGCGATAATGTTCGGTTTGTACATAGACGTATTGAAGTCCGTGATGACCTGTTTTTACCAAATTTCAACTGCGTGGGGCGGCTTTACACTACCAGCGGTCACACTGTCTACACATATGAATCAACTAATGTGGAGGGTTATCTCTGTAGAGTGTCCTGGTACCTCGAAATTAGGTAGAAATGCCAATTTATATGAAATCACGACGAATATGTCGGGACCCGTGCTGACCTCGTGCTCTAGAAATCCAGCTGCGTGGGGCTAAATTGTAAATAGGGATGATGTGTTGACCACAATGACATGCCTGTTATGTTCGTGGGTTATGCGTGTGTGGTGTCCTGGAGCCCTAAAAACGGGCCATACTAGCGATAATGTTCGGTTTGTACATAGACGTATTGAAGTCCGTGATGACCTGTTTTTACCAAATTTCAACTGCGTGGGGTGGTTTTCCACTACCAGCGGTCACACTCTCTACACATATGCATCAACTAATGTGGAGGGATATCTCTGTAGAGTGTCCTGGTACCTCGAAATTAGGTAGAAATGCCAATTTATATGAAATCACGACGAATATGTCGGGACCCGTGCTGACCTCGTGCTCTAGAAATCCAGCTGCGTGGGGTTAAATTGTAAATAGGGATGATGTGTTGACCACAATGACATGCCTGATATGTTCGTGGGTTATGCGTGTGTGGTGTCCTGGAGCCCTAAAAACGGGCCATAATATAGCGATAATGTTCGGTTTGTACATAGACGTATTGAAGTCCGTGATGACCTGTTTTTACCAAATTTCAACTGCGTGGGGCGGCTTTACACTACCGGCGGTCACACTGTCTACGCATATGAATCAACTAATGTGGAGGGTTATCTCTGTAGAGTGTCCTGGTACCTCGAAATTAGGTAGAAATGCCAATTTATATGAAATCACGACGAATATGTCGGGACCCGTGCTGACCTCGTGCTCTAGAAATCCAGCTGCGTGGGGTTAAATTGTAAATAGGGATGATGTGTTGACCACAATGACATGCCTGTTATGTTCGTGGGTTATGCGTGTGTGGTGTCCTGGAGCCCTAAAAACGGGCCATAATAGCGATAATGTTCGGTTTGTACATAGACGTATTGAAGTCCGTGATGACCTGTTTTTACCAAATTTCAACTGCGTGGGGCGGCTTTACACTACCAGCGGTCACACTGTCTACACATATGAATCAACTAATGTGGAGGGTTATCTCTGTAGAGTGTCCTGGTACCTCGAAATTAGGTAGAAATGCCAATTTATATGAAATCACGACGAATATGTCGGGACCCGTGCTGACCTCGTGCTCTAGAAATCCAGCTGCGTGGGGTTAAATTGTAAATAGGGATGATGTGTTGACCACAATGACATGCCTGTTATGTTCGTGGGTTATGCGTGTGTGGTGTCCTGGAGCCCTAAAAACGGGCCATACTAGCGATAATGTTCGGTTTGTACATAGACGTATTGAAGTCCGTGATGACCTGTTTTTACCAAATTTCAACTGCGTGGGGTGGTTTTCCACTACCAGCGGTCACACTCTCTACACATATGCATCAACTAATGTGGAGGGATATCTCTGTAGAGTGTCCTGGTACCTCGAAATTAGGTAGAAATGCCAATTTATATGAAATCACGACGAATATGTCGGGACCCGTGCTGACCTCGTGCTCTAGAAATCCAGCTGCGTGGGGTTAAATTGTAAATAGGGATGATGTGTTGACCACAATGACATGCCTGATATGTTCGTGGGTTATGCGTGTGTGGTGTCCTGGAGCCCTAAAAACGGGCCATAATATAGCGATAATGTTCGGTTTGTACATAGACGTATTGAAGTCCGTGATGACCTGTTTTTACCAAATTTCAACTGCGTGGGGCGGCTTTACACTACCAGCGGTCACACTGTCTACACATATGAATCAACTAATGTGGAGGGTTATCTCTGTAGAGTGTCCTGGTACCTCGAAATTAGGTAGAAATGCCAATTTATATGAAATCACGACGAATATGTCGGGACCCGTGCTGACCTCGTGCTCTAGAAATCCAGCTGCGTGGGGTTAAATTGTAAATAGGGATGATGTGTTGACCACAATGACATGCCTGATATGTTCGTGGGTTATGCGTGTGTGGTGTCCTGGAGCCCTAAAAACGGGCCATAATAGCGATAATGTTCGGTTTGTACATAGACGTATTGAAGTCCGTGATGACCTGTTTTTACCAAATTTCAACTGCGTGGGGCGGCTTTACACTACCAGCGGTCACACTGTCTACACATATGAATCAACTAATGTGGAGGGTTATCTCTGTAGAGTGTCCTGGTACCTCGAAATTAGGTAGAAATGCCAATTTATATGAAATCACGACGAATATGTCGGGACCCGTGCTGACCTCGTGTTCTAGAAATCCAGCTGCTTGGGGTTAAATTGTAAATAGGGATGATGTGTTGACCACAATGACATGCCTGTTATGTTCGTGGGTTATGCGTGTGTGGTGTCCTGGAGCCCTAAAAACGGGCCATACTAGCGATAATGTTCGGTTTGTACATAGACGTATTGAAGTCCGTGATGACCTGTTTTTACCAAATTTCAACTGCGTGGGGCGGCTTTACACTACCAGCGGTAACACTGTCTACACATATGAATCAACTAATGTGGAGGGTTATCTCTGTAGAGTGTCCTGGTACCTCGAAATTAGGTAGAAATGCCAATTTATATGAAATCACGACCAATATGTCGGGACCCGTGCTGACCTCGTGCTCTAGAAATCCAGCTGCGTGGGGTTAAATTGTAAATAGGGATGATGTGTTGACCACAATGACATGCCTGATATGTTCGTGGGTTATGCGTGTGTGGTGTCCTGGAGCCCTAAAAACGGGCCATAATAGCGATAATGTTCGGTTTGTACATAGACGTATTGAAGTCCGTGATGACCTGTTTTTACCAAATTTCAACTGCGTGGGGCGGCTTTACACTACCAGCGGTCACACTGTCTACACATATGAATCAACTAATGTGGAGGGTTATCTCTGTAGAGTGTCCTGGTACCTCGAAATTAGGTAGAAATGCCAATTTATATGAAATCACGACGAATATGTCGGGACCCGTGCTGACCTCGTGCTCTAGAAATCCAGCTGCGTGGGGTTAAATAGTAAATAGGGATGATGTGTTGACCACAATGACATGCCTGTTATGTTCGTGGGTTATGCGTGTGTGGTGTCCTGGAGCCCTAAAAACGGGCCATACTAGCGATAATGTTCGGTTTGTACATAGACGTATTGAAGTCCGTGATGACCTGTTTTTACCAAATTTCAACTGCGTGGGGTGGTTTTCCACTACCAGCGGTCACACTCTCTACACATATGCATCAACTAATGTGGAGGGATATCTCTGTAGAGTGTCCTGGTACCTCGAAATTA
Source organism: Siphonodentalium dalli (assembly GCA_032622095.1). Classification (NCBI taxonomy): domain Eukaryota; kingdom Metazoa; phylum Mollusca; class Scaphopoda; order Gadilida; family Siphonodentaliidae; genus Siphonodentalium; species Siphonodentalium dalli. The sequence goes on along the minus strand of CP136063.1, from coordinate 80,451,808 downwards.
GGTAGAAATGCCAATTTATATTAAATCACGACGAATATGTCGGGACCCGTGCTGACCTCGTGCTCTAGAAATCCAGCTGCGTGGGGTTAAATTGTAAATAGGGATGATGTGTTGACCACAATGACATGCCTGTTATGTTCGTGGGTTATGCGTGTGTGGTGTCCTGGAGCCCTAAAACCGGGCCATACTAGCGATAATGTTCGGTTTGTACATAGACGTATTGAAGTCCGTGATGACCTGTTTTTACCAAATTTCAACTGCGTGGGGTGGTTTTCCACTACCAGCGGTCACACTCTCTACACATATGCATCAACTAATGTGGAGGGATATCTCTGTAGAGTGTCCTGGTACCTCGAAATTAGGTAGAAATGCCAATTTATATGAAATCACGACGAATATGTCGGGACCCGTGCTGACCTCGTGCTCTAGAAATCCAGCTGCGTGGGGTTAAATTGTAAATAGGGATGATGTGTTGACCACAATGACATGCCTGATATGTTCGTGGGTTATGCGTGCGTGGTGTCCTTGAGCCCTAAAAACGGGCCATAATATAGCGATAATGTTCGGTTTGTACATAGACGTATTGAAGTCCGTGATGACCTGTTTTTACCAAATTTCAACTGCGTGGGGCGGCTTTACACTACCAGCGGTCACACTGTCTACACATATGAATCAACTAATGTGGAGGGTTATCTCTGTAGAGTGTCCTGGTACCTCGAAATTAGGTAGAAATGCCAATTTATATGAAATCACGACGAATATGTCGGGACCCGTGCTGACCTCGTGCTCTAGAAATCCAGCTGCGTGGGGTTAAATTGTAAATAGGGATGATGTGTTGACCACAATGACATGCCTGTTATGTTCGTGGGTTATGCGTGTGTGGTGTCCTGGAGCCCTAAAAACGGGCCATACTAGCGATAATGTTCGGTTTGTACATAGACGTATTGAAGTCCGTGATGACCTGTTTTTACCAAATTTCAACTGCGTGGGATGGTTTTCCACTACCAGCGGTCACACTCTCTACACATATGCATCAACTAATGTGGAGGGATATCTCTGTAGAGTGTCCTGGTACCTCGAAATTAGGTAGAAATGCCAATTTATATGAAATCACGACGAATATGTCGGGACCCGTGCTGACCTCGTGCTCTAGAAATCCAGCTGCGTGGGGTTAAATTGTAAATAGGGATGATGTGTTGACCACAATGACATGCCTGATATGTTCGTGGGTTATGCGTGCGTGGTGTCCTGGAGCCCTAAAAACGAGCCATAATATAGCGATAATGTTCGGTTTGTACATAGACGTATTGAAGTCCGTGATGACCTGTTTTTACCAAATTTCAACTGCGTGGGGCGGCTTTACACTACCAGCGGTCACACTGTCTACACATATGAATCAACTAATGTGGAGGGTTATCTCTGTAGAGTGTCCTGGTACCTCGAAATTAGGTAGAAATGCCAATTTATATGAAATCACGACGAATATGTCGGGACCCGTGCTGACCTCGTGCTCTAGAAATCCAGCTGCGTGGGGCTAAATTGTAAATAGGGATGATGTGTTGACCACAATGACATGCCTGTTATGTTCGTGGGTTATGCGTGTGTGGTGTCCTGGAGCCCTAAAAACGGGCCATACTAGCGATAATGTTCGGTTTGTACATAGACGTATTGAAGTCCGTGATGACCTGTTTTTACCAAATTTCAACTGCGTGGGGTGGTTTTCCACTACCAGCGGTCACACTCTCTACACATATGCATCAACTAATGTGGAGGGATATCTCTGTAGAGTGTCCTGGTACCTCGAAATTAGGTAGAAATGCCAATTTATATGAAATCACGACGAATATGTCGGGACCCGTGCTGACCTCGTGCTCTAGAAATCCAGCTGCGTGGGGTTAAATTGTAAATAGGGATGATGTGTTGACCACAATGACATGCCTGATATGTTCGTGGGTTATGCGTGTGTGGTGTCCTGGAGCCCTAAAAACGGGCCATAATATAGCGATAATGTTCGGTTTGTACATAGACGTATTGAAGTCCGTGATGACCTGTTTTTACCAAATTTCAACTGCGTGGGGCGGCTTTACACTACCGGCGGTCACACTGTCTACGCATATGAATCAACTAATGTGGAGGGTTATCTCTGTAGAGTGTCCTGGTACCTCGAAATTAGGTAGAAATGCCAATTTATATGAAATCACGACGAATATGTCGGGACCCGTGCTGACCTCGTGCTCTAGAAATCCAGCTGCGTGGGGTTAAATTGTAAATAGGGATGATGTGTTGACCACAATGACATGCCTGTTATGTTCGTGGGTTATGCGTGTGTGGTGTCCTGGAGCCCTAAAAACGGGCCATAATAGCGATAATGTTCGGTTTGTACATAGACGTATTGAAGTCCGTGATGACCTGTTTTTACCAAATTTCAACTGCGTGGGGCGGCTTTACACTACCAGCGGTCACACTGTCTACACATATGAATCAACTAATGTGGAGGGTTATCTCTGTAGAGTGTCCTGGTACCTCGAAATTAGGTAGAAATGCCAATTTATATGAAATCACGACGAATATGTCGGGACCCGTGCTGACCTCGTGCTCTAGAAATCCAGCTGCGTGGGGTTAAATTGTAAATAGGGATGATGTGTTGACCACAATGACATGCCTGTTATGTTCGTGGGTTATGCGTGTGTGGTGTCCTGGAGCCCTAAAAACGGGCCATAATAGCGATAATGTTCGGTTTGTACATAGACGTATTGAAGTCCGTGATGACCTGTTTTTACCAAATTTCAACTGCGTGGGGTGGTTTTCCACTACCAGCGGTCACACTCTCTACACATATGCATCAACTAATGTGGAGGGATATCTCTGTAGAGTGTCCTGGTACCTCGAAATTAGGTAGAAATGCCAATTTATATGAAATCACGACGAATATGTCGGGACCCGTGCTGACCTCGTGCTCTAGAAATCCAGCTGCGTGGGGTTAAATTGTAAATAGGGATGATGTGTTGACCACAATGACATGCCTGATATGTTCGTGGGTTATGCGTGCGTGGTGTCCTGGAGCCCTAAAAACGAGCCATAATATAGCGATAATGTTCGGTTTGTACATAGACGTATTGAAGTCCGTGATGACCTGTTTTTACCAAATTTCAACTTCGTGGGGCGGCTTTACACTACCAGCGGTCACACTGTCTACACATATGAATCAACTAATGTGGAGGGTTATCTCTGTAGAGTGTCCTGGTACCTCGAAATTAGGTAGAAATGCCAATTTATATGAAATCACGACGAATATGTCGGGACCCGTGCTGACCTCGTGCTCTAGAAATCCAGCTGCGTGGGGTTAAATTGTAAATAGGGATGATGTGTTGACCACAATGACATGCCTGTTATGTTCGTGGGTTATGCGTGTGTGGTGTCCTGGAGCCCTAAAAACGGGCCATACTAGCGATAATGTTCGGTTTGTACATAGACGTATTGAAGTCCGTGATGACCTGTTTTTACCAAATTTCAACTGCGTGGGGTGGTTTTCCACTACCAGCGGTCACACTCTCTACACATATGCATCAACTAATGTGGAGGGATATCTCTGTAGAGTGTCCTGGTACCTCGAAATTAGGTAGAAATGCCAATTTATATGAAATCACGACGAATATGTCGGGACCCGTGCTGACCTCGTGCTCTAGAAATCCAGCTGCGTGGGGTTAAATTGTAAATAGGGATGATGTGTTGACCACAATGACATGCCTGATATGTTCGTGGGTTATGCGTGCGTGGTGTCCTTGAGCCCTAAAAACGGGCCATAATATAGCGATAATGTTCGGTTTGTACATAGACGTATTGAAGTCCGTGATGACCTGTTTTTACCAAATTTCAACTGCGTGGGGCGGCTTTACACTACCAGCGGTCACACTGTCTACACATATGAATCAACTAATGTGGAGGGTTATCTCTGTAGAGTGTCCTGGTACCTCGAAATTAGGTAGAAATGCCAATTTATATGAAATCACGACGAATATGTCGGGACCCGTGCTGACCTCGTGCTCTAGAAATCCAGCTGCGTGGGGTTAAATTGTAAATAGGGATGATGTGTTGACCACAATGACATGCCTGTTATGTTCGTGGGTTATGCGTGTGTGGTGTCCTGGAGCCCTAAAAACGGGCCATACTAGCGATAATGTTCGGTTTGTACATAGACGTATTGAAGTCCGTGATGACCTGTTTTTACCAAATTTCAACTGCGTGGGATGGTTTTCCACTACCAGCGGTCACACTCTCTACACATATGCATCAACTAATGTGGAGGGATATCTCTGTAGAGTGTCCTGGTACCTCGAAATTAGGTAGAAATGCCAATTTATATGAAATCACGACGAATATGTCGGGACCCGTGCTGACCTCGTGCTCTAGAAATCCAGCTGCGTGGGGTTAAATTGTAAATAGGGATGATGTGTTGACCACAATGACATGCCTGATATGTTCGTGGGTTATGCGTGCGTGGTGTCCTGGAGCCCTAAAAACGAGCCATAATATAGCGATAATGTTCGGTTTGTACATAGACGTATTGAAGTCCGTGATGACCTGTTTTTACCAAATTTCAACTGCGTGGGGCGGCTTTACACTACCAGCGGTCACACTGTCTACACATATGAATCAACTAATGTGGAGGGTTATCTCTGTAGAGTGTCCTGGTACCTCGAAATTAGGTAGAAATGCCAATTTATATGAAATCACGACGAATATGTCGGGACCCGTGCTGACCTCGTGCTCTAGAAATCCAGCTGCGTGGGGCTAAATTGTAAATAGGGATGATGTGTTGACCACAATGACATGCCTGTTATGTTCGTGGGTTATGCGTGTGTGGTGTCCTGGAGCCCTAAAAACGGGCCATACTAGCGATAATGTTCGGTTTGTACATAGACGTATTGAAGTCCGTGATGACCTGTTTTTACCAAATTTCAACTGCGTGGGGTGGTTTTCCACTACCAGCGGTCACACTCTCTACACATATGCATCAACTAATGTGGAGGGATATCTCTGTAGAGTGTCCTGGTACCTCGAAATTAGGTAGAAATGCCAATTTATATGAAATCACGACGAATATGTCGGGACCCGTGCTGACCTCGTGCTCTAGAAATCCAGCTGCGTGGGGTTAAATTGTAAATAGGGATGATGTGTTGACCACAATGACATGCCTGATATGTTCGTGGGTTATGCGTGTGTGGTGTCCTGGAGCCCTAAAAACGGGCCATAATATAGCGATAATGTTCGGTTTGTACATAGACGTATTGAAGTCCGTGATGACCTGTTTTTACCAAATTTCAACTGCGTGGGGCGGCTTTACACTACCGGCGGTCACACTGTCTACGCATATGAATCAACTAATGTGGAGGGTTATCTCTGTAGAGTGTCCTGGTACCTCGAAATTAGGTAGAAATGCCAATTTATATGAAATCACGACGAATATGTCGGGACCCGTGCTGACCTCGTGCTCTAGAAATCCAGCTGCGTGGGGTTAAATTGTAAATAGGGATGATGTGTTGACCACAATGACATGCCTGTTATGTTCGTGGGTTATGCGTGTGTGGTGTCCTGGAGCCCTAAAAACGGGCCATAATAGCGATAATGTTCGGTTTGTACATAGACGTATTGAAGTCCGTGATGACCTGTTTTTACCAAATTTCAACTGCGTGGGGCGGCTTTACACTACCAGCGGTCACACTGTCTACACATATGAATCAACTAATGTGGAGGGTTATCTCTGTAGAGTGTCCTGGTACCTCGAAATTAGGTAGAAATGCCAATTTATATGAAATCACGACGAATATGTCGGGACCCGTGCTGACCTCGTGCTCTAGAAATCCAGCTGCGTGGGGTTAAATTGTAAATAGGGATGATGTGTTGACCACAATGACATGCCTGTTATGTTCGTGGGTTATGCGTGTGTGGTGTCCTGGAGCCCTAAAAACGGGCCATAATAGCGATAATGTTCGGTTTGTACATAGACGTATTGAAGTCCGTGATGACCTGTTTTTACCAAATTTCAACTGCGTGGGGTGGTTTTCCACTACCAGCGGTCACACTCTCTACACATATGCATCAACTAATGTGGAGGGATATCTCTGTAGAGTGTCCTGGTACCTCGAAATTAGGTAGAAATGCCAATTTATATGAAATCACGACGAATATGTCGGGACCCGTGCTGACCTCGTGCTCTAGAAATCCAGCTGCGTGGGGTTAAATTGTAAATAGGGATGATGTGTTGACCACAATGACATGCCTGATATGTTCGTGGGTTATGCGTGTGTGGTGTCCTGGAGCCCTAAAAACGGGCCATAATATAGCGATAATGTTCGGTTTGTACATAGACGTATTGAAGTCCGTGATGACCTGTTTTTACCAAATTTCAACTGCGTGGGGCGGCTTTACACTACCAGCGGTCACACTGTCTACACATATGAAACAACTAATGTGGAGGGTTATCTCTGTAGAGTGTCCTGGTACCTCGAAATTAGGTAGAAATGCCAATTTATATGAAATCACGACGAATATGTCGGGACCCGTGCTGACCTCGTGCTCTAGAAATCCAGCTGCGTGGGGTTAAATTGTAAATAGGGATGATGTGTTGACCACAATGACATGCCTGTTATGTTCGTGGGTTATGCGTGTGTGGTGTCCTGGAGCCCTAAAAACGGGCCATAATAGCGATAATGTTCGGTTTGTACATAGACGTATTGAAGTCCGTGATGACCTGTTTTTACCAAATTTCAACTGCGTGGGGCGGCTTTACACTACCAGCGGTCACACTGTCTACACATATGAATCAACTAATGTGGAGGGTTATCTCTGTAGAGTGTCCTGGTACCTCGAAATTAGGTAGAAATGCCAATTTATATGAAATCACGACGAATATGTCGGGACCCGTGCTGACCTCGTGCTCTAGAAATCCAGCTGCGTGGGGTTAAATTGTAAATAGGGATGATGTGTTGACCACAATGACATGCCTGTTATGTTCGTGGGTTATGCGTGTGTGGTGTCCTGGAGCCCTAAAAACGGGCCATAATAGCGATAATGTTCGGTTTGTACATAGACGTATTGAAGTCCGTGATGACCTGTTTTTACCAAATTTCAACTGCGTGGGGTGGTTTCCACTACCAGTGGTCACACTGTCTACACATATGCATCAACTAATTGTTCCCGGGATCAAAGTAGGCATATATACCAAATTTGAGTGGGATCGGTCAAGGTCCAGAAACATGCCTAGATGAGCATATATGAGAGAGGTCAAGGTCAAGGACGCGATCGCATGTGAAATTTGACCCACCCGTATTGTTCCCGGGATCAAAGTATGCCTACATATTAAATTTTAGTCGGATCGGTCGAGGTCCAGAAACATGCCTATATGAGCATATATGAGCGAGGTCAAGGTCAAGGCTAATGTCGGGACTAGTGCTGAGCTCGTTCTGATAAGTCTGGGCTCTGTAGGGTGTTATTTTAATTACCACTGGTGCGCTGACCACAATGACATATTTATGATGTCGGTGGGTATATACGATCTGATCGCGATTTACGATCGCGATCGCGGGGCGCGATCGCGGTACGCGTATATATATATATATATATATATATATATATATATATATATCGCACTGCTCTTTTTATCGAGCTTATGTGTATATTATACATAACACATTGCTCTTTCGGTAGAGCTTGCTCTTGTGAGCTGACAATTGTCACAGTTTTAGCAATGACCGGTACATCTATATGTTATTGTATATTTGCATATGCAATCATTCGTTGAAGACAAATCCACCCACTGACATTCAAGAATACCCAACATTAGATGTAGCAAACTCAGCCCTCGGCGGAGCGATGGACAGAGCTTGTTCTCCTTGAAGTCAATGGATGAGAATGGCTCCAGCAAAATGTTGCATCATTTAAATCAAGTAATGCACTTATTTCTTCTTCTTCTTCTGATAAGGTGCATTTACCGCAATTTTGCGTATTATCGCACCGTACGTACTCGGAGTCGGAAGTGCACATATTTACAGTGAAGTAGTTATTTACATGTTGTTTTGGTCTCTCTGCTTTCGGATGTTTCATTTTTGGAGTGGAGTAGAATGAAAGCATGGTCTTGAAGAGCTTCTCGTCTCTGGTGGTGCGTTGCTCCACTTCCACAGCATTCCAAAACTTTATTGTCCCAGGGAAGTATGAAAATTTGTAGACATCTACCCCCGCAAACGTTAGATGGTACTTTTGCTGGTGGCCTCTCGTGTTGGCTGTTATAATTGTCTTTCTGATGTAATTGTCTGCTGGAATATCAACGGAGCCATACACTACTCGATGGAACATCACCATGTCTGCTATGTATCTGCGACTTTCCAGTGATTCCCATCTCATCTTCTTCTTTATGGCGTGGATGTCACTCTTCCAGTTGTAGTCATTTGCCATCCACCTAGCTGCCCTGTTTTGTACTTTCTCCAGATCGTCGATGTTTGCTTTTGTATGTGGTTCCACACGCTTGCTGCATAATCAGTCAATTGTCGTACCATGGCCTTGTACATAGCATTTGTTTTTCACTTCTGATTTGCAACTAGTTGCCGATGTTACGCCGTAGAAAAGCACAGGTGCTGTTTGCTTTCTTTACCGTTTGGCTGATGTGCGTATTCCATTTTAAGTTGTTGCTGGTGGTCACTCCCAGATATTTTGCCGATTCAACTGTTTCAAGCTTGTGGTTATGGATGGTGTAGATTGATTGAAGTGGCTTTATTTTTGTAGTGACCTGCAGAACTTGGCACTTTGTGGGGTGGAATTCCATTTGCCATTTATATGTTCCCAGGTTTCTAGTGTTTCAAGATCTTCTCGTAGCTGTACCTGGTCTGCTGCTGATTCAATTTTTCTGTACAACAGACAGTCGTCCGCCGACCGCCATACCAAACCACATCAAAATTTGACAACCGACACTTAACTTATATTGCAAAAACTTTGTATGGACTGAATTTCATAAAGTCGAACAGGGCCCATAACTCTGGTAGGCATTGGTGGCCACAACCCGCGATATTATGCATATTCGTCCCCCATTTCTGGTCCGTCACCATGCCACAGGGCATCAAATATGACAACTGACACTTGAGTTAACATTCAAAATGTTTGTACGGACAGACGGCTCTAGACGTCAACTATATACCCGCCGACTAATATCGGGCAATATAATAACCATATATCTATGTGTATGAATATACATAACCAAAAATAATTCCCCATCCCGTTGGATAAGACTAAAGAGTTCTTTGATCATGCACATATAATTGTGGAACCCCTGACCCGTTTACCATTATTTACACTGGTCAGTGTTCTCTGTCAGACACAACACACTTGATATATTAAGGCTATAATGGGGTCTAGGGCAAATTGTGACATATAGTGTACCTACACAATGCTTAATTAATAGGCGTATTGTTGTTAGATACTGAACACACCAGGAAACACATGGAAATACAGTATATTTTTCGTTTTTCTGATCTGTGTTTACCAATTAGCAAGGCAGTTAACACAGTTATTGAAGAACGGCTAAAAAAAACATCTGAAATTTCGATAAAAAACATGAGAAACGGGTGGTGGGTCCCCAAAATTTTGGAGGAAAAAAATATTTTTTTTGCAAAAATGGGGTGGTGGGTCTCGAGGTCGGAAAAAAACTTTTTGGGCCCTATATGTGCAATTTTTTCCCAGACCCCCCCCTGTCTTAGCCATTAACAAATTATCTATCTATCTAACTACTGGTTTGTAGGTCTTTGTTCCTTTTGGACAGATTATCTCAGTGTGATCTAAGTACCTGTTGAGTAAGTTGACAGCGACATAGGAACCTCTGTGTTTGTTTTTTTTGTAAGACTAGTTATCAGGGGTCCGTGTAACTAGTATTCAAATAATGCTAATAACTCAAAAAATAAGTCATCAAAGTTGGAAATAACCCACATACACATAGAATAGAGCCACGCGCAGTCGCGCACCCACAAACCAAATTTCACCCTTCTATTCCGATTTTAGACCTGTGTTCGTTTATGATCGTTTGTGTTCGTTGTTTAGTACCCCCCCCCCCCCCGGTTGTGTTCGATTGCCGAGCCCGTGGTGAGACTAAATATAGAAGTTACCAGGAAAACCAGTTCTATTTATATTCACTATGCCTGATACACAAATGGAGTTTGATCACATTTGAATGATTTTGAGTGATAGAATACCCCGTGCGTTAATTTCCACTTGACCCGATTCCACGTTGCATGATCGAATCACACAAAATGCCAGTGACAGCCAGACTCGAACAATCGATGCTTCTTTCCTTATGGTATAGGTTATAAATATATTTAAACACAACTTCTTCATGCACATTCACAAGTTTATAATGCACATTCATCTCATGCATTAATTTTTTTTTTTAAATAGGCTTAAACCTTTTAAGAGGCCCCCACCCCCCTTTTCGTACGCCGTATTCCATGCCCTGTTATGAGGTACGCCGTATTCCGGCCCCTCTGTTAGGCGGTATTCGGTATTCGTACGCCGACCTTCCAAAAAATTATGATAATAAATATAAATGCAATTTTTGTCACAATAAATTCACGGTTTGACATACAGATCGTCGATCGTCGTCATTTTAGATCATTTTACACGTGGACACTGCGCCGTCTGCGGGATGACCGGCGTCCGTGACATTATCTCCAACACGCCCCGAGAAGAAAAGTTTCCCATTATTTCTAAAAGAAGTGGAAGACATTGAAGTGTTTCGTAAAGAATTATTAACCAAATACGATATGAGACATATGGCTGTTAACTGGTATTCCGTATTCCACCCTCTGTGTTAATTGGTATTCCATATTCCATGCAGGGGGGTGGGGGTGCATATGGGGGCCTCTTTTAAAGTAGTATAGGAAAGTGATGGCCGTTGGCAAGATATAAAATGACGCACATAACATTATATAGCATCTCAGTCACAGTCATGTACTTGTATAACGTGCTTCTCCACCCACGTACCCCCCCCCCCCAACATACACACACCCTCTCCCACACACACCCTCTCGGCCCACACACACCTACACACACCCTCTCTATCTCTCACACACACACCCTCTCACGCACACACCAACACACACACACAATTAACGCACCCAATGCCCTAGCTAGCTTATATCAAATTTAAAACTGCTGCCATTTTTTGGTTCTATCGTAGCCTTTGCGAGTTTTGTGTCTTCAATAGAACAAATCTCATATAAATAATAATGATATATACAGTAAAACCTCTCTAAACCGAACACCCTTTGGACCGGCCCTTCCATTCGGTTTAGAGAGGTGTTCGGTTTATAGAAAATCGCGTCACCATCGGTGATATATTGCCGCCGTTTAATACCAAGAATGACCAAGACTGCATTATTGATTAAATAGAATTTATTGAATAATTATGAGAACCAAATATAATACAGACAAACATAACAAATTATATAAAACATATATAGAACATGATTTGTGTCTATGCTGAGTACAACTAGTCAGACTATCCAATGTTGATTGAGTATGGGCGCATGCCAACTTCACGATCATCGCTTCTGTCATGGATTTCAGTTACATGACGACCAGTAGATATCTGTCATCTTTAGCTTGCACGCTTGAACCATTCCCATATCAGCTTGTTCACCTCTTCGTATTTCTGATTGGTCGTTGCTCTTTTTCTTTTGCTGGTGATGTTGTCATCGTGAAGTTGCATTATCTTTTCTCGGTTCTTGAAAATGTCGCCGATCGTTGACTTGCCGATGCCATACTTAACACTTAGTTCTTTGTATGTCGGCTTAGACGTTGAGCTGAGATCTTTAATAACTTTTACTTTCTGGTCTAGAGTTAACTCTGTTCGATGTCGTTTTCGTGAGGGCTCAGTCATTGTGGAAGATTCAAACTGTTATGCTGACTATGCAATTTAGTGTTTTGACAATGGTTGTAAAAACAGAGCCCAATTAACTCAACACAATAACTAGTATGTAATTACTATACCATTACGCACTATCGTCTCGTCTCGACTGATCTCGTCCGGTATTCAGAGGTAATAATCAAGTGTTTGCTTAATTATGGACTAACAAACCTGTCCGGTATTCGGAATATAGAGGTTCCGGATTTTAGGGGTAATTTTTAGTGAGAATGCACTTGGGCGAATTCGGGACCAGACAATTCATTCGGATTGAGGAGGGATTCGGATTGTAGAGGGTCCGATAATATGTAGAGGTTTCACTGTACTCACATATTCAGTGATATTCAATGTTGAGGAAATTCCACCAACGCATATATGTCATGTGTCATTTCTACACACTTTTATTTAAGATAACATTAAAATAATATTATGTAGGATTTTTACACATTTTCATAAGCGTGATATAGGACCCATTAGTCCAGTGCTTTAGGGACAACAATGTCAAATACGGTTCCATGTATATACATGCAGGCCCATGTACGAGCCTATTAGTCCAGTGCATTAGTGAACAGGGCATCGATGGGGTGGTAAAATACCCTCTTTGTAATTTTAACAAAGGCCATATAATGAGTAATCCATATGCCATGTTATAACAAACAATATAACTATAACAAAAGCTGTCACCCGGAAACGAAAATAATCGTAAAACTATTAGTCAACAAGCAAGGGCCATAAGTTCATAATTCCTGTTAAAATAGCCAGACGGAACCTAAATTCAAACTTTACCTGTATTTTTATATGAGTAATCCTTATAACCGGATTTGAAAACAATCAGACAACTAAAATGAAAGTTATCACCCAGAAAGCAAACTATAATTGACCAATTCTAAGCTGAGAAGGACAGGCGGAACCAAAATTAAACTCACATACCAAATGTCATGTATTATTAAGTTCAGACTTACTAAAGATATCATCCGGAACAAAACTGTAATGCAAATTCCAACAAAAAAGGGCAGTAACTCTGGTGAATATTGGTGGCCGGAACCCGAATTCGAAGTTGACCTGTATGTTGTCACAGTAAACGTACATACCAAATTCATTCGGAAACGAAAAATGCGTACGTACTGACAGGCAGGCGGATGGACAGACCAATAACATAATAGGTTCCAAACGGGAGAATACAAAACAAGTTTAAACCTCGAATTACAAACCAAAATAATGATTAAAACGAACAAAATATTTCCAAACAAAATGTGTGTTCCATTGTGTGAACTTGCCTCTCATACATAAGTTGCTGATGAAATGCTATATGTGAGGTCATGCACATTACTCAAAAGCTTTATATAGATATGTCTAGATCGTGACATGAATCTGTACTAATGCCCGTAGAGATCATATTCCACCAAACCTGGAAACTTTTTGAAGTTATGACAGGAGACCTTATAAAGTCGAGAAAAATAAACTCAGCGAAAATATTTCTTTATATATAGTCATATCTGTTCCTTAATATTATATTTCAACTCGCAATTGAATGTTTTTCGTTGAAAATTTTGCAAGCCGATATCGCAAATTCGCAATAAACATTGAATTAATTACCCAGGTGAAATTCCATAATTTTGCATGAAGACGCAAAGCTAAATAGTTCACACAGTCACTTCAATCATGAAATTTCGAGTCGGGACCTTCACCTACAGTGAATTACATCATTAAGAAACAGATAGCAACAAAGAATTATATTTCCCCGCATTATTTTTTGGACTTTATATGGTTCCCTGTCAAAACTTAAAAAAGTTCCAAGGTTTTGTATTGGTGGAATATGATTTCTACAGATTCATGCCATGATCTAATAATAAATGCCCTGCTTTTCTCATAATATTTAAGTGTACTAAATAGAACAAATTGTAAAGGAATTTAATAATAGCACGTGCACAGGTTCCCATGGTCCTCGATATTTGTGTCAAGTTTAAAAACAATTATATAAAAATGAAGGAATAAAAGCTCTGACAAAATTATATATGTTTGCGACAATTTCATATGTCGAAAAAGGGGGATAACTCCACCAACAAGAATTTAAATTAATTGAGGAAAAACACTCACTGTCCTGAGTTGATAAGCTATTGGAGGTTCACCAGGAATAACAGTATAAATGTCAATTAAAACTAAGGAATGAGTATATTTAGCCCAGCGCAAAGTTCCTCAAGAATATACCAATAGTATAGTATAATGATAGCATCCACAAAACACAGTGTGAGCTGAAAGTTTGTTTATATACATCATATATGTGAGCAATAAGCAGTTTTACACGCAACACTGTAGCGATTCGTGGTGATCCATTCAACACTGAACATTGTGAGATCCAATGGTTTAGCCATTAATCAATTTGACAGATAGGATAAACAAATATCCATCCAGCAGATTGTTTATCATTACCTTCATACAACCACCCTTAGAGCTCTGTAACATATGTCATCACTCAATTAATAATATATTTTGCTTGGAATGACATCTATTAAAGGTACTCTCATATAGTCTGGATATTGGATGTTCACATGGCAATTTTTTGATATCATTATACTACATGCAACTATTGCAATAAAATCTTCATATTTTCAAAACTGGACATCACACGTAATTAATGGTATACAACTAAAACAAGTTTCTAATTAAATAATATTTTTATTATTATAAAAGTTTTAAAATATTTTTTGGGTGTTAAATTGAGCAAGGAAATCCAATCTAAAAATTTTTGTCCACCGACCCAACGGGTTCGGAGGACTATTATAATCAGACGTGCGTGCGTGCGTGCGTCCATCCGAGGTTTCCGGATGATAACTTTAGTTAGAGTGAACCAAATTAAATTTGGTATGTGGGTTTACTAGCAGAAAAGACAGGTCAAGTTCGAATTCTGGTTCCGTCCGCCAATTTTTACCAGAGTTATGCCCCTTTTTCGACTTTTTTGACTTAGAAAACCCCTGAAAATTGGTTTCCGGATGATAACTTTAGCAGAGTTAATCGGATTCAAACCAAATTTGGTATATTACTTTCTCCCAGCAAAACACAGGTTCGAACTTGGGTTCTGCCCGACCATTTTTGGCAGAGTTATGCCCCTTTTTCGACATAGAAAATTCAGTTTTTCTTCTGTTTTTTGGTTTCCGGATAATAACTCGATTTTTGATTGTTTATATGCAAAACCCGTTTTTTTGTGGATTACTTATATCAAAATACAGCTCAAGTTCGAATTTCGGTTTAATCCGATAATTTTTGGGAGAGTTATGGCCCTTTTTTGTCTGCCGAACCGACATATAAAACCCCAAAAGTTGGTGTCCGGATGATAACTTTAGTAGAGTTAATCAGATTTAAACCAAATTTGTTATGTGTCTGTCACCCAGCAAAACACAGGTCAAGTTCGAATTCGGGTTCCACCCGCCAATTTTCACCAGAGTTATGTCCCTTTTTTACTTAGAATTTTTGCCAATTTGAGGTTTCCGGATGATAACTTTAGTAAATGTGTACTGAATGAAATTAAATTTTGTATATGTAGGTTTACTATTACTAGCAGAAAAGACAGATCAAATTCGATTTTGGGTTCCGCCATGCCAATTTTTATGCGCAAAAACGGTCGTATCATGAGGTCTACTGACCTTTTATTTTTTTTAAATTTCAATCAGATAAAACATTTGTGAGTTATGGCAGCATGTGTGAATTCTAAGTAAAAAAAGGGCCATAACTCTGTAAAAAAAAACTTGGATCAAACACATATTCAAACTCGAACTGTATTTTGGGACGTGAAACCTAAATACAAAATTTGGTTTCGATCAAATAGAAATTGTTAGAGTTTTTGCATTATGCCTAAAGTGTCTATGGACGGACAGACGGACATACAGATGGACGGATGAATGACGAGTGGTCAATCCAGACAACGGCACTATGTTTACAATACTATGGTATGGGTAAACATAAAAAACCATTATGTTGTAAACAACTTGGTGGTGTTTCCAACCAAAGTTCAGTTAGTGGGGGTCTCCTCCAGGGATGGGTCCATTACATTACAAAGTAATGCATTATCATTACCATTATTTGCCATTTTTTGCATTACCATTACATGGAAAACTCCATGTAATGCATTACCATTACTTTGAAAAGTAATTCATTCCCATTACCATTACATTTGATGGACTTGTTGAGTAAATAAAATGATTCTTTTTATGAACTTTATTGGATATCAAAATAAAATGAAGCACATAACATAAACACATATCGAAAATGAACAACAATAACACAATCACTCTCCTCGGTGTCGAATGTTTTGCTTATTGCATAGTATTCCTGTAATGCTTGTTTACATAACCTGTCGTTTGTTTGTTTACATAACACACAGTATTGGTAACATGACAGTAACATGACAATAACATGTAACTTGTGCGATATTTATTATTGAATAAGAACAGAATTTGTCTATAAATTAATATTATTTCTGTTTATGGCGGCTTTAACAGATGTGACTTATTTTAACAGCAATACCCACTGCCAACACTTACTAGTACCATATAATTAATGTCAGAAGGTGGTACCATGGACATCTGAATGATATTAAATTATTATTAACATTTGCTAAAATATCTATAGAGTTAGAATGGTAAGTGGGCCCCATTTACAGAAACTGTCTTAGAAATTAATGATGAAATGATATCTACATGTGATGCTTATTTGTTACATGACATAGACAACTGAAAATAAATGCGATAGGTAGCTGGTTTTATAGCTTATTCATTTAACCCTTTACCCAACAGAACGGCCCTGTGCCAATGCATTCTCTTATATATGCGAGTCGACCATAGGTCGCCTCGCATATATAAGAGAATGCATTGGCTTAACACATTAAAAATTATAAAATTGTTATGGAATGTAAGAAAAAATGGTAAAAAAAGATTTTTTTTAGGCCAATGCATTCTCTTATATATGCGAGGCGACCTATGGTCGACTTGCATATATAAGAGAATGCATTGGCACATGGTATAACTGTAACTATCACAATGTGGTCAAGGAGCCGGTTCCAATGATATCCATATTTGTATGGTTTTATTGAGACAGACCGAAGATATTTTAGGCTGTTGAAGCTTTATTTGACCGGTTTTGGCCGGTTTGTTGGGTAAAGGGTTAAAAAAAAATAGGGATAGATAAATTTAGAACTTGGATGAACTGTTAAAAATCTATATTTATATTATCACAATCGATCTTCGTCGGGCTTTTTAAAGTCGGTCCTCATACATTACAGTAAGAAATGATGTGTCATCAATCATCGCTGATATGAAAATTATGTGTTTGGCTGAATTGTCAAAGTTTAGATCCAAAAAGTTGAATGCCTGGAGATAATGTATCTACCACGAGGTCTCAAGCAGTGTACCTCTTCGTATGAAGACAATTACTGTGAATATGTGATGTAGGTGTAATTTATATTGTGGGGTGAAAAGTTTAACAGAATGATAACTACCAATGGTATCGGACTGAAACAACTATATAGCTGAACGGTGTACCCATGTCCAAGTGTGTCAAATCTTTATTATCTTTATTAATAATGTAATTAATTAAATAATGTAGAGAAGCGACGTTCATTCCATGGGGTTTGTGATAAGTTGATTGAATAGACATTAAGTGTCATACTGTCACTTCTTGTGTCATTTTCGCCATGACACAGCTACATGTACATATAAATTCAATACACCATACCCCAAACCGTCCATGAGACTGAAAGTGACTTGCCGATGTCCTAAAGAAAACACAAGTTCCAATGGATTTTAAGGAGATTAACATTGTTATATAGTATCTATTGAATTTTGCAGTTTTTTGTCATGAGACACCGAAATAAACACTGGTAAACAATGTTAATCACTAGCTGATTCGATTCGAGATTAGATTCGATGTCGATATCAGGAAGGCGATTCGATATTGAGATTCGATTCGATGCAAAATCCACGATTCGCAGATCCCTAAACACATCCTATGAAAACATCATTTCACATACAGGATGGACGTAACAGGGCAAAATTTGAAAGGGGTTTTAGTGCTATCGATACAAACCTTACCATTTGCCACATAAATAATTATTCATCAACAAAAACGTATTGAAATCATGTTTAGGACATGGCTGCAAGCAACTGAGATGCATTCCTCCGTAATTCCATCTGATTTTTTCCATAATGCTTAGTTATACTAGCTCAATGCATAATTTTGATGGGGTTTTCCCTGTAAGTCGCATTATGGGAGACAATGGGGTGTTCCAACATGCCCCAGACGTGGAAAAAGGGTCTAATGGTACATAATCTTGGAAACACAAAAATTAATCGGTAATTTTTTTTATTTATGACTGAAATGAGATGAAACTGGATCAACAGATATAATTTACACCCTTTAAGTGCCGAAATTTTAACTTGAACATTGATGAAACCTGACAATCAAAAACAATACTTGATACTCCCCAAAAAACAGTTTTGTGCATATCTCTTACACCATTCCGAGAATAGTCATAATTGTTTTGTGTTATTTGTGCATACAAGAGTGTTTTCCACAAATAAGTGGCAATTGTAGATGCTGTTTAATTTTTTAACAAGAGAGATGGGGTGTTTCAATATATACCCCACTTTCCAAAATGCCACGGACAATGGACAGATGGATAGACAGAAGGAGGGGGTATAATTAGGCTTATATCACATGAAATATGTATTGGATAATTATCTGAACTAAGAATAATATACCTTAAAATCAAATATATAATGAGATATTTTCCTCACATGCATCCCTCTATCCTGCGAAGAATTTCATACTTAAAAATGACAGAATTTCAACAAAATACCTTATAAAGTCAAAAGAAAACATAATTTCACAACAGATAAAAGGCTGCTAGGTCACGTATCCCTCAAATAAGGTGGCTTCATTTCACTAGTGGCAAACTAAGGGCCATAACTTAGATAAATGAAAGTGTCAGTGACACTGTAGCTCCACTTGGAAAGGGAATAATTTAATGTGCAGCAATTAGGAAATAAGTAAAAAATGAAGTGTAATATCACAAAAAACAGTCTGCGCCAATCCCTAGCCGCATCATGTAGAGAGGGTATTGTGAGAAGCATGTATACCAAAAATTATTGAAATCGGTTTATATTTGTTAAAGTTATAAATTCGGACAGAATTTTCTAAGTCAAAATAAGTAAAAAATGAGGCGTTACTTAAAAAAAAAAGTCGGACCGAACTGCAATTAGCATCATGCGGAGCACAGGGGCCTGTAACGCGCTCCGCTGTCCACCCCCTTTTTGCGCTGCCCATATATGCCGCTTCTATTTACGCGCCTGATTCACGTTAATGGTAGGATAATAAGGACAAGGGGAACTGTAGAAATTCACCTTTTTACCATCCCTCGGCGATTGGACAAATTTAGGCCATTCACACCAGTAATGCTAACGATATAACCACGGATTTATCGGCGAAGAATTCATCTTTCTATCAATACCACAAACTTCCATCAGAACCATTCATATGCATAGCATTTGATAAATTTCTAACCACCGAATATTGTCTCCGGAAAGCGTAAATTCCCAGGTTGATCCATCTAAAAAAATAATGGCCGATATGTTCCTCTAAATTCACACCACCATGGCTTACTATAATTAAAAAATCGGTCAAACGTTCGACTAATCATCTAGCGCTCAGGGATTTCTTGTCGGCTAATAAGTTATTTACTCATATAAATCAACAGATCATCAGTAAACAATTTCTATAGAGGAGAAATCTGTCAATGATTCCAACTTTTTTTCATTTTTTGTTTACGTTTCACCGCAGATACTCATTTTAATATTCATTACGACCTGACATTTTCATTACTGTCATAGTAGAAGCAGCCAATCACCACTCAGTATTAGAATCGAGGTCAGGTCATAATGAATATTAAAATGAGTATCTGCGGCAAAACAGATAAGCCTTTGTAATAATTGGTGTACCACCTTGTTGACCATAGCCTTTACACATGCTACATCTGCAACAAGATAATAACACTGCAAACACCAGTAATTATGAGCTCATTCCAAATGATGGCAAAACAATATGTGTTCTTGATGATTTGTTGATCTCCATTAAAGACAGATATAGACATAACAATCCACTATAACTCAACTGTATAGGAACATAAAAAAATATTGAAAGTGCCAATCAGTCAATATAATTGAAGCTCAAGTTGGAGAAAGGCTAATAAGATAAGCAATGTGGAAAGTTGGTGTGTCTACATAAATTCATAATACTAAATGTCAAAATGTCAGCGGCCATGTTTTTCATACCAAAAAAATAAAATTCAATAGCTCCCTTCCAGAGATGATCCAAAACATGTGTATAGATATGTAAAGAAAGTGTCAATGACACTGTAGCTCAACTTGGAATGGAAATAATTACACAACATCCATGACAAATTTCATTGTGATCGAAACAAAGGTATGACCTGTAGCCTGTGCCTAACAATTTAGTCATGCAAAGAGTCAAATCCAAGATGTCTGCTGATGGCCATGTTTAACGGCCGATCGAAATTACAAAATAACTTGTTCCCATCTACATATCAATATTAACATCCATGAAAAATTTCATGATGATCAGAATGAAAGTGTCAATGACACTGTAGCTCAACTTGGAAAGAGAATAATTTAATGTATTACAGTCAATGGAACGATTAGGAATGTGGAAAGTTGAATGTCTAAGGCCTGTTTTATACGACGTGTAATACACGTGTAACGTTAACTCGTCGTCAACACGAGTTTTTAACGTTTGATTTATATGACGTGTTAACTTTACACGTGTAATCTACTAGATGGTGACAAATATTGTCAAGGATATGGTTAAAAGTCCCCCGACTAATTCGGAATGTTTTTTTTTAAGTGTCTGTCGCCATAGGCATTGACTGTTTCGAACCAACCCTGGTTTCAAAGAAGGCGTCAGCATGACCGATTTTGCTCCCTAGGGGCACACAATTGCATATTCAGTTGAGATACTGACAACATTAATATTAATGTTCTCAACATTAACTCCCTTTGACGCAAAAGCATGAGAAGAATTCCATTGCGTTTTGTACGCTCAGCGCGCATCCGTAACAGTTTTAGAAGGACAAGATGTCGTAGATTTATAGCGGACGACATGACTTTATTTGTTTACGATGGGTTAACTCCCGTTTGAGTTAGTCGGATTACGTCCCTTGACGCCAGTCTAGATTACACGTGTAAAGTTAACACGTCATATAAATCAAACGTTAAAAGCTCGTGTTGACGACGAGTTAACGTTACACGTGTATTACACGTCGTATAAAACAGTCATAACTCTTCTGCGCATGTGCGATCGCCCTGGGGCTCAAAATGGGGTGAAATATTATGCCATATTGTGTTCCGTTACTCGTGTCATACCCGTCGTATAAATCAGCAACGCGTAATTGACGAACAAGTGATGAGTTACGCGTCCAGGCCAGTCGTGTAATACGTCGACACGTGTAAGGACGAATTTCGACGAGTATCGTGGTTTTATACGACGTGTAATACACGATCAATTGCCGACTCTCTTATTTCACCAGAAAAATAGCTAGTTATACACGTGTATCACACGTCGTATAAAACAGGCCTCATACTAGTTTATAGACATGAAGAGAAAAGTAAAATCCAAGATGGCTGCTGGCGGCCATGTTTTCGGCCGAATGACCCCAAAATGAGTCATTCCCATCTACATGTCATCGTTAACATCCATGACAAATTTTATGACGATCAGACTAAAGGTACGACATGTAGCCCATGCTAAAGAATTTAGTCATGCAAAGAGTAAAATCCAAGATGGCTGCTGGCGGCCATGTTTTTTGGCCAAATGACCCCAAAATTACTCGTTCCCATCTACATGTCAATATTAACATCCATGACAAATTCCATGATGATCAGACGAACAGTACGACCTGTGGCCCGTGCTAATGGATTAAATTTTGAAATCCAAGATGGCCACTGGCGGCCATGTTTTTTGTCCGAATGACTCCAAGATGACTCGTTCCCATCTACATTCCAATTTCAACAGCCATGACAAATTTTATGATGATCAGAATAAAGGTACGACCTGTAGCCCGTGCTAAAGGATTTAGTCATACAAAGAGTAAAATTAAAAATGTCTGCTGACGGCCATGTTTTTTGGCCGAATGACCCCAAAATGACTCGTTCCCATCTACTTGTCATTATTAACATTCATGACAAATTTAATGATGATCATACTAAAGGTACAACCTGTAGCCCGTGCTAAAGGATTTAGTCATACAAAGAGTAAAATCCAAGATGGCTGCTGGCGACCATGTTTTTTGGCCGAATGACCCCAAAATGACTCGTTCCCATCTACTTGTCATTATTAACATTCATGACAAATTTAATGATGATCATACTAAAGGTACAACCTGTAGCCCGTGCTAAAGGATTTAGTCATACAAAGAGTAAAATCCAAGATGGCTGCTGGCGACCATGTTTTTTGGCCGAATGACCCCAAAATTATTCGTTCCCATCTACATGTCATTGTTAATATCCATGACAAATTTTATGATGATCAGACTAAAGGTACGACCTGAAGCCCGTGCTAAAGAATTTAGTCATACAAAGAGTAAAATCCTTCATGGCTGCTGGCGGCTGGCGGCCCAAATGAGCCCAAAATTACTCGTTCCCATCTACATGTCAATATTAACATCCATGACAAATTTCATGATGATCAGACAAACAGTACGGCCTGTAGCCCGTGCTAATGGATTGAATTTTGAAATCCAAGATGGCCACTGGCAGCCATGTTTTTTTTCCGAATGACCCCAAAATTAATCATTCTGGTCTAAATGTTGATGTCAACAGCTATGACAAGTTTCATAATGATCCGACCAAAGGTACGACCCGTAGCCTGCATTGTTGACGCCTTACGTACACATGCACACACGGACGACAAAGCCATGGCAATAGCTCAAACTTTACAAAGTAAAGTTGAGCTAAAAAGAGTAGAACCTGTAGCCAGTGCTAATGGATTGAATCATGTTTTTGTTCCGAATGACCACAAAGTGACTCGTTCCCATCTACATGTCAATATCAATAGCTAAGAATTTTTTTATAATAATCCGACCAAAGGTACGACCTGTAGCCCATGCTAAAGGAAATTCTTGACAAATCACACAAGCATACACACACATGCACACACGGACGATTGATACCAAGCCATGGTAATAAACCGTAATATCTCAAACTTTACAAGCTAAAGCTGAACTAAAGATAGACATATTGGTCTGCAAAGTACCATCTTGGCAGCAGTGATATATCGCAGTGATAACGGAGAGGGTGCTGCATGCAGTTTGCTGAATTGCCTGGGCAGCCACCAGTGTAATGAATAAAATGATTGAAGACACTCTTAAAACAGTATCAGTTCATGTCAGGGATGCACGGAAGGGGAGAGGGGCACCAAAATTATAAAAATAATTTTAGCGCCATTTTCCTACCAAATGATATACATTCTTCTCCATGATACAAGAAATCTAATTGTGTGATATGAAGTTAGTGATGATAGGATGAGAAATTTGGCCTGTATGGTGCGCAAAATCCAATCTCAAATCCATTTTCACATTAAGTCCCATTACTCAATAAGGGCTGTAACTGGAAAGCAATGGAAGAAACCTGCTGTTTGTCAATACTCTTCCCTCGATGTTAGTTTGTTAATATACCGAATATCATTAAAATCCGAATGATGATGATATAGAGCATAAAATTATTATGAACAGACTCATGGGCGAACTCACAGACAGCCCATTTCATATCCCCTGCCAAACTTTGTTCATTCTAGATACTGGTCATGTGAACTCATATACCAAAAATCTTTGAAATACGACAAATCTTTGAAATCCGTTCAAGTTATGACTCTTACAAATTCGGGATGGACGGACAGATGGACGGAACCCATTCCTATATCCCCCGCAAATTTTCAATTTGGCGGGGGATAATTCAAGGGTTGATACGTACCCCAACGTAGACTCTTTAGCCATGTCTATGCATGTCAGAGTTCCTCATTACATTGTTCCTAATTTAAAAATTCTTAGTTGCTTCAACAGTAATCTTCATAATGTAATTTTTGACAAATATTAATTTGTTGCAGCTGCCCTGCTTACTCAATTGACCATTGATTTCTTCTACTTGCAGGGTTCTTACCAATCTCCGAGAGAGTGATGAGGGTGGACTGTTTGTCAATCACATAGCAGTCAAAAGTGCACCGTATTTCGCTGCCAGTGAAATATGCCCACCATCACCCTTTTTTCTGAGCCTGACTATAGCCAAGCTCTTCAACATTAGAGCTAAGATGAAGTTTCACAAAGGGCAAAGGATTTCATTCTATCCGGGTCTTGAGTATATCGAGAAAGGGAGTAGCACAATCATGGAGATTCCTTCTCATATCACAGTAACACCGAGCGATCAATGTCTTCAACTTAAATGTCCAAGTGTCCACATCATAAATGAGGAGCAGCAATCGTTCATTTTCAAGATGTACATGGATAAATTCACCCTTCATGTGTTTGATAAGGACATTACAGTGGCTCATAAAATCAGTAGAACACCCAAGAATGTGAACGGTATTATAAAATTTTTGGAGAACATAAAACTATGCACAGGATCAACTACAGTCATTCCAATTGGTAAACACAAACTATTACAAAAATCCTTAATAATACAGCCAGAGCAGATCCAACAATTGATACATGCAAACTGTTGTGAAATGTGGGTTCAACCAACATCAAATACTAATATATGCAGCGCATGTTCCAAATATTTTTATGCATGTAAGCAAAGGAAGATTCGACAAGAGACTTTAGACATGACCAACTCGGCAACAGCAACTACAGCTGGTATTAACAAATCTCCAACAGCAACAACTAATATTTCCAACTCTCCAACAGCAACAACAGCTAATGATATAGACCTGACCCAAGAACACCATAATGAAATGACAGCCCTCTTAATCCAAATTCTTGAAAAGAATACAGCACCTCATTTCGCAGACCTACTTCAATCACAATTAAAAAATGGCGACATAGGTAAAGATCCTCGTTACAGAAGATGGAACCCAAAAGTGATTTCTTTATGTTTGAACATTTATTGTAAATCTCCGGCCTCTTATACAACTAGTGGATTCCTTGTACTTCCATCCGAGCAGCAGTTGATAAAATACAAAAATCATGTTAGACAAGAGCCAGGATGAAGCATGAGGCTGAAGAGAGGAAACTTACATGTTTTGGTAGACATGGTGGAATAGTTATCGATAAGATGACTATTCAAGATGATTTACAATTTGTCCGACGAGGAGATGGTATGGAAGTTATTGGATCCGTTGATTTGGGACAAATTGGTAACTAAATCGAAAACATATTTGATGGAAAGAAGCAGGTCAAGTTTGCTACACATGTCCTTCAATTTCTATTTCATGGATTCAATGGCTTCCGATGGCCAATAGCATATTTTGGAACAACCTCTGCCAAATGTCATCAAATTATAAAAAAAAATTTGGAAGCAATAAATATGCTGGATGAGTTCGGATTCACCGTGGACTATCTCATGTTCGATGGTGGAACTGCTATTAGATATCTAACTACAGTCATTTTCGATGGAAATGGGAGAGCTGATAATTTTACCACCATTGACCCCTTCAACTATCAACATTCCATTTCCATAGTGCAAGATATCATGCATGTTTTGAAAAAAATGTGGAACGATCAATATTCCAGCAGAATTGAAAATGAATCAACATCACGGAGATATTTGGTCATGAACGATGCATGTTTAGTGTGGGAACACTGGTTGGCAGCCAATAATTATAATCTACAGGATGGTTTCAAGATAGTCAGGAAGCTAACAAATGAGCATTTCACGCTATCATCCACACTAAAAATGAGAAACTCACTGAAATTAGATGTGTTAGACAGAAACATGCTATATCTAATGAAACAGTACCAAATGTTTGGTGATAACAATATGATGTCACCTGCACTGTTCAGCTTCTCAAGAAAACAAGTGTGCTCGTTGACATCTTCTCATCGTTCAATCATGTATGTAATGTAACGGACCCCAGATTATTGGACTTGAAAGATGTCCTACAATATTTCAATAACTGGGAACAATCCATCAAGACAAATATCAAGTATTCTGAGACAAAGAATCTATTCTCT
Source organism: Siphonodentalium dalli (assembly GCA_032622095.1). NCBI lineage: Eukaryota > Metazoa > Mollusca > Scaphopoda > Gadilida > Siphonodentaliidae > Siphonodentalium > Siphonodentalium dalli. The sequence goes on along the minus strand of CP136063.1, from coordinate 80,425,637 downwards.
GAGGAAACAAGAGCTGATTTAAATTCAGTGATTACTGGATTCATCTCGTTGTCCATCAATATCATTAAGTAAGGGTTTTATATAAAACCAGCTTTTTTCAATTCGGATATCATCGAAAACCATTTTTGTCAGCAGAGGGGAGTCAGACATGGTCTAAACCAGGGTTTCCGCCAGGCCGGCTGCGGGTCCGTCCCACGGACCCATTCCCCTCGCAGATGATCTGTTTGATTCATACACGTATGTACCAAAAGTCAGTAGCAATATGTCATAATTAAAATCCGGCTGCAATGGGAGTTGAGGGGGGGGGGGGGGGGTTAGACAGAATACTGGTGAAAAAGCGGGTCAATAGACAACGTGTGTTACCGGTACAGTGTAACCCTTTGAAATCACGGCGCTAAAACTACAATGTAATATTTGGTGCATTGAAATAGCGACGTTATATACAGCGTAATAAATGTCGCTGTAACATCAAAGAATGTCAGAGTGCTGAGTACGAATATTATTTTGCACGGGATTTCTGTGGTTGAAACTACTCAGCTCGGAGATCCCGTGCTATCGTACGATTACATAATTTGATCAAAGAATGCCGAATTGCTGAGTTAGGCAGAGTAGGGATCAACATACACCAACGGGCGGTTCTCCTACCAAAGGAGGTATCTACCTCCGAGATCCCGTGCTATCGTACTATTATAATACGGAACCTGTCCCAAATCAGTCTTTATAGTGGGAAATCATAGTGACAACACCATTCATTCGACCCATATTACATGCATGGAGGATAAACACAAAAAACATACCCCCCCCCCCCCAAATATGGAGATAAAGTCAAAGTACGGTCAATAATAGTTTCGTTGTCCCGCCTGGGTCCCCAAATACAAACAATGGCGCACATGTTACCATTTCCCGCCAAAACTCAATTATATTTTATAACACGTTGGCTAAAACTCTATAGCAGCGGTCGTCAGTTGTTGGACTAATACAGACTATTGACAAGCTACGCGTTCCGAATTTGAAAGATTTCGCTCCCATTCATATTTCGCCGCTATAAATATCTCCTGCAGACAAACCCTGCAGTATATATGACGTCACAGCGCACAAATAGTTTTACGATTGACAGAATACATGGAATATATCTGTTTCATTTTCACGGAAGCTACTTGAAATTCTAGGAAATACTTAATTCAATTCTCCCAGCTAGGTCTTATTGGGCAATGCATCGATGCTCTTTAGTGTTTAGTTTCATTATCCTGTCGGAATCTTATTGTATGTTATAAATTTTTAAACACTGTAACTTGTAGCTTGCTATAGTCTTCAATCAGACGGCAGTCTTAATTGCGTAATTACATGACTAATTATCTGGATACCATCAACAGAATTAATGCACCCACGGAAAATGATCGACTTGCATAATATACGTAGCTTTGGATTGCTTATGTGTGACACTCAGGTGCAAGGAAATGGCTACTTTTCAGTGTCAAATAACAAAATTTTCGCCCAACGGGACGAACCATGGTCAACCCGTCGCGTTATGTGTTTCCCCAATACGGACTCATTAATTTCCCCTTGGCGGAAACCCTGTCTAAACACTAACCCGACATTGGCACAATACGGTCCTGCTAATAATGCAATCATTTTAACACAGTCTACTCTCTCTACTAAAAGAAATGGATGTACTGCAGCCTCAACATGTCAACCACTTAAAGTAAAAAAAAGTAAATAAAACACATCAGATTTCTCTCAAATGGCACAAACATTTTGTAGACCTTTCAGGTATCAGAGCCCATAGTGTATAACCAATTAGTGAAAACATTTCCATATCAGAATTTTATGGAAATTGAAAGCCTTCCACAAACAAATGGATGCTTTCCTGCTTACATTGCCATTACAGACACACAAATCCTTCACAGTGGTTACATGTGAGATATCATAAAAAATGGTATACCCTCATCAGCAAAAACTCAGAAAAACACATTTACAGGAAGATATTTCTGTTTGGCTGGTAAAATAAAAGTATGATTTACATATCCTCTCTCTAATTTAACACCCTAAGTTACTAATTCTTCAACTTTGGGAGTTACAAATATTTGATTTCAGTTAAGGAACCCTCCTTTCAATGCTGAGATTTTTATTTTTAAATCAATCTTTTTATCCACCTTAAATATTTGTCAACCTGGCATAAAATCACCAGAACATGCACAGATTCAGCAACCAGTGTTTTGGAGGTCATGTGAGGTCACACATTGCAGTGATGGTGACACATTGCATATGCTTCTCGGAAGAAATTTATTGTCACAAATAATATTTCAAGTATCTTGTTATAGTTATTCTAATAACTCTGTGTGTTGAAAGATGTGTTCCTCAGCTGAAATGAAATATTTTTCACCCACAAAGCCAAAAAAATATTAATTTAGAGGTGTGTTAAATCGGACAGGGCATCTTTAATTGGCTGCTTGTATGGTGAGGAGGCTGCATTTGTCCCACAAAACCCATTAAAGGTACTCAATCCGAACAGAGGGTCCCCATCTCAACAGATTCCAACAACAACAATCCGATCAGAGGGTCCTATATTACTATTTCTTTGGGGGTAAAAAATATTTGATTCGAGTCGAGGAACCCATCAAACAAAGCTCAGAGTAATTAGATATTGATTTTTGAAATTTGTTATTTACTCGAGATGAGTACTAATAATTGCCTTCAACTGCCGTAATCTGCTCGGGATGTGTACACCAAAATCTATTCAAACAGACAAGGATGGATAACTCTAAAATCAAGTGGTAATAATAACGCAATTTTGATTGAGTTCTGGGCCAGAAAGTATTCCCGATAATGAAAAATGATAGATTTCTAAAATCGATATCTAACAAATCTGAGCTTTGATTGGTGACTTCCTCGACTTTAATCAAATATTTTTGACCCCCGAAGCCATTGTAATAGTAATTGAGAGGAGTTTTATCGGATTGAGTACCTTTAACATTTTCCCAAAATCATGAATACGATTACAGATATGGAAATATTGTGCCAGTATGCGGCCAAAATTCTATCTTTACGTGCGGGTTTCTAAAGTTAAATACAATATACCTGACATAGTTTAATTATGTGTCCAAAATGCACCACCGGTCCTGCTTGGGGACGCTCTAGCATTATCCGAATAAGTATTCGGGATCTGAAAGAGACACACATTACTGTTTCCAGTGTAACTGAATAAAATGGGGCATGTGTGGTCTCACCAGTTAGACACTGTAGGTAAATCGCGATGTTATCAACCTTAATAGGACAATATATCCTATCTGTAATCGTAATAGTGAATTTTGAAAAAGGTCTCTATTGTGACACAGTTGTGACTACAATTAAAGTGTTCCTGCTATTTCATATTTACAAGTTTGTAGGGAAGATGAGTCCAATACTCATCCCGTTGATGTCACATGATGTATAAAATGGTATTCGCTTCTATCATAAACCTAAACTATAAAATAAAAATATAACGCATGACAAAACAAACTCCTGTATGTGCCTGAATACACCTTGAAAGTTATTTTTTCACATATTCTTGGATGGGTGGCGTATAATAAACACACTATGGCCCACATGTCTTTAAGTGATGTGATACACTGTGGTACGTTGATCAAATAGAAATTGAGATTAATCTTTATCAAAGCAGTTATGTTGACAAATGTTATATCCAAATCGGCAACACGCCCATATAAAAATGTACCCGGGTAAATCCACCCAGGTTTTTTGGGCCAAAAACCGGGTATAAATCTATCTACCAAGACATCCACCAACCATCAAGACCCCCTGAAACCTGGGTTTTACCATGATTAACCCAACTGAAACTGGATAAAAACCCTGGTGTGGATAAACCTGGGTGTAATTACCCAGGTGACCACACCCAGGTGTACCCTGGTGTTTCCTACCTGGGTGCTTCCCACCCAGGTGTACCTTGGTGTTATTCACCCAGGTATACCCTGGTGTTTTCTACCTGGGTGTTTCCTACCCAGGTGTACCTTGGTGTTATTCACCCAGGTGTTTCCTATCTGGGTGTTTCCCACCCAGGTGTACCTTGGTGTTATTCATCCAGGTGTTTCCTACCCAGGTGTTCCCTACCCAGGTATATCTTGATGTTTCCAACCCAGGTGTACCTTGGTGTTTTCTTACCCCAGTGTACCTTGGTGTTTTCTTACCCAGGTGGATTTCCCAGTGTTTCTACCCAGGTATACCTTGGTGTTTCTACCAGGGTATACCTCGGGTATTTTAAGCAGGTACCACTCGCTTATATTTTACTCTGGTGTACCCCATCAATTTCACCCAGATGTATCCCAGGTATACCACTCTGTTATATCCTGGTGTTGGAACACCAGGGTTTATCAGGGTGGTTGCACTTAGGTTAAACCTGGGTAAAAATACTGGGGTACACCAAGGTAAATCATTGAGATGAGCCTGCTTAAGAACACCTGGGATATACCCTGGTAGAAACACCTGGGGAAACACTTGGGTCGAAAACACCAAGGTACACCTGGGTGGAAACATTGAGATGCACCTGGGTTAGAAAACCCCAAGGTACACCCAGGTAAAGAAACACCAAGGTACACCTGGGTAGGAAAACCCCAAGGTACAACTGGGTGGGAAACACCAAGGAACACCTGGGTGAATAACACCAAGTTACACCTGGGTGGGGATACCAGAGTGAAATGATGAGGATGGCAATGCAGTAGATTTGGATGGGATGCAGGGGTATTGTTATCAATGGATTTGTTTTAGTATAAGAGAACATTAAGGAAACTGATTGTGGAGCAATACAAATTTATTCAAGATTAACAAACTAACTAAAGATAAAATACATGTATAGAAACACATAATACATAAATATATAAACTAATTAAAGGTACTCAATCCGATCAGAGGGTTGTATATTACTATTTCTTTGGCTTTGGGGTTAAAAAATATTTGATTCGAGTCGAGGAACCCATCAAACAAAGCTCAGAGTTAGTAGATATTGATTTTTGATTTGTTATTTTCTCGAGATGAGTACTAATAATTGCCCCTAACTTCGTAATTTGCTCGAGATGTGTACACCAGAAACACTATTCAAACAGACAAGGATGGATAACTCTAAAATCAAGTGGTAATAATAACGCAATTTTGACCGTGTTCTGGGACAGAAAGAATAGAACTATATATATATAATACCTGTATCATCTGTAAACTAACTGAGCACATCATCACATCCAACATCACGAAGCATCTGAAAAAGAATAAGATCCTCTCTGATCTGCAGCATGGCTTCCGGGAAAGAAAATCATGTGAAACACAAATCGTGCAACCAACTGATGATCTCTTGAGCCTTGCTGCAGATCAGCAGACCGATCTTATTTTACTAGACTATACAGTAAAGCCTTTGACAAGGTCAATCATGGCAAATTGCTCTATAAACTTGAACAATATGGCATTGGTGGAACCACATTAAACTGGATCAGAGCCTTTCTCAACAACAGAACCAAAGTTTTTGTCCTGGAGGGGGATGCCTTCTCTGAGGTCTCAGTCACATCTTGGGTGCCCCAGGGTTATGTCCTGGGGCCCCTGATGTTCCTGCTCTACATCAACGATTTACCAAACCACATTACCGCTCAAACATGCTTATTTGCTGATGACACTGCACGTACTATACATGACAATAAATAACTCAAAAGACTGCGAACAATTACAAAACGACCTAAACAAACTAGACATGGGAGGAAAATTGCATTGGGATATGGCCTTTAAATCCTCAAAATGTCAAGTCCTCACAGTCAGTTAAAACTAGCCATACAGTAATACCCTAAATAATTGACTCCTTGACCACAGCAGAATTATGGGTTATTTTTCAGGAATTAATAATGTACTTCAGATAAATCATGCCGATTACGTCCTTAAAATGTCAATACCACTGTAGCTTAAAATTACTTTTTGGTTAGCTTTTGTTGTGCTTCGTTTCGTTTGTTTGTTATTTGTTTTATTGTGACAAGTGTTTCAGTTGGACATTACGTGAAACTGAAATCTCAGTTTAAAACACTGACTTTGATGTTTGCAATCAAATAATTATTAGATTTGTCCAATAAAGTTTGAAATTCATTGATGATTATAAGTTTTTCATTTTGCATGACAGTGGTCTTATTTTTCACAAATGAAGAATGTATTATCTTGAATGTATTGTGAGATACAGGGTAACTAGTCGCCGGATACGGTTCATCTGAGGCAAAGTTATATCATTATTTTCACACTCATGACGCCATAGCCGGCAACTATGAGTAAAATAGGGGTGGTTTGAAGGCAATGGGCATATGTATATGAATAAATTTTGTAATAGCAGCTTTGACCAATTACGTAGCAAATTTTAAAAAAGATATAATTATAAGCTACATACTATTATATAGATGAAAAAAAAACTAACCTTTATATTACAATAGCAACTCCAAGCTCTCATAGCGTCGCCAACCTCTCTCGTCGAGAACTGAATTTTATAGAGATTGCAGTGACACATGGCATTCTTTATACGTCAAGATGAATAATACAGCAATATAATAGAGGATCATTTTCAAGTTTTCATTGTCATGGTTCGAGTGTATGTGGAAGTCAGACATCAAGGATTATCAGTCTTATTAAAACTAGCCCTAAAGTAATACCCTAAATAATTGACCACAGCAGAATTATGGGTTATTTTTCAGGAATTAGTCGGAAATATGGCTTGTGGCCATTCATCGGAAAGCTCTCATTGAGAGCTTTCCGATGTATGGCAACAAGCCATAGTTACTATAGTGCATGAACTCACCTTAGAAAGTGCCAAGTGTACACATGTTTTGAAAATGTGCTGAAGGGTACAAAGGGTTTAATATCGGCATAACGCAGTTACTTCAATTGTGTTCCAGAAAGTCTGGCACCCATCAGCAGTTTGTTTTCAGTTCATTTTAATTTTCGAACAAACAATTATTCTCTACAGAAATCATGGCAGACGTGAAAACTAAATGTCATCTAGAATGAGATTTCAAATCCTGTATACCTTCAGCACATTTTCAAAACATGTGTACCCTTCAGCACTTTTCTTGGTGAGAGTGACTATTTCAACGTGCAACACACCTTCTGCAGTCCTGAGTGCTCACTTGTATCACCATGGAAATTAATGGAGAGGTCACCATACATTTTCCGCTCACCTCAAATTTCATGCCCTGTGATAATCCAATTTTCCTTCAATTCCTTCATCGAGAGGTCACCCCAAAGATCCATTGGAAGTTTGGTGATGATCGGATGAAAGATGTGGTATGTAGGGTGTGGCAAAGGAAATTGTTGACAGACGGACGACAAGTTGAGCTAACTAGTAAAAGGCTCGAATGGCAATTTAACATTTGGGCGGAGATGAGTTTAGCCTCACTTTTAGGTCATAGCCATATTCCCAGCTATCTCAACACTGTGGTCTATTGTTGATTGCTCCAAGCTTGAGTGGACGACTGGACGGACCTGCGTACCATCATTGGGCTAGTTCCTTGATTTAACAGTTCATGGTAATGGCTTCTTACAAATTTCTAGCACAAACCTAATATAATGTTGAGATTCTTGAAGCAGTATTGTATAAATCAAATTGCCAATCAAGCCTTTTACTAGTTCAGATCATGTACCTTTTATGCCACTCATTCATTTCCACTCAATTTGTATACTTGCTGAGAACGCTCTTCCAAAAATTTCGCTTCTAAAACTATGTATAAAGTAATGTTTGACAAGCTCTAATTTTGTTTAAACTGGAATCTCACAGACCTGGATTGCAGGCCATTCTGAACAATGTATGCTATAGAACAATATATGAACGGGGCTTGGACATAAAGCTGTATCTATCCCTACCAATTTCACTAGCTGCTTTATGTCAAAGGAAACTTTGGACCCACCCTGTCATAGATCAAAACACAAGACCATTTCAACAGGAACATGCTTTATTAAATATTGAGCATTAATATCGAGTTATCACAAGGTTACAGTTACCAAGTGAAATAGTAGTGAATCAATTATAAAGCATGTATTAATTAATATAATGTTCAGCTCAGCAAAAACTGAAAAATAATTATGCAGTAGAAAGAGCTGTGGATGCTTGAAATTACTTACATTTCAATTGGCTCATGTGCATGGTATATCTTCAACTTTGATCATTTCTCAGGAAAGTCAGAAGAAATACACATGGTTTGAACTAAATTTTAAACTTTTTAGTAATACATTATGTCTTCGAGCATAATTTTCAGTTTTTGCTAAGATTGTTTGCTTCCTGTTTGAATTCAGTAGATAATCTAAGAGAGTGTGTTATCTGAGACTAAAATTGCTCCTTACAAAAAGACTTGTTGGTGTAGCTGAACAATCAACAAATTCATGAAAGAAAGCCCATTTAAGATTTTATTTTGTAACATATAGAGAAAGAGAAGTTGAACTCAAATGAGTTCACAATGAACCCCACAGCTTTATCAATGAAATTCTGACAAATCAGGAGGAATGTTTTTGAAGAGGAAGAGATTTTGAATAAAGCTGATTAACCTATCCTTACTTAAATCAACATCTTACAGTTACATCAATTGGTTAAAAATTCAAGACTTTTTCTCACGTGAGCCAAAAACCATGATTCATTTTTGTATCTCACAAAAATGCTTAATGCAATCCACGGTGGCAGTAGAGTTAAATCATTTTTGAACCGGTTGACCCGCCAGATAAATCTTGATCCAATTATTACAAATCTCTATCATATCGCTTGAGTAATTTGCAATCACCCACGAATGATAATCGTTGATCCTTGTTTTCACGATTTACACATGAGATGTCTCCAGGCTTTATTGCTTCGGCCAAAATCACTTTTGGTTTTTACCCATATTCCCACCCACCCTTTTTATAAAATTATGACATTCCTATGAATATAGTTAGTTTTGTTTAGATGAGCTCACTTTGGATGACGTGAGCCTGAGGCGGAGATTTGGTGAGATTGATGAAGTATATTCACGTGAGTTTTATGCATAGCATCCTTATGTTGTTTCACACTGTCAATCTAAGTGGGTATATATGCAAGGTTTATTATATATATTCATGACTGATTTTGACAACAATTTCGAATTTCATTGTAAATAAATCATAATTCGGCCAAAGCAATAAATGCCATTGTTTTATTTGCAACTCCTTTTAGTAAGACCCAATGCCAATACGATTGCATTAACAGTAATGGGATGTTGGAATTTGGTTTAAAAAAAAAATTGGTCAGCTTGACAGTTGAGTAGAACTCATCATACTTTTTGTGTTTGTGCACATCATTCTAAGCAAAGATGTTAACATTTTCTGTATTCTTGGCTTATTGTTTTAAAAAGCATCTATTTATGGACATGGTCCTACCCAGCATATATGAATTGCATCACCAAGTCAATGTGGGCAACTTTACATTTGACACCAAATTTGATCTGATGAAAAATGTCAAACAACCAAAGACATTCCAGTGAATTTAACCCTTTCTATACAATATGGATTTTCCCATTTAGTTATAAATGTATATATTGGAATGGTCTATTATTAATCTGGAGGGGTGTTCAGGTGAAACATCAGACAATAGATAATAAAAGTGCAGGAGTCCTATTTATTGGAGGGAAATTTTAAAATAATAAGTTATACAAACGGCATGAACATTTTCTAAGGGATAACTACTCATCAATGAGTAGTTAGTACAGAAAGAGTTAACATTGGTGTTGAGATCGTTGAGATAAAAATGTTCAAGAAACGGCCTATATATCTACACACTAACTAACCATCAGCGAGTTTTGGAATCTACAGCGATTGCATACAATTCTTGAGGCATGTTGGTCAGCCTTGTGTTCCCTAGATCATGCCATGAATCTCTACTCTGGCTTTGCCAGTAGAGATATTCTACCAGTTCAAATTCTGTTAACTTTTTGATGTTCTGACCTGTTATGACACTCACAAAAACGCCTAAATCATGCTATCTTGAGCTGGGATCTTCACCTGCTGTGAAAGACGTTAAGGAACATGCTACTAAGCAGTGTTCGCGCTGGACTGAAAAATCTTCTGGCCAAATTTGGTATTTTAGTTTACCACCCCACACTACAGATCAAGTTCGAATATGGGTTTCGTCCACAAGATTTTGACTGAGTTATGCCCCTTTTTCAACTTAGATTTTACCTGATATGCAGTTTCCAGATGATAACTTTAGATTGAATCGAGTGAACTGAACCAAATTTGGTATACAGATCAAGTTCAAATATGGGTTCTGTCTACATGCCCCACTCTACTCCAGAAACGGGCGTATTATGCCACGCACCGGCGGCGTGCTCTTGTTTAAATATATAACTCTCTCACTCTATGTTCGTCCACTAATCAAGTAATGAGGTGTGTCAGTTGTCGTTGCTAATTTTGCCGAAATAAAACAGTTCTGTTGCTTATTATCATGAGGTGTTGAATACCTATTGTTGTGTTAATACCCTTTACGGTGTGAAGCCGGGTTGTTATTATTATAAGATGGGAGGCAGTTTACGGCACATTGGTAACTGACATGCCATCGCTGGTACATTGAATTATAGGACAATGCATTTATGTATTTCATCTTATCAAAAATAATAATCATTATGATATAACCAGTGCAGAGATTAAGGTTTTTGACATTTACTAATCGCCATTGTACAACAATCACCATTCAATCAATGCTCCACTTACAAGATTGTTGTTGTCATCGTACGATGTATCCGAAGATATTTCATCGCTAACTTCCTTGATATCTTCACCGCTTTTTGAATTTGTGGCGAAAAAAGTTGGCCAAATGAAATTTTTTGTGGCCACTTTCGAAACCACCGCGCGAACACTGCTACAAACAAATATATTACTTGCATTGTTTATACCCCCCCCCCACAATAAAATAGTTCCCAGTCAGAACATCAATTACCAGGTTTTGAACTGGTGGAATATGATCTCTACGAGCGTAGCCAGAGTAGAGATTCATGGCATGATCTACGTATTCCCATGCACAATATTCAACTTCATTTGCACTTTAAATATTTGGTACCCAGTAGCTGGACGATTGGTTATTTAACTATAATATTTGAGGTTAATACATCTTTATTTATGATGAATGGGCAAGAAGTATCAACCTGACAAGCAAGCTTCCTGTAAGGAGCAATATCAGATTCATTACACATTTTTATCCAGTATTCATAATAGTTTTATCACAATAATTGATGAACGTAAGGAATATGTTCATATTTCTGCTGGAAATAATCAGACCTATTAGACAATAAATACAAATAACGAGAGTTTTGGAACTTTGTATTAAAGTTCAAAATAGCAGTTATGTGATACTGTCGAGACAATGTCCTGATATGTATTTGATGCTTTGATCTTCTCCAGGAATTTTGACTAAAAATCAAGCATATTTATAGCTTTCATTCAATATCATTATATGACAAAGCCTGGCTTTGATTGTAAGATTCCACAAATGGTTGGATACCAAATTTGTACGAAGATAATTACAAGCCTAAAACAGGCAGAGAACGAGTCTATGGATTCTTATTCGGAGGGATGTTATGATAGAAGTTCAACAAACATCCCTACAAATGAATGATTAGGAATCAGTTAACTGGCCATCAGTAAGTAACCCAGTTACCAAAGGTGACACTATATAATGCAAAATGTTTGTAAAAATTCAAATTTCATGATTTTCATTGATGGTCTTAAGAATTGTTGCATCGGTGCAATAATGTTCTGTATCCATTTTTGTGGGAAACTCAATTTCAAAATTTGACTATCTGGATTGTGTCATTTTCTGTGCTATTTTAACCAACGAATTCAGCTAGAATTAAGATTTTCATATATAAGAGAACGAATGCACTATTTCCAATCAAGCAAATTGATGGCCATTAGTTCCCATTGTTTACCATTGTCGGTTCAAGATAGAACATTATAGTGCTGAAATTTATGCGATCATGTGTTACAAATTAAATCAATTCATTGGTCCACAGTGGAGATAGAATACAGCACTGACATAAAAACTAATTCGGGAGATGGAACATATTTTCATAGCCTCTCATTCACATCTAGTATGTGCTATACTCAATATCTTGTGTTTTTCGGAATGGTACAGTTATCTCATTTTCACACCAAAATGGATATAGAACATTTCAGCGACGAGTTTGCAAAAAATGAAATAAATTGATGACTATGCATGAAAGTAGCTTCTAACCCCTTCTTTACTAAATTGATTCTCCCACCCAGTTATAAATGTGCACCTTGGACTAGTCTTTTATACATTATGGAAGGATGGTCAGGGAATATTAACAAGGCAGACAGATGAATAGATAATATATAAGTGCATAAGGATTCCTATTCATTGCTGGGAAATATTCAGATAATAAGTTCAAAGAGTTTTTATCACATAATTAGCCCCTAAATCCGGCTTCACATTTTTCAGTATGACTCACATGTATTATCGACACGCGCAGTGATGTAAGAGCTTAGCGCAATGATATCGATGGCGATGCAGGAACTTTAATATAATGTTAATTAGAATATAATTATGATATTCAATTTGTGTTGGGTTATTTATAGTGTTGACTGAGATAAAATGCACTACTCATCAATTAGTATTTTGTAAAGAAAAGGTTAACCCATTCATTACTAAATATTCTGATGAGTAGTGCCCTTTAGAAATGTTGTACATGTATTGCCTTTTTGTCAAACTATCATCCGCTCATTTTTCCTGAACACCCCTCCAAATGAATAATGGACTATTCCAATGTAGACTTTTATAACTAAATTGGAGAATCTATTTAGTACAGTAAGGGTTAAGCATCATAATACTCAGGACATTGCCCAATCTAATTTCTACATGCATACCTGAGCACAATTTTCAGTAGACCAACACAAAGAAAACAAGATAGCTCTGGATGTTTTTTTGATAATACAGTGTATGGAACAATTATTGCAATGCATAAATCCCTGAAAAAAAATTAACCTCATTCTATCTCATATTAGCTTTTTTAAGTATCTTGGGTGATATTTAAAGCTCTGCATGGTTGAAATTGACAGATTCACCTGACGAGTATTTTGCATAAAAAAAGAATCAGATGTACTTTTCAGGATTTAGTCGGAAATATGGCTTGTTGCCATTCATCGGAAAGCTCTCGGGGAGAGCTTTCCGATGAATGGCAATAAGCCATATTTCCGACTAAATCCTGAAAAGTTACCCATAATTCTGCTGTGGTTAAGGAGTCGATTATTTAGGGCATTACAGCCATTATCTATACACGGATAGGGTCTGTTTCGTGCACTCCAAAGAACCTTCTGATGTCGAGTTGTGAACATTACTTTTGCTAAGGGGTACAGAAGTAATCGACATTCAACAAGCCTGGAAATAGTGACATTTGCAGAATGAGGTCCCCAGAGGGTGAATATAGTGATACTATCCCACATTGTGGGCTAGCATCACCAAATTCACCCTCTGGGGACCTCATTCTGCTTAGGCCTCATCTTCTAGGTAGGAAGTATTTAGTCTCCAATTAACATTGTTTTTAGTTACATTTTCCCTTCGGTTCAGTCTCTATATCTCCTAATTTGCAGAAGATAATCGAGATGGGTAAACATGTAGTTGATTTAGTTACTTCTGTTCAGTTTCTATATCTCCTAATTTGCAGCGGATAAATTGCATAATCGAGGTGACTAATGGGTAAACATGTAGTTGATTTAGTTACTTCTATAATTTCTATATCCCCTAATTTGCAGAAGATAAAATTCACAATGGAGGAGCCTGTTAAATGGGTGAACATCACCAACTTCAACTGGTGAACTTCAATCTCATCCAAGGTCTCCCATAGCAGATGAGGCCTAATCAAAATTAGGTCCCCAGAGAGTGAGTTTAGTGATGCTAGCCCACTTCGCAGGATAGCATCACCAAATTCTCCCTCTGTGGACCTCATTCTGCATATGTCAGACGCACAAATTTCAAAGCTTGGCTAGTCCATATGACAGTATTAATCTCTCATAATTTCATTATATCAAAAATTATGATATATTTAACTAAAATTATGAAATATGTATAGGTTTTGAATAATGCAAGTGTCTTGTTGCAGTGAAATTGAGCAGTCAACTCTTAGTTGGTCAGAACTTTCTTTACCACCATTTTGAAATGTTGATTTTCATTATTATGCTTCAACGATGATGCATTTCTGATTGACAAATATGACTCATGGAATCACCTGCATCAGCACTGACTTTCGGACTCCCCAAACATACTCTTGTATTCCCATGATGCATGTGTATTTGTTGTGCGATAGTCACCGAGATCTTACACTGTACACCCTTGCACAATGATGTGGTTCTTAAACCAAATTGATGCAACATAAAAGATGCATAAATCTGAATTATCGCTACCAAATTACTATTTCTTTGGCTTCAGAGGTAAAAAAAATTTGATTTGAGTCGAGGAACCCATCCATCAAAGCTCAGAGTGATTAAATATTGATTTAAAAAAAACAAAAAAATTATTTCCCTGCTATATGTAAATTGTATATGTATATGGCAGGCTGGCAAATATTTGTCAAGCCGACTAGCTCGGACCAAATTGCGGATGAAGATGGATAACTCTAAAATCAAGTGGCTTTCAGTGTTAAGATATTTGACAATCCGGACAGATTTAGTTGAACAAAATGTTGATAAATAACATGTTTTGGTCAATTTGTACAAAAGTTGACTGTGGTTAGCATTATTTTTGGGCAATTAATCAATTCTGATAACTGAAGCAGCATTTCAAAAAAATGTTGTTGTTGGAATCTGATGATATTGGGGACCATCAAATTGATTACCTTTGATGACCTAAGAAGATTTAAATGATAAACAAAATGGGTCAAACTGACAACTATTATTTTTGTGAACAAACAACTGAGCAATAAATTGTACAGGCTAAGAACTGGTTTTTAGAAAATATTTAGCAAATCTTGTTCACAAAACTTTATTTTTCCCGAAGTAGAATTTCTATGGCAGCTGAATCAGACATCCAATCACAGTCTAAAGAAAATATTAATTTTGTTCACAAATATGAAAAGGAAATTAAATTAATGTTTCACCCTTCAAATGGCTTTGACACAAATGACTTTGTGGGACTGAGTAATGTTAATTTTGCAAAACCAATAGTCAGGGAGGCAGGAAAAACATGGGAGCATGAAGTTCCTCTGAACAATAGATGTTTTATGAAACCGTTGATAAGGTAGCATTGAATATGTAAATAATAGGGTCTGAAAACACAAGACAATTTTTACTCTTTGTGAATAATCATACTGCCAAACCTTCAAGATCTTGAAATCAGAACTCATCTTCAAGTTCAACCATGCAAGAGTTTTCAAAATACCATGTACCTCAAAATTCATTCCCGCTAACAATCCAAAATTTATCACGACACCTTTAAAAATATTTTAAAATCACAGAAACAAATCACAAAAAATTTAAAACAAGTGCACATTGAGTATAAATAACTGCACTATTCTCTTTACAAAAAAACACGTAAAAATATCATTAAAAAAATAAGACATGGACACAGCTTTGCCACCTTCAATCATCATTTTAATTCTTGGGATTTGAGTGAATTTTAAAATAATAAAACTCATATGTTCTTGTTGGATATTTATAGTGTATTACAGTGTTCACGCTGCCGTGAGCAAATGTCGCATATTGCGAAAGAAAAACAAAAGTGGCTCAAGAAAATGTGCTAGTGGCTAAAGAAAGTGGCTCAAAGAATTTAGGTGTGTGGCTCTTAAAATAAATGCCGTCGGACAGATTAAGTTTACAATCAGACAACACTATCCCGCATAAGTACCAACATAGTGCGGAACCGTCTACTAAAACAAAAAAAGTGACCGATTTTTTTGGAAAGTCATCCATAGAACGGACTCCTGATAAAACTGTAATATGCGTTAAAGTAGTTGATTCGACAAATTTGTGTGATGCAACAGACTTTCTGTTCCACATTTAAACTTGTTAATGAAAATTGCAACTGAAGGCCCTCCAATGTTAGATTTTAATTTTGGTAATTCATTTAATAAATGGGCAGATGTAAAATCTCGCAGAATTTTCAATGTTTGATTATTAATATTGTTCTCATTGTTGTTATTTTACCTACCAGAACATGTTATATTATATTATATTATAATAAATATTTGATTAAATTAGCTTGTGTTGTTCTTTGAATATGTTTAAATCAAAGTGGCTCCAAAAAATTTGAGTTGAAAAAATGTGGCTCAAGTAAATGAAAAGTGGCTAACAAAAAATCACAAGTGGCTAAGGTGGTGGCTCAAGAAAATTTTGGGCCAGTGTGAACACTGGTGTATTATGCTATGATGCAGAAAAATTAGTTCGTAGAATAGAAAAAAAAGCAGTCAAAAGGTCAATTATTTCTTGATTAGTCTACTTTGGCGGACAAATGAGACATGTAGTTGTAATTTGTTGTAACGGATGCCAAATAAACTCAGTGCCCATTTCGGAGTGAAGATCTGTGTACAATTTCTGATTTGATCCGGCTTGTTCACAAATCAAGCATCCTAAACGAAGAAGCAAAACTCTATTTCAACTGCATTTGTTCTAAAGCGTTCCAAATTCTTTGTTTTCTGAACATTTAATATCAAGGAACATAATCAAGCCGAGTTTAGTGCTCCCGTTATTTGCAGAATGAGGTCCCCAGAGGGTGAATTTAGTGACTATCCCGCATATCGGGCTAGCATCACTAAATTCACACTCTGGGGACCTCATTCTGCAATGGCCTCATCTGCTACGGAAGACATAGACTCAAGATTGAAATTCTCTTATGGTGAATATTGTGACATCATTGGGCACATCATTTATGCAATGTGTCATCTGCCAATATCAGGATTTAGAGAAACTAAACTAAAAAAGAAATAGAATCTATTTTCCAGAAGATTCTATAGAAATTTGATAATAAAGAAACTTTCCTAAGCAGAATGAGGTTCCCAGAGGGTGAATTTAGTGATACTAGCCCACTGCGGGATAACGTCACTAAATTCACCCTCTGGGGACCTCATTCTGCAAATGACAGGCACACTAAACTCAGACTTGAACATAATACGTGGGCTGGATGTTAAAGAGTTCCTTCAGCTCAGACCCAATGAAATTCAAGGCGATTTTGTGAAAATGTGGCAGCGTTTATCGGCAATTCAGCAGCATTTATCGGCAATTCAGTGGCATTTATTAGCAATTCCGCGGCATTTATTGGCAATTCAGTGGCGTTTATAAGCAATTCCGCGGCATTTTTGGGCAATTCAGCAACGTTTATCAGTGTTCAGGTAATAAAAGCTTACAACATTCAAAATAAAGATAATACAAGAGCAGAATGATTCATATTCATTGGTGTTCAGATAATAAGTTCAACAAATGAGCTATGGTCGTTTGATTGTTGAACTTATTATCTGAACATTTCCTAAGGGAACTACTAGAGTATTTAGTGTATAAAGGGTTCAGTGAGCAATGCATATTCACAGAAAATAACTTAACAAGGAATGAAACATTAATTATACATATATTGATGTCAGGTGGCAGCAGTGTGTCACATGTTCACAATGAATAATTAGCATTTGAAAAAAAAAGATTCTCTTAAAAATATTCTCTCCAGGAAATCACCCCTAAGAAACTGACAGTCCGAACATCATGCAACTTTTGCAACATACTGGCTGGTTATTTTCCAAAGTCGTTCTTTCACAAAACATTACTAAAGCCAACAATCTGAAGAAAAAAAAATATCTCTTTCTGCAAATAAAAGTGCTCTAACATTAGCTCTACCAATTTTACCAGGAACTCATATTGAGTATGAAATTTATTATATGATTTATTATCTGTGGCCAAATAAATAACATTTCTGTCTTCTCAGGCACCTGCTTTATCACTGAAATTTTCTTTTAAAAATTTTCTATTTTCTGTTCAATATATTGGATTTAACAACGAACATAAGTTTTACTTTCTGAAGTAGGTTTTTCCATATTTTGAGAAAAAAATAAAAAGCCTCCCTCCAATATCTCAAAATTGAGATCTAATTGCCTGTGAACACAGATATTTTATTTTAATGGCCTAGGTGATAGAAAACAGCTCACTGCAGCATATTTTACTGACATTAAAGACATATAATTCGCACTAACAGTAATTATTCCCATGCTTTACAAGGGAAATGAAGCTCAGAAAATTATTGTCATAATATGCCTAAGTCAATAATTAATTTGTTGGGCAGGTCCCATTTCCATCTGAAATGGGTCAATATTTGATGCAACATAAAGGATGACAGTGGACTAGTTTTTCCACCTTCAATCTTGCTTCTCACAGCTGGAAATTCATAAGAATTGATGGCCTTAATTTGCACTTATTGTAAATGTGGTTATATTTTCTGTACTAACGGTGCTGTAAAATTTTAAGAGATTTAGTATAATATTTTTGGTGTATCAGTTCAAATATATCCTTTTAGTATGTAAATGTTTGATTTAAAAAAAAAAGAAGAACAAAAAAAGTGCCAATTTTAAATAAGTGTGCAAAATTCCTTGAAGGGGTTTTTACCAGAAACAAACCAATATTTGCAATAGATTTCGCATAAAAATTTTGGTTTCAATTAAAAAAACAAACAAATTGCTATGATAATTACTGTTTAACCTCTTTGCTGCTAAATGACGTTATGACGTCGTGTGCTGAGCTTTTGATGTTATTGCCATTTTCCAGTGGAAAAATATAACGGGAAGATCACAAAAACCATAAAACTGACTCAGTTGAAAAGCTATTATCGTTTACAATCGTGGAACATCATAAACTGTTTGAAACTTTGTGATAGTTGTTCCGATGCACCAATAAGTTCCAGTTAACGTCCGTAATAGTTAAGGAGGTCACAGCAGCAAAGAGGTTACATAAGCCACGTTTAGTCCACAACTCATTTCAACTTGTTCATAAAGAAGTCATCTTGTTTTAAAATTAACAAGGCAATTTTGTCATAAAACTAATATTGACCCACTTCAGATAATTAAAACTTGAGCCTGCCCTCTTAAGCACTTACTCCATGTCTTCAGATTGCATGAGCAAATGTCAATATACTGTAAAGAGAAAACAGATACAACTGACTTGTCAATGGCTGATTTAACACGGTAACATTTTAGTAATCAATGCTGTGTTCAAATATCTTTTGATCGAATCTGAAAAAAGTTAAAGCAACATGTTTGACTCAATGAGAACAGTTTCTTGTTAACAAAATCAATTTTCAATTTAGGCAACAAATTTGATAGACGAAGTGCCTGAAAATGTCTTGGGCTGAAAATGTCTTTGATGTTCGCATAAAATTTTAACTTTGAGAACCAGCCCAACAGTATTTCCTCCAGGACTGTCTAAAGAGTCAATCATGTTACGTCAATAATTTTTCTCACATTTTCTCAGCAGACATTTAATTTATTCAGATAGTAGATAACGGAACTTTGAAAACATAATGATCAAGCTAGTAAGAGGCTAGGCATGCTGTTACAACAAAAGCTGGAGTGACGTATCTGTGACTGTCCATATCAAGTGTTGAATCATAAACAGGATTCAACATAGCATACAAATCCCCCAATTTTACTAAGGTCTACACAAATAGATGTACAAAATAATAACAGGGCCATAAAAGTTACGGAAGGCGTTCGTGGTTGGTAAAGCTGAAAAATAATACAAAGCTTGTGAAACCATTTTCACAATAAAGAACGTGAAAAATAGATCAACTTTGTTCCCATTTTCATTATCAATAATTCATCAGTGATGACATGTTGAAAAGCTATAACAGGCGACCTCGTTAGTCATTTTCAGCAAAGAACGATAACTCTAAAATACAGATAATGATCAATAGGAACGAATTCCTTTGTGTTGCATATTTCTGCAATAAGTATATATTACCAGCAATAGTGGTACTCTAGTCGCCTATCATTTATTTCTTAGTATAACACACAAGAAATTATCAGTTGTTGTACTGTGCAGACATGTTCTGGCAAATACCGCAATATGTAATAAACTCAAGAAGCACATATGATTTTAGGTGATATACTGGTGTACGATATCTTAATAGTGTTTGTTATTAGCCAGTTCAAAGGCGAAATTCAAATAACATTATAACCTTATCACGAGTGCCTTCCATGGCTTTAAAATAAAACTTTTGTTTTCTCTGCATAGAAAAAGATAACACATTTAATAGCATTATTGCATAAAATGATGCTTAAAAAAATATTTCCTCCTGAAAGGTTTAGATGTGGCTTATTTATGCGGCTTAACGTGGGCGGTGCCTGAGAACCAGAATTTGTTTTCAGGTATAATCTTAAGACCAGCTATTAAAAGAGGTTTTCAGGGTTCCAGGTCAAATTTTCCGAAACAATTTAAATTTTTTTAGATTCTAGTGTATAAAATGACATGTTTCAAATATAAATTCCCATCTGAATGACGCTGCCTGGTTTGATATTTAATTTTCTATATATTTTAAATCGATTTGTTATTTTAGAGGGACACCAATACTTATTTTGTTAATTCCCCCACACCCCCAAAACCAAATCATATACTTATTAATAGATCTATTATGCGTCACTTTTTTTCCTCCCGTGATTTTGGGGGGGGGGGGGGGGTAACCCCGGGATGGTCGAAAGGGCCGATAGACCCTTTCCTTCACCCCTATTATGCGTCACATTTGCTTTTCAGCATTTTGTTCCCAATGGAACGAAGCAGAAAAGGATTGTAAATTTGATTTTCTATGTGCTTGTTGTAACTGCAGGTCTGGAACCCTAAATACATTTTTAAAGATGAAAAGAAATAATTCAGGTCGAGTAAATGAGAAACATTTGAAACAAAACCTGCTGCCTGGTTGTCCTGAAAGATGTAGCCACGCCCACTTTTTAAAGGTTTATAACCAGTTTCTTTCTAACCAGTCAAATCAACTAAATGTGGTTAACCTTGGTAAATCTGGGGTACACTGTTTCAAAAAATAAACTCAACAAAATAAACTGTAGATTCCAACAGTTTTTACAAACAATTTCAATTAATGACACTTCTGTTATCAGTTCTTCGTGATAACCATGAGGTAATAACACAACTCTTCGAACATTGGTCAGTAGATAAATAAAAACACAACAATCAAAACTGTTTGGCATGGCAATGAAATTAGATGGGTGCAGATGTTCCACTACGTATACTACTCCAATGAGACCGTAAATAAACTGTGCCAGAATGATAAACCAATGATATTCAAAGTATTAGAAACTCATGTTTATCTATTTTGATATTCGATATAGGCTGCAATTTCTCATCTCAAAATTTATTTTATTTTGTTTTTGTTTTATTCACATCCTTATCTTCGATCATTTAAACAAATTTAGATTTTTCAATTTGAACAAAGTTTCTGAAAAATGGCCAGAGAAATTCAGAAATGGCCAAAAATATTGGCCGAAATATTTATGGCGAGCAAACCATGCATGCAGGATGGCCATTGGCCACATACATTGAACAACTTTCAAGATCAGCCTTGAAAGGGATGCAACATCTATAGTTAAAAGTTAACCACCCAAATTCTGCCAACAGATCAAACAGTCTGATTGATGTGTATTAAAATCTACTGAATGTAAGTTGGAGCCTATCCAGTCTGAATGAAATACTGACTATTGAACAAGCTACACATTCACAAATCTAAAATATTTCAATACTCTTTCAATTACCTCTGCTATAAATAGCTTTCCCTGCTATTTTTAGCTATGTGGCAATGTTTACTGGACTCACGGTTGGTGTATAGGAATTATGTGGCAATGTTTACTGGACTCACAGTTGGTGTATAGGAATTGCAACAAACTTCTGATTGGATTCATTGCTTTACCGCGAAATGTTGTGATTGACCGATGTATTTCTTGGAAGTAATGGAATTCCATGCCATCTGTTTCAGACTCAGGAACGTGTAGCTTGTTCAATAGTCTGCATTTCAATATGACTCGATCCTAGCAACAGAGCCTCCAAACTCAGTCATGCGATACCTAGCACAATACACAAGTTCTCACTTCAGTATCAATAGGGTAGAGAGAATATGTTGGAAAGCACCACTAGGAATGTAGTCTGTTGGAAGTTTCACTCAAGATAATACACTTGAGTGGTTGACAGGCTAGAAAATATGGTGATGGACATTTGCAGAATGAGGTCCCCCAAGGTGAATATAGTGACACTACCCCACAAAGCGGGCTAGCATCACACTAAATTAACTTTCTGGGGTCCTCATTCTTAGGTCAAAGTTTAATTTTTTTTAGAACCTTTAAAATGTTTCTTTTATATATCCCTAAATTGGCAGGCAACATAATGCATAATCAAGGTGCCCAATGGGTGCAAATAACCATCTGGGAACTCAAATTAATCTGTGTCTTGGTCTCCCATAGCAGCATGAGGTACTCAGAGGATCAATTTGGTGAAGCTGGCCTGCTGTGTGGGGGAAGCATCACTGAATTAACCCTTTACCCAACAGAAGGGCCCTGTGCCAATGCATTCTCTTATATATGCGAGTCGACCATAGGTCGCCTCGCATATATAAGAGAATGCATTGGCTTAACACATTAAAAATTATAAAATTGTTAAAGAATGTAAGAAAAAATGGTAAAAAGTTTTTTTTAGGCCAATGCATTCTCTTATATATGCGAGGCGACCTATGGTCGACTCGCATATATAAGAGAATGCATTGGCACAGGGCTAACTAACTATCACAATGTGGTCAAGGAGCCGGTTCCAATGATATCCATATTTGTATGGTTCTATTGAGACAGACCGAAGATATTTTAGGCTGTTGAAGCTTTATTTGGCCGGTTTTGTTGGGTAAAGGGTTAACCCCCTGGGGACTTAATTCTGCATATGATAAACCAATTCACTCCTGTAACTGTTTGAAGTAAGTGTTCATTTATAGCACAAACATCGAAACAATGCGACCAAGTTCGGAGACCCTGCACAATGGCTGAGAAAACTCATTCATACAACTGCACATCAAACTGCTCGTAATAGATGGAATCATGACAAGGAATACTGTTTCTTCAGTGGCGAACACACTTAAACCGTTCATAACTGGTGCTTCCTGAATTTTTGCAAAAACCCTGTGCCAATGCATTCTATTATATATGCGAGTCGCCCATAGGGCACCTCGCATATATAAGAGAACGCATTGGCCTAACAATATTTACCTTGACCTTGTAAGCCAGTGCATTCTCTTATATATGATCTTATATATGATATAGATTTCCTAGCTTTATTATGAATATTTTCAAACTGGAGGATTACAGCGGATTCTTCGTGTAACACTTTGGCAGACTCGCATATATAAAAGAATGCACTGGCACAGTCTTTAAGGCTGCACCAGTGCAGCTATCGACATGAAAGGATTAATATTTGATCTATTTTTATATCGCACTTCACAAATAATTTTTTTAAATGTGCTTTACACTGATTATTACCCTGGACATAGGACACCATTGCCATCCTCCAATGAGGAAGGAACCGCATGATGCAACGAAACTGTGCACATATCAAGATTTTATACTAACAATATCCATTAACTTCCCACTGAGTGCTCCCTTAAAAATTGAGTGGTGCGAAGTAATCACAGTATGAGCTTTCTTGCTCATAAAGAGAATTGAACAGAGAGTAACCCTACAGTCTCACTTCACACAAAACCCAGCCACACAGTAATGCCCTAAGTAATCGACTCCTTAACCACAGCAGAATTATGGGTAACTTTTCAGGATTTAGTCGGAAATATGGCTTGTTGCCATTCATCGGAAAGCTCTCGGGGAGAGCTTTCCGATGAATGGCAACAAGCCATATTTCCTGACTAAATCCTGAATAGTTACCCATAATTCTGCTGTGGTTAAGGAGTCGATTACTTAGGGCATTACTGTATGTTAGGAAGCTCAGCAATCCGCTGGCCAGCATCAAACTCATATCTTGTGTGGACAGTGATTACAAGCCGAATACTATAACTGCTCGACCACTGAGGTCTCCATTGGTTTGTCAGTATTCCAATAACCTTTGACATGATTCCTATCTATCATTCTTTGATGCTTCATTTTCTCAGCCACATACATCTCGAAATAATTTGATATGTATGACCTCAAAGTGAAACTCCAGGTACACAAGAAATGGAAAGCCATGCAATGGAATTACATTAAAATATGCTATGGTCATTTTCAGTGTACAAATGAGGTAATATGTACAAACAGAAAATTCAAAACCAAATTTCACTTTCAATGCATGTGTCTGGACATAGCCCAATAATTTTCCTGAAGTTAGATTAATTTTATCCAGTTGTATCTTGGGATATTAATTAAATGGCAAGTAAACTGCACTGATCAGCGCAAGCTGATATCTTCCAAATTTTACCCCGTTGATAACTTTTACTGATAAAATTTAAAAGAACAAGTCTATGCTTTACCATAACACAGTTATGCAACCTGGAGATTCACCTGCACAAACGACAGATCACATCACGATACAATAGCCATCATGCATATTAAACGGAAACTGGCTAGAAACTGCACTCTCGCGTAACTAGAGGTTGGTAATCACAAGCATGCAAGAAACATCAAATCTAGGTCGACAAGTCCACAGCTTGTAAATGGTGACATACATAGTTATATAATGTTAAACGCGACCCCTCCCCTAACGCGTCCCAACCCATCGCGATGAATGTAAGACAACAGCCCCGGTTGCTGTTGCCTTCCGCGGGACCCACCCTGTGTTGACTCGGCCCTCCCCTCAGCCAACCCTTGTGGCCCCAGTGTCAAGCAAGGAGCTGACACTAATCCCAGTTGCCCCAGAATATCTGAAAAAGAGAAAAAATAACCGATATTAGAATCAAGAACACACAACAAAGTAAGAATGAGAATCTTTAATTGTTTATAATATATTGAAATTTAAGAGATAAATATCAAATTTTGAAAGTGGAGGTCAGTGACCAAATAGGAGTTACCATACAAAAAATGGGGTAAAAAACTCTGAAAGACCCACTTAATTTTTGAGTCACCGATAATTTTTTTTATAGTGCCTTGATATACGCTTTTAATAACAATCTATGCCATAAAATATGATTAAAATACTACAATTCATAACCATTTGAAACAGCTGTGTCTCAGATGCCCATAGAGAAATAGAAAACAGCTAAAATCATAGAAAGATTTCCCCACGTTATGTGGGCCTTTAAAATGTAATTTGTGTGGTGCATTCTGTCACACAAATGGTAGATAAAAGTGTTATATGCACAATGGGTATGTACCAATTCATGTATCGCAACTCGGCTAGTTCTCATGGTCATATAGCTATATGACCACGAAAACGGGCCTCGTCGTGATACATGAATCAGTACAAACAAATTGTGTATATAACACATAGTTATCATTCAAATCAGGACAATTGTACACTTACTGAGATGATAATGTCAATAAGTTTTGTCCAAAATTTGTATCTCTTTAAAGATGTATCTCTGAATGAGTATCTGACTTATATATTTATTCTGAAGGTAGCTAAAGGTCCACCTGATGTTTGAATCCTCAGAACACATTATATACAACATTTTCTATATTATATACCATATGAAAGAGGAGTATGAACGTGGGTTCTGAGTTGTTCTGATTAATTTTTATCTGGACTGTACCGCCAGTATATTATTCTCGATGCGGAGGGAATGGCCTTAACTCCTAGTTTTTATTTTGTTTTTCTATTGGGGGGGGGGGGGGGGGGGGGTGGGTTGGTCAGTAACACTGACTATAGAAATAATCGGGGACCCAGACATTGAGCGGGCCTTTATTTAAACTTACTGTGTGTATAGGTTCACACTGCATAATTCGCCGTTAGGCGTTCACGCAAAGGTTGCGGGAACTGTTCAGAGAATTTAGTCCAGTTTTCTTCTCCCACTTGAGTCTTGAACCCATGCAGAATCTGTAGATAAATAAATCAGAATGTTGAGAACAAGTAATGTGTACAATATATATCCGAACGTTTATATTGGGACAACCCTGCATGTAGAAACAAAGCATCATTAGCAACGAAGTTATATTTGATCAAGGTCACTGTTTCCGATGGAACCATTATTTTTGCACTATTGTCTGTGCGTTCAAGACAAACTTTGCTGCATGAAAAGTACCCTCAGTTATGAACTTCATTACTGAAATTTGACATGCTTATGGGGAAAACATTGGATTAATATTGGAACTATTTATATTATCATTAACTATTTATGTCACAATATAAATCGTATCCCCACTCCCAGAAGTCAGAACACTTCCCCATTCACAAGATGTTATCCTACTATCAGCACTACGCCGACGTCACATTTTTGTGTCATTTTCCAACCTTGTGCATTATTTTAACAGAAAAGGCTGGCGATGTTATAGCTTTAAGAATGTGTAAGGTCTAATCATGCGTTTCATTGTGGTCTGGGTCATAACAAACTGGTATAGAACATATAATAAACACAACAGTAAACTGTTCTTAGTGTGCGGTTTTTGTCCACCTAGTGAGATACGAAGATTATTGAAAGTGATGCCATTGTTGAAATCTGCCATATAAGCACATTCACATAGCCAGTCAGAATATGCTGCCTGTCACATGTGACTGGTGAGAACAATTATGAGTCAGTCACCACAAAATTCTACACGTCAGTGACATGCACACATGTGAACATTTCAAACCCTGATGGTATACCTTATAGAACATTTCTTTAAGATCTGACTTCGGATGTACCCAAGAGGCAATAGCATCACAGAAGAAGATGAAGTCCTGGATAACTCCACTAGGATTCACATATATCATTTGACACACTCCGCGGAATGCAGAGTCTTTTTCTTCATTGTCTCGGATGTTCCTCAAGGAAGCACACCTAGACAAAAGTTATTACATGTTGTTAAAGTAGCTACCATAGTAAATGAGCAGAAAATATGATTTTAATTGTAATAATCGAGAGGTTTTCTTTTATATTAATAGCAGAAAGTTTTAACAAGCCGAAATTCAAGATGTTTTAACTTTCAGGCAACACTCCAAGTTTTATCACAGAAATTTAGTGCTCACATTGAAAGGGTGATATCAAAACAAATTTGCAAGATCTTAAATGTTTTTTGTGAGATTTTAAAAACATCAGTGTTATTATTTTATCATTTGCTGGTAGATAATGGTGGACATCCCAGCAAGAGGAACAAGAGAGGAGTGTTTATGATAAATGATTAGGGGACATCCCAGAAATGGGTACAAGACAGGAACATTCATCATTATGTGCCGTATTCTCAACTATGGTTGTTATTCATACAAAAAGAGCAAATAAATGTAACTGGTCTATTTTGGAACTGAAAAATGTGATAATATGCAACCCTTGGAAGATTCATACATAGAATACACAAATTACAGTATTTTTGGGGGGTTTATTATTGACTGGTTTGGCATACCTGACATTCTAGAAAATAGAAGAGTACTAAAAGTTGCCTCTCCACATTTAATGCAGACCTGCAATTGTCCTGCTGAATACTGAACTTAAAATCGATATATTTAGATACAGGTTAAAGGAATACAAACAAGCATTACACATTTTTATGTTGCTAAACTTTTTGTACAACAACCAACCGAGAATTAGCTCTTCATGACAAATTCTCCAAAGACAGCTGGATCAGTTTCAATAAGTCAAAGAACAGGTTTCAGAATTCAAGCCTGAGTTTAGTGTGCCTGTCATTTACAGAATGAGGTCTCCAGAGGGTGAATTTAGTGACGCTATCCTGCATAGCGGGCTAGCATCATTAAATTCATCATCTGGGGACCTAATTCTGCTTAGACCTCATCTTCTCTGCAGTTTCTTTATTATAAAATTTCTATAGAAACTTCTTCACATAGATTCTTTCTTTTTTAGTTTAGTTTCTCTATATCACCAAAATGGCACATTGCATAATAGAGGTTCCCAATGGGTGTACATTACAATATTCACCATTTGGGAACATCAATCTGAGTCTATTTCTACCATAGCAGATAAGGCCATTCAGAATGAGGTCCCCATAGGGTGAATAGCGTCACTAAATAACCCTTTGGGGCTGTTTGGTGACCTCATTCTGCAAGCGACAGGCATATTAAACTCAGGCTTGTTTATATAAATGCCTATAAAATGGTATTTCATGTATTTATCAATACTATTTTGTACATGATCCAGGTGACTTCTTGACTTGTGATGATTAACATAATAGAAATTGTGCACGCACATACACACATCTATACAACTTTGACAGTCTATTGAACAGCTATGTGTGATTGGGACAATGCCAGTTGCACCAGCTAATTACCATATAACAAATCAAATCAAATCATGCTAATCCCACAAATGAAATGATCCTGATGAGAAACCAATCACCAGCCCTGACATATATGCATCATTTGAGAGTAAATCTATTTATTGGAGCTCGGTGGCCCAATGGTTTCCTGGTCAACAGTGACACCGCTCGCGGGAGTACTAGTAAGTTTCCTGATAGTGGATAGGCTTCAAATTAAGCACAGTGTGACTGTAAAGTTAAAATATGGTGCCTAGTTGGGATCCTTGTGTTCATACTGTGACAGCTTCCCACCACTCATGTGTTAAAAGAGTATTCGGTCAGGTGTCGATAAATCTTGTCTGTATGCTAACCTTGATATGTGCGCATTAATTCATTGAAGCTGGGGTGGCTTTTAAGTGCTTGAAACAAACTCATTGTGTGAATGCGCTATCCAAATGGATCAATTATTATTGCCCACCCTCTTTATTTTTATAAATAAAAGGTCGCTGACAGAAATGTCCCTATTTTGTGTATCTCAGGCCTGCAGATTTCAAAATTATGTTTATCCTATTTTTTGTTAGCCTGGTTTGTGCTTAGGTAACCCATACCATACTCACAACAACTGGTACTATTGCCACTTTAGAGGGCGGCGTTCTCTAATAGATTAACTGTATTTTACCAACACAATAAGATTCCATTATTTTGAGGTGAAGTTGGCCGGAAGTGCGTGGTGGGCGTTAGTGAAGCTTTGTTTTCATTAATGCATGCCGCTGTTTCCTGTTTAAGTCACCGATCACAAGAGGATGGAGTGGTATTAATAGTAATAGTAATAGCATGATTGTGTGGGCGTCATGGTTTATTAACGGCCCTCCATGAATGATTAACATCCCTAGGGCCCATTAGCAGCCCCCTCAGGCTGCTAATCATTCCTGTCAGGCCATTAATAAACCATAATGCTATCAAAAATCATATTATATGTATTGGTATATTATTAACTACAGATGGGTAACTCATTGAACTACCATAATAATTTTGAATGTCTTATTTTGGGACTTGATTGAGCAAAATTAAGGAGAGACATGTTTTTCGTTCACGGAATTTTCATTTTAGATAACCTCCAAGCGAACTGAATGGTCGTTCGCCTCAAATTTGCAGGCCAGTATCTGACCTAATGTAGATTGCATGCAAGGGATGGATGGTGACGGGTTTCTCACTCATAAATACTTTTTCCAAAGTTTTTTATTCTGAATACTGAATACCCCACCCCCCCCCCCCTTTTCAAGAGCCAATGAATGACAGTACTGGCGACAGATGAGGTTAATCACAAAATGTAAAGCGTCACAGTTATATAAAAGCAAAATCTGATGTGTGTATTGCAAAACCCAATTCCAATCAAATCATGGATTAAATGAGTATAATAAAATAAAATAGTACACACCACTGCCTGATAAACTGTTGCAACATAGGTGCGACTTCTTGCGGACATACTAAACCAAGGCGACCAATTGTAATGGCTATTTGTTGCCGGAGACAAGACGAAGACAAGGAGCAAATAGGGAAGAAAAAACAGAACAAATATAAATCAACAGAAACATACAGGCAAGAAATCAAAATTAGTTATCATTTGAAATGTAACCCTGTAACTTTTATGAACAAACGTGTATCAACGATTAGGCCTAAAAAAAATATATGTTTCCGGTAATGGGGCAGAAAAATTATGGGCGGTGGGTGGAAATTAATAATTATTTTTTATAAACATCTATAACATGTGATAGAAACATTCTGAATATAAGCCTATATCATTAACCAAAACATATAAAATGCACATTATTGAAGGCATTGAAAAAGGATAATAATGTTGAATAAAGATTAATTATTTTGTAATCCATTTCTTCCATATGGCCTGGTCACCACTGCGATAAATAAGCTGGGAGCATAATTACTTTTTAATAATATTGGTCAGTAGTTTCCATATTTACATTAAAATTAATCAGGTTTAATCCAAAATTAAAACGGTCCTAAAAACAAACACAAAGCTCAACAAAAATAATGGAAAAATATGTAGTTTATTACATATATCAGGCTGTATAAAGATTTAAGTGAAAGAAATATGCTAATTTTGAAACGATTTGGCACTTAATTTAACCAAGATAAAATAATGTGACAAGAAACTTGAGCTGGGCAATTAGTGTTCATATTTAAAATTTTTAGGGACCGGTGGGTTACCGGAAACATCATTATTTTTTTATGCCTCAATAGTGTCAAAGTTCTGAATTGTTTGAAACATATCACACATGATGAAAGTTTACGCTGTTCAAGAATTGCCAAAAATTGCTGCTAAATTATTTTGTTTGCTAATTTATTGATTATTTAATAGTTTTTAATTTTCTGGATAGAATTCAGTGCACCTGCAGACTATAGTAAGTCATATCACATTTATTTTGCTGCCCAATATTGGCACAAATTGAATTATCTAATAATAGTTGATAAATGAAAAACAGTTACTTGAATGTATGGGTGTGATGCCAAATTAAAGACAAATGCAACATCGCTACTGAGAGTCTGAGGCCACGTGACTCAGGCAATTAAATTAGCTAAATGACTCAGCAGTTTCAAAGTCAATAAGTAACAAAACAAACACACATAGAAATATTTGCAAATATATATAAACAATAAAAAAATATTACCAAGGCAAAACAATTTATACATCCAGAAAATTTGGCAACACAATCTGACCAGAATCCTCAGTGTAAAGGTACAAACAAATTTAATGCCGATATTAGAAAGGTTTACTTCTATAAGTGCGTTAGAGTTACATTTCAAATGATTATCATCAACATCTGCGACCCTTGCCTTGTATACATCTTCATAATTTATGAACTGGCATTACAGATACCATTTAATACATAAGGTATTCAGTAGTTTCAAGCATTTTTGGCCAGTAATTCCACATCTAAGGTAAGTTACACTGGCAGCTTTATCCCCTGGCCTATACCGATGTTACAAAATCTGAAATGGTGCAATGCTACCTTAACCCTTTTATGACGAGTTGCGTTGGTGCAGCATTAAATATCCTGTGCCAGTATATTCTCTTACATATGCAAGTCTCCCATATGGAGCCTCGCATATATAAGAGAATGCACTGGCTTACAAGGTCAATGTAAATATTGTTAGGCCAATGTATTATCTGATATATGAGAGGCTCCCTATGGGAGACTCGCATATATAAGAGAATGCATCGGCACAGGGTTTTCGAAAAATTTCTGAAGCTCCAGTCATGGAAGGGTTAAGAACCTGAACCAGCTGGTGACAAAGGTAGGATGCAGATATCATTAAATATGTACCCATGATGCAACTCTATGATACCGTGTCAGTTTAACTTCAATAGGTCAGACAAAAGACATAGCTTTCCTTTCATGACTGGAGCTTCTTGAAATTTTCCGAAAACCCAATGCCAGTGCATTCTCTTATATATGCGAGTCTCCCATAGGAAGCCTCGCATATAAAAGAGAATGCATTGGCCTAACAATACTTACCATGACCTTGTAAGCAAATGCATTCTCTTATATATCTGAGGCTGCCTATGGGAGACTCGCATATATGAGAGAATGCACTGGCACAGGGTGTTTAATGCTGCACCAGCACAGAAAGGGTTAACCCCTTCATTACTAAATGGATTCTCCCACCCAGTTATAAAAGTTAGCATTGCAATGGTCTATCATCCATTTGGAGGAATGATCAAGTATATAAGTTGACAACAGACTGGGAACAGATAATACAAGTGCTGAAAGATTCATATTCATTGGTGGGAAATGTTCAGATAGTAAGTTCAACAAACTGTTATTTGTTGAACTTATTATCTGAACAATTCCTGAGGAAACTAAGTCAAAATATATTCAGTTTAGTAAGGGTCAAAAAGGAAAATGAGAAGGAAAATATAACCCAGAATTTCAACCATCACCAACTCGAGAATACAAATATCGAGGGTTGTACAAATAACAGAGCTAAATTGCATATATAAGAGAATGCACTGGCACAGGGTCTATAATGCTGCATCAGCATCTGGTGATCAGTTGTATTGTCTTTTATTAGTTTTTAGATTTAATAAAATGGTGCAACGAAAATCTCAAATACACAATTTCAAGATAAGATTTTCTGCAGATACCCCCCCCCCCCCCAAATCTTTCTGTTATTATCTATGCAACATTGGTATTTGTGCAACAAGACAAGGGTTTCATTACAAGGATATCAACAAGAATTATCAAAATAGTTACATTTTTGGTCAAAAATTTGACAAATTAAGACTTAAATGTGATACATGTGAGCTAACACAACTTATCTAATTCTGAGGATCCCAAGCTACACAACATGAAAAACTGACTCATTCTTTGCAACAAGTGAAGGACATTAGTGAAAATTAAACTGGTTTCACCGAAAAAGCCATACACTGTTCTAAATCTAAATACCACCAGACAAAAAAGTGATTCAAGACAGTTTGTCGCAATAGCAGTCTGTAATTTGTGTTACATGATATAATTATACATACAGGCAGGGTCCGCGCTGGACCGAAATTAACTTTTGCCAAATAATTTGCCAAATGAAAATATTTTTTGCCAAATACTTTTATAATTTGCCAAATGTTATCCCTGATAGTAATATTTTTCTGCAACCTTGATTCAGTCTTATGTTTCGACATTCGCGGTTTGAACGACGTTTGATATCGATAGGAAAGCAGTTTTTTTTTATAATTATACTCGCATCTCTATTGTGGTTTATCATACAACAATAAACCAATCACCGAAAAATAAAATGGTAGAAGGATTGCTTCAACAGAAAGGAACATTACAAGAGGATTAGCTGTAAACACCACCATCACACTAAATACGGGTAATCTCTCCACCCATCGATACTAATGCTATCAGATTAACTGCATCTTAACGGAGGTGTTAACTTTTCTGAAACCATATAAAACACCACTAATATAATTCTATTGTAATAGTTTCTTAAAATGAATGGTATTGATTAACTCATATTTTTCAACTTTATTGGGGAATAACAAAGTGACTTGCCAAAACTTTTGCCAAATGAAAATATTTTTTGCCATATGTGAATTATTTTTGCCATTGGCAAATGGCAGCGCGAACCCTGTACATCATATATACATACAGGCATACATGAGTGGAAACACTTAACCCTTTCAGTGCCAAGACCGATTTTTGTATCAACCCATATTTCCTTGATCATTTTTCAAATTTATTGATTATAATAATGTGATACATTGATGGAAAGAGCTCTTAGAGCTCTTTCCATCAATGTATCACATTATTATAATCAATAAATTTGAAAAATTATCAAGGAAATATGGGTCGATTCAAAAATCGGACTTGGCACTGAAAGGGTTAATGGTGTCTTAGTACATGTCTTGAGGGCTCAAGGTCAACACTGATGAATTATATTTACTATTTATTTCTAAAAAACATGTTTGAACATGTTTGGAACAAAAAGTGACAGATGATAAAGACTATATCTTGTTTGATACCGAATTTCTATCAATTTAGATCATATATGTCAATGTTTTAGGCCATATAAATAAAAATACTGTGTTCTCAGTCACCTCTCTCATCATCAAATAGGGGCCTCCGAAGAAACTTTTATTTGCAATTTTATACAGAATTTTGAAAGAGTTAAACAATCTTCAATTTATCCACAATTTGAAATTTAGATAGGTTTCTGTTGAATAATTAATGGTTAAAAGGCACTGATAAGATTCTATACATTGCATGGAAAATTGTAGGATTTTTTACCACAAAATTGCCAATTTTTAGAATTAAATGTAAAACGTCAAATAAAGATATAAAGCCTCCCTCCCTCATTCAATTTCCCATATGTAACAGAACAGATATTTATTTTTAGTGGAACAGCAATAATTAATCTCAAAAACATGACATTCTTTGGGATATATAAGTCTAGTTTATATGTCACATTTCGGTTTCAGTCAAACATAGCTAAAAACAAAGTTAATTTTATATATTAGGTAATAAAAGCAGACGACAGACAGACAAAAATATAATACAAGTGCAGATAGAATTCTATTAATTGGTGGGAAATGTTCAGATAATAAGTTCAACAAACATTTCCTAAGGGAACTACTTGTCAATGAGTATTTAGTAAAGAAGGAGGTTAATCCTTGAATCAAGTAACTATAAATTCTGCAGTAATTTTGTCACCCAATTGTCCTTGATTCGCAAATGTAAGTTCTGGTTTGCCTGTTACACCTTACAAATGTGTGGTCCATTTTCATTGCAATGGAATTTTAAATTGTTCATTTTCATTTAATTTTTGACAGAAAGGAAGAAAGGCAGTAAACACCCCAAGTAATTGATTTAGGTTTATCAGAGGCCCTGAATTAATTTTGAGACACTGTTCCATATGAAAACAAACAATGTTTTTATCTGCCTAAACACAAATCTGTACTCGCATATATGTATAAATGCACACAATTACACACTGCTATTGGACTTAACCCTAAACAATTTAATTTCGGAAAAAAATTGAAGGGTCAAAAGAATGAGTTTGAATTGCCAAACCAAAAACTGTTTTGTGTTTGTACTTTTTTGTGTTTTGTTTTAGGACATCAATGCTGGATATCTAGTATAAATCCCATTCAAAGCTTCTTTTTCTATGAAAGTAACAAGAAATATAAATGATTAGTCAACTGTCATTGAAAAAGAAAAGAAATTTAGTTAAATACAAAAATAATTAATTTAGTGAAATATTTATATATATATACACCCATTCCCAGAAGCCAAGTCTGACAGATTCCACAAACTCCAACTAACATGTCAAAACACTGACAAGAGTATATAGTGAAACAACATTCAAGGAATAAAGGAAAACAATAGAATCTTTCAACAACGGCAAGTTGATTTGCACATAAAATTTTTACATTATAAATTTATCTTTTTCCCCCCAACATCTGGGACATATTGTAAAATATTTTTCAATTGATTGATTATTGCACATAAA
Organism: Siphonodentalium dalli; assembly: GCA_032622095.1. Classification (NCBI taxonomy): domain Eukaryota; kingdom Metazoa; phylum Mollusca; class Scaphopoda; order Gadilida; family Siphonodentaliidae; genus Siphonodentalium; species Siphonodentalium dalli. The sequence continues at coordinate 80,390,286 of CP136063.1, read as the reverse complement.
TTAGAGACTAGTTTAATGAGTGAAAAATCCAGACTTTAATATTAATGCCTGTATTCAATTGACTGTTATTGCTGAATATGATAAATTATTCTCAATTTTTGTGCAAAAAGTTTCAATACTTGTAATCTTATGGACCAAATTAATATTCAATAATATTAAGAAGCATACCTGTATTTTCCAGCAGAGTCTTGGGTGTGTTCGGTCGATTTATTATTTCAGTCAGAGGAGTCAGTATTAGGGGAATATATACCTGCATATCTGCCCCTGTAAAAATATAATATCTCGGTGAAGTAATTCACAATGTAACAATGCACCGAGTATCCCTCGCAAAGTGGCTTTTTGCTGAGGTTTATTAATTGTAGGGGCTCAATTCAAAAGATGTCTTAACTCTTTCAGTGCCAGGCTTATTTTGTAGGTTATGTGCCAGGGAATCTTACGTTTTTCATGGGCATAAAAACTATTACTATGAATACTTGGTGATAGTTTTGAGTTATAACATGCCCCTAAGGACTTATCCAGTTTGTTTTTAAATTCGCTATAGCATGCTTAAGCATACCCAAATTTTTTTTTTTAAATTAGGGCCGATGAGATTGGCCCCTGGCACTGAAAGAGTTAATCTGACCTGAGATGACTGATTATAATTTGTAGCATGTGGGTTATCCTTCATCCAAATGTGGATCATGAACATACATGTACCAAAAACCATTCACATCTAATCTATGATGGTGGAGATACATGGATGGACATATTTTACACATTTAGTACCATAACTTCAGAAGAAATGAATAGACACAACCTGTTACATGTGCATACTGTTCCCTTCATTCTGCCTCATGAGCATACTAAAGATCAATGAGACGTGATGAGAAGCCCAGATCAATTCATTGCAGCGATAACAGGTTTATTATATGACATGCTTTTTATTCAAAATTAATTATGAGATGAAACCACATGTAGGCCTTTAGTAACAAGAATAAAGAAGAAACTAGTTTTATATAATAAATCGTCCGGGTGGTATGACATCGAATCAAACTGTAGCTGATCCGATGGTCGGGAAATGATCGCTTTACTATAGTGGTATTGGGGAAATAATAAAATATCACATAATAAAATGTTCTATCAAACAAGCTAGTGTACTTATTTGTATATGTCTAGGAACTGAATTTGGATTTTTTGGATGAAGTTAAAGCTTTGCTATTACTTACCCATTTTTATGGAGATCTCACCAATGGCCCAAATAGCATTATTGCACACCGATATAAATTCTGGATTAAGGTTACTTCCCAAAATTGGCATAAAGGAATCTGAAAACAGCGAAAAAAAGACATTAATCAGATATCTTTATTTATTAAAATAAACACAGTACCAAGATTCCAAATAATTTCAAACTGATTAACTAAACAATACGATAATCCATAAAGGCGAGGGGTGGGACTTGGTAAATCAGAACATTACACAATGATCAGATAAATAAAACTAAAGTTATCATCCATAGACTAAAATAATTGACAAATTATAAGTTGACAAGGACCATATCTCCAGTGAAAATGGGCGGACCTCACCTATATTGAAACTTGACCTATGCCCCCAACAAGTAATCTCACATATAAAATATTATTTAACTAAATTAATTATTACTGAAGATACAAACCGGAAACCATCTGGGATGGACGGATGCACCAACAGTCAACGGTGATTCTATAGTCTCCCAAAAAAAATTTTGGGGTGGGACAAAACTATTTGAGTATTCACACCTACGCTGTATATCATGTTTCTACTGACTAAAACCCTGACATAACTGATAGACTGCAGATGATTGATCCAAATGTCAACATTATGTGTGCCATAGGTTAGAATGGTCATAATGAAAACACAAGGCAAGTCAGACAGTACGAATACTTTGAGCAATCATAAATGTCATGCTACAATTGAGTGTCATCATCCTTGACTTTTAAAATGACCAAACATCCCCATTATCAAAAGCGTTCAGTTCCTTTGCTTCAACTGACTATCATCATCAATTATAATTGCATAATGATGTACCAAATGATCATCTCAAAAGTAATTTTTACATAAAGTCTGCTACATGATCAGGTTTCACGCTGGGCAAAATAATTATCGGAATCATCGAGATAACGAAACTGAAGCAATAAAAGGCCGCTCGGCCAGTGTCCCCCGAACCGGTGGCTTCATTTGGAGCGGAGGCTTTGTAGAAGTATACTATATGGATAAGACACTTGTGCATTGTCTCATTACTGACATGCATACAAATAACCAAATCTTAAAAAAACTCTTAATATAACCTCAAATTGGCACAAAATGCAGTTCAAAATGTGCATGGATGGGAACCGAAAAACTGAGATAGGTCAAGTCGGTAACGTATATCAACATAAATGAGCAAATTCGATTACATTATTTGATTTTGAAGCCACACAGTAATGTGTTGTCACTTGATTGAGAAAGTATGTTCACCATTCTAGCAGGTAATCACCATTGTTTTAATAAGTAAGTGTGTGTGACTTTTGATAAATTGTTATTCATACATAGGCAAGCAACTGCTGATTACTTGTTAATGAATTAAGGGTTTCATGGAGATCACATGATAATTTGAGGTGAAACACTCCGGTAGGGTGATGATATAGAAATTGGAGAATAATCATGCTCAAAGTTGTTATTTTTACGAATATTAATCCAAATTGACCACACATCGCCGTTCTTATATATCAATTATTTGCAATGACTCTCGATGTAAATATTTACAATTGAGAGTAGTTCAGACGATGTTTTTTACGGAGTGGTATGATCGATATCTATGAAATTTTTGGCGATGTTAATAGAATGCTACACTCCCCAGTTTGGCATTGTGCCGGATTACTAACTTATAAATTTCATACACTCAAGCAAGTCCATAATATGTCTTTAACCTTCAAACTTAAAATTTGGCCAAAAGAAACTTTCTTTGGCTATTGGCCACTGTCAGCGTGAACACTGTTAACATGAAATTAAAATGCTTGCTGCCAATCACTTCAAATGTTTGTAGTCTGTTCAAAATATAACAAGAGCACACCGTCGGGGCGTGGCATAATACGCCCATTTCTGCAGTAGAGTGGGGCATGTAGACGGAACCCATATTTGAACTTGATCTGTATACCAAATTTGGTTCAGTTCACTCGATTCAATCTAAAGTTATCATCTGGAAACCAAAAGCGAGCAGACAGACGGACGACGGACGGACAACTCATTTACATAATACGACCGTTTTTTTCAAACGGGCGTATAAAAATAATGCTAGCTGCTAATCGCTTCAACTGTTTGTGGTCTGGTCAAAATATGAAGAAATGAACTATTCTGTTTATCTGTCCTAACTATCCCAAATTGCTAAGAGTACTCACCGATATAAACTTTAACATGCTGGAAGCATGCCTTCGTCAGATCACCTAATAATGCAAAGGAACTCTGCCTCACTTCTGGCATCAGGTCCTGCATACATTGATACAAGAGTTTCAAAATGTTACTGTTGGCAACCAAGCTTTCTATATGATGCTCGAGTCCCTCGGCTAAACCGCTGAGAAGATCTAAAGCAACTATCATGAAGTCCTTATCTGGTGCATCAAACTGGTCTGGTTGGTTACTGTTAGCCTGCAAAATAAACAGTACAAGATCACCATAACCCTTTCAACACTAAATACTCATTGATGAGTAGTTATCCACTAGGAAATGTTCAGATAATAAGTTCAACAAACAACCGTTTGTTGAATTTATTATCTGAATATTTCCCTCCAATAAATAGGACTCCTTCCTGCTTCTTCTGCACCTTTATTATCTGCTTTTTTCCCCCTGAAAACCCCTCTTGATGAATAATAAACCATTCGAAGGTGTACTTTTATTACTGAATTGGAGAATCCATTCAGTGTAGAAAGGATTCAAGATGTTATACCAGTATCTCAACTTTGAACGTTCTGTGTAAATTCAAGGGCTTAAAATAATGATTTTGATTTATTGAGCCCAGCCAACAGGAGATTCTGTTTGTAGTAAAGAATTGTTTCCTCCAATTATTTGAATTTAGACAGAAAAATTGGCTATTTTTTTAACATTACATTTTTTCTAATTGAAACTCTATTGAGAATTTATTAATGCTACTTTAATAGTCAATAATGTTTGTTAAAATATAATGTCACAAAGGAAAGGCAAGTCAGACAGTACGAATACTTTGAGCAATCATAAATGTCATGCTACAATTGAGTGTCATCATCCTTGACTTGTGAAATATCCAAAATCTAATACATGACCCCATTATCGAAAGCGTTCAGTTCCTTTGCTTCATACTTTATTTAAAGAAATTTATAAAAGTGTGCAGTGTTGCATATATCTTTTTATAGTTTTCTGGTACAAATCAGCCCTCAAAATTAGGTCAGATATCCCACGACAAATTTAATGCTGTGGCATGGTAGATTCCATATGTTGCAACAGCATTTCCCACTGTATAATAATAGTAAATTTGAGTCAGACATCTATGTTCAGAAATAAATTTTGTTATGCTGTCAATTTTTAAACATATTTATGCCAGCAATATTGAAAAATTTAGGCATAATAACAAATTCTCCAGCAAATAACGAAAATCTTAAGACAGGGTCCATATGCGATTCTGGGTAACAAAGCACTTTTTGAGAACTGGTAAAAAGTTTTTAAGGACTATTTTACTATCGTAAGCTACAATAAATACATCACTGCATGTCAGTTTAATGTTCAAAATGGTGAAATAAACTCCAGAACTCAAGTCCATCTCCTTCTTGCATAGTGAACATTCTACTTTATATTTATTTCCTTTCGCAGCTCTTATCCATTCATACTCAGCACCACCCCACCCCCAAATTTGATCAAAATGCATTTTACCGGGAGGTATGTTCCCTAAAGAACGTGTTAAACTGGTCTATTGGTTGAGACTGCGCATGCCGGCATGTGACAACATATACTGATGACGTTTTGTGGAGGTGGGAAATCCGAATACAGGGCTTAAAATCTGATGAGAATCAGAATCATGATTCTTAGTTTGATTCGCTGTAGAAATACATTATTCGCATTATTAATTTGGCTGAAGACATCGCAGCTTCAAGTTTTTGTTTGAGATTTCCAATAAATTAACCAATGCGAACCATTTTATGCAGAATTTAAGGAATAAATTTAAGCACTTTTAAATGAGTGGGTCGCAATTTAAGCACTTTTCATTTTGCGTACGAACCCTCTTTGAATTCATCTACTTTCTCATTTTGTCACATTAAAGCAGCCTATGTATATATACGTGTGGCTCCAGGAAGTGGTGAATTGAGAAATGTTTTGTTATTGCAACTATGGGACTTGGAACCAATTATGAGACCCAGAGATATTGTTCTTACATACCATTGACTGGTCTAAAGTTTGCTCAACCAGAGAAGCACATCTCCTATAGACTGGTTCACAGTATGGCAAAAAGCCAGACTGTAAAGCTGTTGCTACACTGGACAGACACTGAAATGATAAATTTTGTAAAATTCTGAACAAATTTGGGCAATAATGATTATTTGTGAATAAATCAAACTTCGCAGTATTGGCAAGCTTAATATAATCGACATCTGCAGATGATAGATTGGGCAGAAGACAACCTTTGATTTGAGTGGAGTTCGCATGCTAATCAAGTTAGAACCTTTGTGACACAGTATGGGTAACACACAATGTGGACTCAATGTAAATTAGTCATTGATCTTTTGTAAGTTGACTTGCATTTATATCATGCCATGAATCTCTACTCTGTCTAACTAATGCATGTAAAGATCATATTCCACCAGTACAAAACCTGGGAACTTTTTGATATTCTCACACCATCTGACAGAGAACTTTATAACATTGAACAATCAATGCAGGGAATATATTTCTTTGTTTATATTTGTTCCTTGATAATCTAGTTCAAAGTACGGGGTGGTCCCAGCTTGACATTTCTTGCTTTTTAGTGACTTTAGTAAGCCGATATCGCAAAATACATTGAATTAATTACCTTGGAAAAGTTCCATGATTATAAGTGGCACAAAGCAAAATCGCCCACAAAGTCCTTAAATAATGTAATATCGAGCTGGGACGGGCGCCTACTAATGAATAACATATTAAGCAAGGTATTAACAAAGAAATATATTCCCAGCGTTATATTTCTGTCTTTACAAGGTTACCTGTAAAAACTTCCCCAGTTTTGAACTGGTGGAATATGATCTCTATGTGCATTAGCTAGATTAGACATTCATGGCATGATCTAACTTGCATTGGCTATATTAAATACTCATTGATGGTAGTTATCCCTAAGGAAATGTTCAGTGAACTTATTATCTGAACATTTCCCTTTAATGAATAAGTTGCTGTTGTCTATAGATGTGATAATTTTTTTTTTTTACCCTTTCTTTACTAAATATTCATTGACCAATTTGCTGTTCGTTGAACTTATTTTCTAAACATTTCCCTCCATAAAATTGGACTCTTCCTGCACTTTTATTATTTGTCATCTGCTTATTTATTTGGAAAAAAGCTCCAGATGAACAATAGACCATTCCAATGTATACTTTTATAACTGAGTGGTAGAATACATTTAGTATAGAGAGGGTTAAGTGAGGAAGCACAATGTTAATTCTGACCAATCTTATTTGAATATCCTTGCAAGAAACAATTTCTCACAATATTGGCAGTAGGAATTTGAAAGGTCAAGTCAGACAGTACGAATACTTTGAGCATTCATCTAATCTCATGCTACACATAAGTAGTCATCATACTTGGCCTGCAGCTGAGCAGATCACCTGAAGACATCAGCATCATCACATTCTCAACTGACAATAAGACATTCATTCCATGTGAATTTTGAGAGCTTAATAAAATTGAGGCCTTTGCAGTGGATAGATGTGAGAATTAGCTGATGCAGCATTAAAAGTTCTGTGCCAGTTAATTAACTTACATATGCGAGGCTCCCTGCTCCCTCGCATCAGTCGCATATATAAGAGAATGCACTGGCTTACAATTTCAAGGTAAATATTGTTAGGCCAATGTATTTGCTTATATATGCGAGGCTCCTTATGGGAGACTCGCATATATAAGAGAATGCATTGGCACAGGGTTTCCACAAAATTTCAAGAAGCTCCTGTCATGAACAAGTTAAACAATAATCAAACCTCAAGTAGAGGAAAGAGGTCCTTATCTTCATCTTTGAGCATATTCCATTTTTGAATCAATGGTGGCATCAGCATCTGAACATATTCCTAAAATAAAAACATCAAGTATCAAATTTCTGCAAACAGTTTCAGACAAAATTAAATCAGCTACAGATCTGATGATTAATTGTAATAAAAGACCACAAGGCCATAAGTCCCCGGAATAATGTGGCTTTTTTGGATATGAAATATTTAATTCTGCAAACAATCACTGAATAAAATTTTCTTCCATATGAGTCAACCATATACCAAAATTTGAAAACGATTAACTACAACTAAATTCATGACCTGGAAACAAGTTCACATACCAAACATTGTTTAATTTAATTAATTATAACTGAAGATATCATCCGGAAACCATCGGACAGAAGCAGATATCAGCGATTTTTAAAGACAACCATATTCATAGTTATTCTTCACCAATTGCGAAAACTATTGGTCTGCAGAATATTTATGGCCGTCTGTTTATGACTCGTAAATAAATTAACTTATTGCACATCATCTCAGGAAGAATATTTCGTCACTGAATATCTCAGGAAGAGAGAGTTGTTCTTCATCATTGATGATTTATAGGGGGAATTTAACATAAATTAAAGGCTGCTAGGCCACAAGTCTCCTGAATAAGAAAAATAAAATAAACTAAAGGCTGCGAGGCCACAAGTCTCCCGAATAAGAAAAATTAAAAGAAATTAAAGGCTGCAAGGCCACAAGTCTCCCGAATTAGATCGCTTTATTTGACCAGCGTTTTTTTTTAAATGAAAATTTTAATTCTGGGAGCAATCATTGAATCAAACTTTGCTTCCAACTCTCTATGTTGTTAACATAATTGATTAAATACCAGAACAATATTATAAATTGGCAAATATCTAAGGGGCGAAAAGGCATAATAACTCCATTAGAAATGGTTGGACCAAACCCAAATTCGAACTTGACCTGTATTTTCATGTAATTTATCCAAATACTATTTTGAAAGCTATCTGATAATCATAACTTGAGTCATCATCAGGACAACAATATATAAGGCATATTCAAAGTCGAAAAGGGGCATAATTCCGCCAGAAATGGTCGGACCAGATCCAAATTTGAACTTGATTGCGACTCTCTAATATGAAGGCCACACAGACATTTCGGTCGAATACTATTAAAGTTATCATCTGGACAACAGACAGACAGACAGACATGGAAACAGACACATCGACAGCATTGCTCATTTCTATGCCCTGGCTTGTTAATTGGGCACTCAGAAATTATGCCCAAAGGAAGAGGATGGTATGTCTAATTGGGATTTTCCGTAACCATTCTTCTGTATCAAGATAAAGTAATATTAATCATCACGACCTGATAATTTTCAATTTAACACTTAACAGCAACATAATTTTCACATTTGCATCGGCCCACAATGCCACAGATTATCCCTGATGTTTTGATAGAATGCAATCTCAGTTTGACTTAGAAGAACTCGACATAATTTACAATTCTTAAGGTGACCTCAGTGTCTAAAACTCACAGGCTTATTCAGGTGATGTCCAACTAGGCCACAAGTCCCCCGAATCATGTGGCTTTTTTGGATATGAAATATTTAATTCTGCAAACAATCACTGATATGAGTACCATATACCAAAATTTGAAAACAATTGATTAACTACAACTAAATTCATGACCTGGAAACATAAGTTCACATACCAAACATTGTTTAATTTAATTAATTATTACCGAAGATATCATCCGGAAACCATCGGACAAATTTCGGGGACAACCATATTCATAGTTATTCTTCACCAATTGCGAAAACTATTGGTCTGGAGAATATTTATGGCTGTCTGTTTATGACTCGTATATAAATTAACTTATTGCACATCATCTCAGGAAGAATATTTCGTCAATGAATATTTCAGAAAGAGCGAGTTGTTCTTCATCATTGATGATTTATAGGGGCAATTTAACATAAATTAAAGGCTGCTAGGCCACAAGTCTCCCGAATAAGAAAAATTAAAAGAAATTAAAGGCTGCAAGGCCACAAGTCTCCCGAATTAGATCGCTTTATTTGACCAGCGTTTTTTTTAAAAGGAAAATTTTGATTCTGGGAGCAATCATTGAATCAAACTTTGCTTCCAACTCTCTATGTTGTTAACATAATTGATTAAACACCAGAACAATAATCGGCAAATATCTAAGGGGCGAAAAGGCATAATAACTCCATTAGAAATGGTTGGACCAAACCCAAATTCGAACTTGACCTGTATTTTCATGTAATTTATCCAAATACTATTTTGAAAGCTATCTGATAATCATAACTTGAGTCATCATCAGGACAACAATATATGAAAGTGTCAATGACACTGTAGCTCAACTTAGGTAGGGGAATAATTTAATGGTTGACAGTAAATGGTGGAATAGGAAAGGTGCTAATTGAAATGTCTAACCTAGCTGTGCCAACGGATTTAGTCATGCAAAGAGTAAAATCCAAGATGGCTGCTGGAGGCCATGTTTTTTTGGCCAATTGACCCCAAAAGGACTCGTTCCCATCTACGTGTCATTGTTAACATCCATGACAAATTTCATGAAGATCTGACCAAAGCTACGACCTGTAGCCCGCGCCAAAGGATATAGTCATGCAAAGAGTAAAATCCAAGATGGCTGCTGGCGGCCATTTTTTTTGGCCGAACGACCCCAAAATCACTCGTTCCCATCTACATATCAATATTAACATCTATGACATATTTCATGATGATCAGACAAACAGTACGACCTGTAGCCCGCGCCAATGGATTGAATTTTGAAATCCAAGATGGCCACCGGCGGCCATATTTTTCGGCCGAACGACCCCAAAATGACTCGTTCCCATCTACATGTCATTGTTAACATTCATGACACATTTCATGAAGTTCCGACCAAAGCTACAACCTGTAACCCGTGCCAAAGGATTTAGTCATGCAAAGAGTAAAATCCAAGATGGCTGCTGGTGGCCATGTTATTTGGCCGAAAGACCCCAAATCACTCGTTCCAATCTAAATGTCAATATTAACATCTATGACATATTTCATGATGATCAGACAAACAGTACGACCTGTAGCCCGCGCCAATGGATTGAAATTTGAAAACCAAGATGGCCACCAGCGGCCATGTTTTTCGGCCGAACGACCCCAAAATGACTCGTTCCCATCTACATGTCATTGTTAACATTCATGGCAAATTTCATGAAGTTCCGACTAAAGCTACAACCTGTAGCCCGCGCCAAAGGATTTAGTCATGCAAAGAGTAAAATCCAAGATGGCTGCTGGCGGCCATGTTTTTAGACCGAACGACCCCAAAATCACTCATTCCCATCTACATGTCAATATGAACATCCATGACAAATTTCATGATGATCACGACCTGTAGCCCGCGCCAATGGATTGAATTTTGAAATCCAAGATGGCCACCAGCAGCCATGTTTTTTTGCCGAATAACCCCAAAATGACTCGTTCCCATCTACATGTCAATGGCAACATTCATGACAAATTTCATAAACATCGGATCAAAGATACGACCTGTAGCCCGTGCCAAAGGATTTAGTCATGCAAAGAGTAAAATCCAAGATGGCTGCTGGCAGCCATGTTTTTCAGACGAACGACACCAAAATGACTCGTTCCCATCTACATGTCATTGTTAACATATGACAAATTTCATGAAGTTCCGACCAAAGCTACAACCTGTAGCCCGCGCCCAAGGATTTAGTCATGCAAAGAGTAAAATCCAAGATAGCTGCTGGCAGCCATGTTTTTTGGCCAAACGACCCCAAACTCACTCGTTCCCATCTACATGTCAATATTAACATCCATGACAAATTTCATGATGATCAGACGAACAGTACGACGTGTAGCCCACGCCAGTGGATTGAATTTTGAAATCCAAGATGGCCACCAGCGGCCATGTTTTTTGGCCGAATGACACCAAAATGACTCGTTCCCATCTACATGTCAATGTCAACATTCATGACAAATCTCATAAAGATCAAACCAAAGGTACGACCTGTAGCCCGCGCCAAAGGAAATTGTTGACGGACACATGCACACACGGACACACGCATACACGGACGACGGACGCCAAACCATGGCAATTGCTCAAATTTACAAAGTAAGTTGAGCTAAAAAGAAGATTGAACACTCAATTGATTGCCATCATAGTAGTGAACATCAATACATATATCATTGATATCTGTCAAACACTTCCAAATAAACAAAGATGAATAACTCTAGAACAGAAAACCGAAAAACGATTGAACACTCAATTAATATCCCTCATATAGTGAACATCCATACCAAATTTCATTGAGATTCGTCTAGTAGAGATAACTGCTCCGACGAACAAAAAATACCAAAATTACCAGATCAATTTTCCTTTCTGTAGCCCGTGCCAAAGGATTTTGTCATGCAAAGAGTAAAATCCAAGATGGCTGCTGGCGCCATGTTTTTTGGCTGAACGGCACCAAAATCACTCGTTCCCATCTACATGTCAGTGTTAACATCCATGACAAATTTAATGAAAGTGTCAATGACACTGTAGCTCAACTTAGGTAGGGGAATAATTTAATGGTTGACAGTAAATGGAGGAATAGGAAAGGTGCTAATTGAAATGTCTAACCTGCGCCAAAGGATTCAGTGATGCAAAGAGTAAAATACAAGATGGCTGCTGGTGGCCATTTTTTTTGGCCAATTGACCCCAAAAGAACTCGTTCCCATCTACGTATAATTGTTAACATCCATGACAAATTTTATGAAGATCTGACCAAAGCTACGACCTACAAATTTCATGATGATCAGACGAACAGAACGATCTGTAGACCGCGCCAATGGATTGAATTTTGAAATCCAAGATGGCCGCTGGCAGCCATGTTTTTTGGCCGAATGACCCCACAATGATTCGTTCCCATCTACATGTCAATGTCAACATTCCTGACAAATTTCATAAAGATTAGACCAAAGGTACAACCTGTAGCCCGTGCCAAAGGATTTAGTCATGCAAAGAGTAAAATCCAAGATGGCTGCTGGCAGCCATGTTTTTTGGCCGAACGACTCCAAAATCACTCGTTCCCATCTACATGTCAGTGTTAACATCCAAAAAAAAAATCATAAACTTCCGACCAACACAATGACCTGTAGCCCGCGCCAAAGGATTTAGTCATGCAAAGAGTAAAATCCAAGATGGCTGCTGGCAGCCATGTTTTTTGGCCGAACGACCCCAAAATCACTCGTTCCCATCTACATGTCATTATTAACATCAATGACAAATTTCATGATGATCAGACGAACAGTACGACCTGTAGCCCGCGCCAATGGATTGAATCTTGAAATCCAAGATGGCTGCCAGCGGCCATGTTTTTTGGCCGAATGACCCCAAAATGACTCGTTCCCATCTACATGTCAATGTCAACATTCATGACAAATTTCATAAAGATCAGACCAAAGGTACGACCTGTAGCCCGCGCCAAAGGATTTAGTCATGCAAATAGTAAAATCCAAGATGGCTGCTGGCAGCCATGTTTTTCGGCCGAACGACCCCAAAATCACTCGTTCCCATCTACATGTCATTGTTAACATCCATGACAAATTTCATGATGTTCCGATCAAAGCTACGACCTGTAGCCCGCACCAAAGGATTTAGTCATGCAAAGAGTAAAATCCAAGATGGCTGCTGGCGGCCATGTTTATTGGCCGAACGACCCCAAAATGACTCGTTCCCATCTACATGTCAATATTAACATCCATGACAAATTTCATGATGATCAGATGAACAGTACGACCTGTAGCCCGCGCCAATGGATTGAATTTTGAAATTTAAGATGGCCGCCAGCGGCCATGTTTTTTGGCCGAATGACCCCACAATGATTCGTTCCCATCTACATGTCAATGTCAACATTCATGACAAATTTCATAAAGATTAGACCAAAGGTACAACCTGTAGCCCGCGCCAAAGGATTTAGTCATGCAAAGAGTAAAATCCAAGATGGCTGCTGGCAGCCATGTTTTTTGGCCGAACGACACCAAAATCACTCGTTCCCATCTACATGTCATTATTAACATCAATGACAAATTTCATGATGATCAGGCGAACAGTACGATCTGTAGCCCACGCCAATGGATTGAATCTTGAAATCCAAGATGGCTGCCAGCGGCCATGTTTTTTGGCCGAATGACCCCAAAATGACTTGTTCCCATCTACATGTCAATGTCAACATTCATGACAAATTTACTAAAGATCAGACCAAAGGTACGACCTGTAGCCCGGGCCAAAGGATTTAGTCATGCAAAGAGTAAAATACAAGATGGCTGCTGGCAGCCATGTTTTTCGGCCGAACGACCCCAAAATCACTCGTTCCCATCTACATGTCATTGTTAACATCCAAGACAAATTTCATGATGACCCCAAAATGACTCGTTCCCATCTACATGTCAATGTCAACATTCATGACAAATTTCATGAAGATCAGACCAAAGGTACAACCTGTAGCCCGCGCCAAAGGAAATTGTTGACGGACACACGCACACACGGACGACGGACGCCAAACCATGGCAATAGCTCAAACTTACAAAAGTAAGTTGAGCTAATAAGGCATATTCAAAGTCGAAAAGGGGCATAATTCCGCCAGAAATGGTCGGACCAGATCCAAATTTGAACTTGATTGCGACTCTCTAATATGAAGGCCACACAGACATTTCGGTCGAATACTATTAAAGTTATCATCTGGACAACAGACAGACAGACATGGAAACAGACACATCGACAGCATTGCTCATTTCTATGCCCTGGCTTGTTAAGTTTGGGCACTCAGAAATTATGCCCAAAGAAAGAGGATGGTATGTCTAATTGGGATTTTCCGTAACCATTCTTCTGTATCAAGATAAAGTAATATTAATCATCACGACCTGATAATTTTCAATTTAACACTTAACAGCAACATAATTTTCACATTTGCATCGGCCCACAATGCCACAGATTATCCCTGATGTTTTGATAGAATGCAATCTCAGTTTGACTTAGAAGAACTCGACATAATTTACAATTCTTAAGGTGACCTCAGTGTTTAAAACTCACAGGCTTATTCAGGTGATGTCCAACTAGGCCATAAGTCCCCCGAATCATGTGGCTTTTTTGGATATGAAATATTTAATTCTGCAAACAATCACTGATATGAGTACCATATACCAAAATTTGAAAACAATTGATTAACTACAACTAAATTCATGACCTGGAAACATAAGTTCACATACCAAACATTGTTTAATTTAATTAATTATTACCGAAGACATCATCCGGAAACCATCGGACAAATTTCGGGGACAACCATATTCATAGTTATTCTTCACCAATTGCGAAAACTATTGGTCTGGAGAATATTTATGGCTGTCTGTTTATGACTCGTATATAAATTAACTTATTGCACATCATCTCAGGAAGAATATTTCGTCACTGAATATTTCAGAAAGAGCGAGTTGTTCTTCATCATTGATGATTTATAGGGGCAATTTAACATAAATTAAAGGCTGCTAGGCCACAAGTCTCCCGAATAAGAAAAATTAAAAGAAATTAAAGGCTGCAAGGCCACAAGTCTCCCGAATTAGATCGCTTTATTTGACCAGCGTTTTTTTTAAAAGGAAAATTTTGATTCTGGGAGCAATCATTGAATCAAACTTTGCTTCCAACTCTCTATGTTGTTAACATAATTGATTAAATACCAGAACAATAATCGGCAAATATCTAAGGGGCGAAAAGGCATAATAACTCCATTAGAAATGGTTGGACCAAACCCAAATTCGAACTTGACCTGTATTTTCATGTAATTTATCCAAATACTATTTTGAAAGCTATCTGATAATCATAACTTGAGTCATCATCATGACAACAATATATTCAGCAAATTCAAAGTCGAAAAGGGGCATAATTCCGCCAGATATGGTCGGACCAGATCCAAATTTGAACTTGATTGCGACTCTCTAATATGAAGGCCACACAGACATTTCGGTCGAATACTATTAAAGTTATCATCTGGACAACAGACAGACAGACAGACATGGAAACAGACACATCGACAGCATTGCTCATTTCTATGCCCTGGCTTGTTAATTGGGCACTCAGAAATTATGCCCAAAGAAAGATGGTATGTCTAATTGGGATTTTCCGTAACCATTCTTCTGTATCAAGATAAAGTAATATTAATCATTTTCAATTTAACACTTAACAGCAACATAATTTTCACATTTGCATCGGCCCACAATGCCACATATTATCCCTGATGCTTCGATAGAATGCAATCTCAGTTTGCCTTGGAAGAACTCGACATAATTTACAATTCTTAAGGTGACCTCAGTGTCTAAAACTCACAGGCTTATTCAGGTGATGTCCAACTAGGCCATAAGTCCCCCGAATCATGTGGCTTTTTTGGATATGAAATATTTAATTCTGCAAACAATCACTGATATGAGTACCATATACCAAATTTGAAAACAATTGATTAACTACAACTAAATTCATGACCTGGAAACATAAGTTCACATACCAAACATTGTTTAATTTAATTAATTATTACCGAAGATATCATCCGGAAACCATCGGACAGAAGCAGATATCAGCGCTTTTTAAATTCCCCCGAAATTTGTTTTCGGGGGACAACCATATTCATAGTTATTCTTCACCAATTGCCAAAACTGTTGGTCTGCAGAATATTTATGGCTGTCTGTATATGACTCGTAAATAAATTAACTTATTGCACATCATCTCAGGAAGAATATTTCGTCACAGAATATCTCAGGAAGAGAGAGTTGTTCTTCATCATTGATGATTTATAGGGGGGAATTCAACAGAAATTAAGGCTGCTAGGCCACAAGTCTCCCGAATAAGAAAAATTAAAAGAAATTAAAGGCTGCAAGGCCACAAGTCTCCCGAATTAGATCGCTTTATTTGACCAGCGTTTTTTTTTAAATGAAAAATTTGATTCTGGGAGCAATCATTGAATCAAACTTTGCTTCCAACTCTCTATTTGTTAACATAATTGATTAATTACCAGAACAATAATCGGCAAATATCTAAGGGGCGAAAAGGCATAATAACTCCATTAGGGCAAAACAAAAAAGGGTTTTGTTTCACGGGCACCGGCGCGTCGACTTTTAACCCCCGCGTCGGTGCTTTTTATTGGTATTTTGACCTCAGAAAATATAAAATAGACCTAATTCCACGAAATACCACGAAAATAGGTAACAGCAAATACAACTAGCGATTTTACATCAAGTAAGCTTTAATATTCTGTCTTGTTTATTACCTATGTAAAGGTGTCATACAACTGGATTCAGAGTGTAAGTATTCCACAAACAAATCCGGGGAAATTGCCAGAAAAGGAGAGTTTATTTATATGCAAAAAAAGTATTCATTTTGGATCGATCGATTGGTTGTTTAAAAAGTTGGAATCAATTTTCTGGATGAAATGGTACATGACAAAAAGCGACATAGCACTCAATTTCATACATTTGAGCTGGGCCATGTACCAGAATACTAACCTAAATCACGCTCTACCTGTTTGGAACTCTAAAATAATTCTATATTTGCAAATTTGGTATTGAAAACATCAAATGACTTTAAGTTTACAATAAATGTTCCGGTTCCGATTCTCAAAGTGTTTTTTTTTCTTTTTTTTTTCTTCGTCATCACCACCACCGGAAATGGTGACGTTTGTTTCCTGGGGGGGGGGGGGGGGGTGATAATTGGTTATTGGGTTGGCTTTTGAGATAAATATTAAATTGTATTGTGCAACAAAGATGCACTTTTGCACAGAAAATGTATTAAATAGGAAGAAATAATTTGCTGTGGCACAATTTGACAAAGTCAGCAATTCATAAAACCTTTCTTAATTACCCCCAACAGTCAATAGCTAGCCTGTTTGTTAGTTTTGTAAGTTTTCCAGTATGAGGTATATGGCTTGTGGAAAATAAAAAATAAAAATAAAACCCTCCCTTCCTCATCGTTTTGATAAAAAAATTGCCCGTGAAACAAAACTCTTCTTTTTTTTTGGCCTTAAAAATGGTTGGACCAAACCCAAATTCGAACTTGACCTGTATTTTCATGTAATTTATCCAAATACTATATTTGAAAGCTATCTGATAATCATAACGAGTCATCATCAGGACAACAATATATTCAGCTAATTCAAAGTCAAAAAGGGGCATAATTCCGCCAGATATGGTCGGACCAGATCCAAATTTGAACTTGATTGCGACTCTCTAATATGAAGGCCACGCAGACATTTCGGTCGAATACTATTCAAGTTATCATCTGAACAACAGACAGACAGAGATGCAAACAGACACATCGACAGATGGCCATCGCTCATTTCTATGCCCTGGCTTGTTAATTGGGCACTCAGAAATTATGCCCAAAGGAAGAGGATGGTATGTCTAATTGTGATTTTCCGTAACCATTCTTCTGTATCAAGATAAATTAATATTAATCATCACGACCTGATTATTTTCAATTTAACACTTAACAGCAACATAATTTTCACATTTGCATCGGCCCACAATGCCACAGATTATCCCTGATGTTTCGATAGAATGCAATCTCAGTTTGCCTTGGAAGAACTCGACATAATTTACAATTCTTAAGGCGACCTCAGTGTTTAAAACTCACAGGCTTATTCAGGTGATGTCCAACGGAGTCAGCCAGAGTTCCTATCGCATCATACAGAATAAGTAAATTCTTGTGCTGAAAGAAGAAAAAACAGTTATGAATCTCCACATGATATAATATATATTAAAAGATATTAAAAGACCAGTTGTAATCTGGTCAACTTTAATGTATGTCATAAATTTGATTCAAATTCAGCTGAAGTGATCAAAATGCATAAGATGAGTGAAAGGATTAATATTTTTCAAATCAAAGCTGAACACAAACTATGAAAATGACCAAATATACTCATTAATGAGTAGTTGCCTGGTTGAACTTATTATCTGACCATTTCCCACCGAAGAATATGAATCTTTCTGCACTTGTATTATCATTTTGTATGTCTGTCATAGGCTTACACTTCCTGAACACCCCTCCGGATAAATTATAAGATCATTCCAATGTATACTTTTATAACTGATAAGATAATCCATTTAGTAATGAGAGGGTTAACTCAGCTTGACTGTGATCAAGCCTTGAAATAGTGTGTCTGTCATTTGCAGAATGAGGTCCCCAGAGGGTGAATTTAGTGATGCTACCCCGCATAGCGGGCTAGCATCACTAAATTCACCCTCTGGGGACCTCATTCTGCAAATGACAGACACACTATTTCAAGGCTTGACTGTGATTCAGACACGATAATTACTTTATTCATCTCAAATTTCATGCCTTGCTAACACCAAGGAAACAATAGATACAACTGTAAGAGTTCAAGGAACATACCTGATATTTATTGAAAGCATAGACAAGTGTTTCCAGTATGAAAGACAGATATGGAACAAGTTCTGTACACGCCTCTTCTTCTAGTGTCGCAAATGCAGAGCAGGCAGCCTCCTGCACTCGTTTATTAGCGTCAAGTACCCGTTTTAGCAACTGAAAGGGAAAGGAAATTTTATTTAGTCTTTCTGTTCTCTGAATTGTCGGAGTGTCCTGCGAATTTTTTTTTTTTCATTTCGAACCGAATATCGAACCATGTTCACATTAAGACAAAGCAAGAAATTATATAATTAAGGGTAGTTTCCAAGCAGGAATGTTCGGTTTTATTGGGGAACAAGGGAAACCATCACAAATAACATAAAAAATTTGTTTACGACAATTTAATGTGCTCGTTGTCGTTTACAAAGATATTTCGGACAAAAAACATACTTTTCCAACGAGATGGAGATGTCTATCAAATTACATCCCCAGAATAGCATGCATCCTAGTATAGATTTCAGGATATCCCCAGAAATAATGGGTGTGCTAAAACTAGGAAGCAGACTATCGTGTTGGATACGGAACTAATGGCAATAGTGAACGTCAAGCAACCAATCACAAGCGTGGATCAGGCTTAGTCATGTGAGATAAAATATTCTGATATATCAGGGATCCCGCTATTATCTACATGTACTTTCGCCATATTGGTTTATAATCTAGAAGTGTAAGATATTGTAATTGGCAGATCGTTATACCTGCATATATTTTCTACCAAAGTTGTCAAGCTATCAAACCCTCTAACTTCAAATGCAATGGAGACTATATATATATAATAAATATATAATCAGCAGATGCTACTGTATGTACCCATTCAAACAATCAGAACTTATTTATGGATGCGTAACAACTGCAAATGTCGGAATATACTGTTGCGAAGACAGTGTATAATGCCTTAATTTTAACACACCGGTAACCCACCATGAGATCTGAATTTACACGTAAATTATGATAGAACCTGTGCAAAAATATAAAGTGGAATGTATTTAGTGACAAAAAACAGAGCCAATCGCTGAAGATTTTTCGTAACTGCAACATAACTAGCTCAACTCCAAAGAGATGTGTTCTAGTTATGTAGCCACCATGTCGGTTCCAGTATGCACTTTCGTTCAGCATCTGTATTCTTGCAGATATCAAATAAAGTTGTCCTCTAAAATTCCTTATTGATATCCCAACAAATTGGAGATAAGTTTTATACATCTCTATACTTCTATACACAAGATATGTGTTATGGTAGCAGGGGAAATCTGGGCAGGGGGAAATGGGATCCTAAAAACTATTATCAACTGGCAGTTCAACAGAGGAAAACTTGGCTAGGGGAACGGGGCCGTTGAGGGGATCCGATCCCATGCCGGTATAGCAGAAACCCTGGATATATATATACCATATCATACATCATCTCAGGAAGAATATTTCGTCACTGAAAATCTCAGGAAGAGAGAGTTGTTCTTCATCATTGATGATTTATCAAGTAAACAAGGGATATGACAGAGGTTGGGATAATATACAACATCAGAGAAAAGTCAGTCACATCTTCCCGACTAAAAAAGAGGGAGATATCTCTCATGTCAAAGTCTAGGCTTCCTACAAAGCCCACACATACACACAGATTTAACCCTTCCAAGACTGGCGCATCCTGAAATTTTGGAAAACTCTGTGCCAATGCATTGTTATATATGCGAGTCTCCCATATACCAGAATGCATTGGCCTAACAATATTTACATTGACCTTGTAAGCCAGTGCATTCTCTTATATATGCGAGTCTCCCTGGGAGACTCACATATATAAGAGAAAGCACTGGCACAGGATCTATAATGCTGCTCCAGTCATGAAAGGGTTAAAATTGTCTACACTTACCTCAGTCATCAGTGGTTTGAGGTATTGCTCATGAGGCTGACCAACAACCCAGTGAGCGTATCGACTGAGTGTCCAGCAGGTAATAGACCTCACCAGGGCTTTTTTGTCGGACAGGCATTTGATCAGGTACGGTATGAGTTCAGGTAAATGAGGGATCATTCCATTCATACATCCCTCAGCTATAGCTCCTAGCACTAAGATTCCAGACTCCTTCAATTCCCAGTCGTTATGGAATAGTGTCTCTTTTAGAATAGGGAGTAAAACAGGCAAAATGTCATCTCGAAACACATTAGCAAGAACGTCCAGCGCAGCAGCTGAACACTTCCCTGGAAGATGAAATTTACGAAAAATATTTAAAATATCTGAAAATATGATAACTTGGTTTGACTCATGTTGTAGTTCTTGGCTGAAAATTAACTTCTACATAAAATATTCGGAAGTGAGTTTTAAGGTTAACTGTATGTTAACGTTACATGAGGGGTGTAAATAGCATCTAGAAATACTGGACTTGGTCGAAACAGATAAAAATATTAATAAAATAATTGATCTCTGATGGAGTACCATCTTGATAATTGTATTAACATATAGATATGTAACTACAGTTTAACCCTGTCTATATTAAAGATGCATAATCCGATTAAGCGCACCTCAATTTAGGGGATAACAGTGTGATGTTTTGTGATTTCGGAAAGGTACATGGCGAATATACTGTGGCAAATTTAGTTAATGGGCGACGGCGGAGCCGGAGCCCATTAACGGGTATTTGCCACAGTATATTCGCCATGTACCTTTCCGAAATCACAAAACACCACACTGTTATTCCAATTCTAATGCTCTTCGAACTTTAAAACGTTATTTAGACAAACAAATGCCTCGTAATTATCAACGAAATGTGCGGCCATAGAAAACACTCAGCCAATTCACTTTTTATTTTAAATTTAATTCGCTAGATAAAATATAGTCCCTCAATTACCATCGCTCTTATCGTTAAAAATGCTGATAAACATGAAAAATTGCCACTTCAAATAGAAATAAATATGCACAACAATTAATTAGATGTCTACCACTTTCAAACTGAAGTTTTGATTTTATCGCGAACTTGAACTTCGAAGTTGAATTGAAACAATGGGAAATTGTTTACTCAATGCGTTGTATTTCACACCGTGTCTCGCGGTTTCATGTCAATAAATTTGGTCAAAATGATATCGAGACACTGACATTGGTGGAATATAACGGTGTGGTGTTTTGTATTTTCTGAAAGTACATGTATACAGGGCGAATGTACTGACTGTCAATTTTCGACAAAAGAGGCATCGCTGGTTTGTTTATATAGCAACGAGCTAGTAACGGAAGTCAGTAGCAAGGGCGCCAACTCTATAATCTACTCCGTAACGTCGCCGGCGTGTATTGCGTAAGGGTGACGTCATGGAGTGAAACGGAACAGTGAACGGTGCTGCACTGCTGGATTGGGCATGCATGTCCGAGATTAGGAATTCAGCTAACGGCAATATTGGCGCGTATGAATATCTAACATTGAAGCGGTGAACCGGACTATACATTGCGACAGGTTATTGAATGAATAACCCCCCGCAAATATGTGGTGTTTCCGGGGGTATATTGGCCTAAGTGCATTAGAATTCTATTTATTTGGTTTTGGGTGTAAAAAATATTTGATTTGAGTCGAGGATCCCACCTATCAAAGCTCAGAGTTATTACATATCTCTTTTTGATATCTACCAATTTTCATCATCGAGACTTATGAGTGGCCCAGTAATAAGTCGACGAGCCGAAGGTCTCGGACAGATTGCAGATGAAGATGGATTACTCTAAAATCAAGAAGCTTTGTGTTTATAATAAGGCCAAATTTCGTCAAACAACATTTTGATAAATAACACGTTTCTGGCAATTTTATACTATAGTTGACAGAGGTTAGCATTAATTTTGGGCAATTAATCGATTCAGATATCTGAAGCAGCATTTCGAAAAATGTTGCTGTTGGAATCTGATTATATGGGGACCATTGACTCGGATAGAGTATCTTTAAACACTCATTGATGAATACTTATTATCTGAACATTTCCCCTCATTAATTTGGACTCCTTCTGTACTTTTTATTATGTGTCGTCTGCTTATATTACATGTTCATCCCTCCAAATGAATAATACTAAATAGACCATTCCGATGTACACTTTTTAACTTGGGTGGGATATTCCACTTAGTATAGAAAGAGTTTAAACAATGGTTTTGAAAATGCAATCATTTTACCAGTCCTTTGAGTTTGAGGCGCCCAATTCCTTTTGCGTGCCATTGCATGCCTCGAATTGAAACCATCCCGGTTTGGTGTTCTGATTTTGTTTAGAGCTTTACAAACAAGAACATTAATGATCTGCGGAGATCAAACCAAACCAAAATAGAAAACTTTCATTTTATGAGAGAATAAGATTAATAGACACAACACCAATTTAGTTAGGCTTGCCTTGGTATAACACATTGATTACAATATTGGCAGTTTGATTGCCCGAGGTTTAGTCAGACAGTACGAATACTTTGAGCAAATCATCAATGTCATGCTACAAAGAAGTAGTCATCATACTTGGCATGTGGCTGAACTGCTTGTTTAACCCTTTCAGTGCCAAGTCCGATTTTTATATCAACCGATATTTCCTTGATCATTTTTCAAATTTATTGATTATAATAATGTGATACATTGATGGAAAGAGCTCTTAGAGCTCTTTCCATCAATGTATCACATTATTATAATTAATAAATTTGAAAAATGATCAAGGAAATATCGGTTGATATAAAAATCGGACTTGGCACTGAAAGGGTTAAGATTTAGTCTTGCAACATTGACTTGAGTCTCGGATTTATATAACATGATCATTCTAAAGGACTAAAAGATATGGATTCTCCCATTCAGTTATAAAAGTATACATTGGAATGATCTATTATTCAAGTAGATGATAATAAGTAATACAGAGGGTTAAATTAATGCTGTTTGTTATGGATGTAACACTTCAGAAAAACAATTTTTCATCCGTGATAACTGGACCATATTGCACCCATAATCTCAATTGTTTCCCTTCTGTTGAGTTTCTATAGCCCCTAATTTGCAGAAAATAAATTGCATAATTGAGGTAACTAATTGGGAAACATTATCACCAACTTCAACCTGATCCTAGGTCTCCAATAGCAGTTGAGGTCTAAGCAGAAAGAGGTCCCCAGAGAGTGAATTTTCGTGATTCTAGCCCCCCTTATGCGGGATAGCGTCACTAAATTCACCTTCTGAGGACCTCATTCTGCAAATGACAGGCAAACTAAACTCAGACTTGACTGATAAAGAGTCATCAATAGCAAAGTTTCATGAACATAACAATTTAAGATTTGCAAACTTTTAGTTATGATTTTAAAATGCAAGAAAGACTTCTTACACTTTCTTAACCCTTTCTGTACTAAATACTCATTGACGGGATACAAGATACTTCACAGAAACATAGCAAGTCAGACAGTACGAATACTTTGAGCAATCATCAATCTCATGCTACAACTGACTATCATCATCCTTGACCGTCATGATTATCAGATTACATAATCAATTGTTTAACCCTTTCTATACTAAATACTCATTGAAGATTAGGTCCATTAAGAAATGTACAGATAATAAGTTCAACAAAGATCTTAGTATCTGATCATTTCCCACAACTGAATATGAATACTTCTGTTCTTGTATTATCTGTTTTTCTGTCTGTCGTCTGCTTATATATCCTGAACAACCCTCCAAATAATAAAAGACCATTCCAATATACACTGTTATAACTAGGTGGGAGAATCCATTTAGTATAGAAAGGGTTAATGAAAATTAAGGTGAATTATTCAAAGTTAGTTATGTTAACTGCGATGTTGTGAACCTGAATCCTCTAAGTTTAAAGCTGTGCAAATTGACATAGGAATAGCTCCTAATGCAACTCCTTGTGGCATTAATTAGAATGCATTAGATATACAAACAATTGCTTAATAGACAGATATGCCATAATCAGAATTCGTAGACAGATCCCTCATGGAGATAAAGAGTCAAAAGAATTTACATCATACATAATGGCAAAGAGCTGTCTCGTACAATTCTAACTTGTTTCTTGAGCCAGTAAATGGGCCATTACAAACATCATTTCTACAACTATTCACTAACTGGGAATCTGAACTTTCACAGGTTTAATATAAATCTAGCAAGACATGGCCCAATTGTAATTCAGGAAGTACAGTAATGCCCTAAATAATCGACTCCTTAATTACAGCAGAATTATGGGTAACTTTTCAGGATTTAGTCGGAAATATGGCTTGTTGTGAGAGCTTTCCGATGAATGGCAACAAGCCATATTTCTGACTAAATCCTGAAACGTTACTCATAATTCTGATATGGTTAAGGAGTCGATTATTTAGGGCATTACTATATTTCTGGCACCAAAACAATGATTGCCATGTATACATATTACGTATGTAACTTATATCGAAGTATGGGGATCAAGCATATAGACAAGAATCACAGATTTATCAAGCATGAACATAGGACAGCTTTGGACATCAACATGGGTGCAATACCATTTATCAACAAGTGCACCGCTGGGCGGAGGTAACGCACCCGACTGTACAATCAGAGAGGATTTTTCTTATTTTTGTGCAAATACTTATATTAAATGGCACTTTGTAAAGTTATGTTATTCATGAGTATTTAGTACGATTGTTATTCTATATTAGCTTCAAATTTGGTCTGGTGCCACAATAATAGAAGGAAAACTGAATTTTCTAAAAAAAAAAACTGAATTTTTTAAGTCGAAAAAGGGTCATAACTCTCACAAAAATTATCCGATTGAACCGAAATTTTTACCTTGACCTGTATTGCGATATTGGTAATACATAAAAACGGGTTTTGCAAATAAACAATCCAAAATCAGGTTATCATCTGGAAACCAAAAAAAGTAGCAGAAAACCTGAATTTTCTAAGTCCAAAAAGGGGCGCAACTCTGGAAAAAATGGGCAGACGAAACCACGGCTATGGGGAAATCTTGTCCCCCCAGCTGGTCTATTAGCATACCAAAGATCAACTGAATTGAATTAGCGAAACCAAAGTTATGAGTTGAAACGTTCGTACGGACGGACGGGCGGACGGAGGGCTCCACTATATACCCCCAAATCTCCATCGGAGATCGGGGGGCATAACAAGCACAGATACATTATTCACATTGCTAATTAACCCTTTCATGATGGGAGCTGCGCTGATGCAGCATTAAGGATCCTGTGCCAGTGCATTCTCTTAAATTCATGAGTCTCCCATAGCCTCGGATATATAAGAGAATGCAATGGCTTACAAGGTCAAGGTAAATATTGTTAGGCCAATCTATTCTCTTATATTTGCAAGGCTCCCTATGGGAGACTCGCATATATAAGAGAAATCATTGCCACATGGTTTTTGCTAAATTTCAGGAAGCTCCAGTCATGAAATGGTCAAGTATTAAAAACTTAATTTTCATGGCACATACTCTATTTAAGTTCATACTATTCAAATACTAAAATAGGGCTACATAATGATGTGACACTATTTCACAATGACAATATAGCTAAATGAACAGATACATTGAATTATACAAATACGAGCAGGGTGAATAAAAATATTGAAGATTGGATTTTCAGCTGTACAAGAAACGACAATCAGAATTCGTAGACAAGACTCTCACGGAGATAGAGTAAAGTTAACTCTTCATCATCAAGCAATAACAAGTACAGTTGTCATTACTACAGTAATGTCCTAAATAATCAACCCCTAAACCACGGCAAATTTTTCAGGATTTAGTAATAAATATGGCTTGATGCCATTGATCGGAAAGCTCGGTGTGAGCTTTCCGATGAATGGCAACAAGCCATATTACCGACTAAATCCTGAAAAATTTCCCATAATTCTGCTGTGGTTAAAGGGTCATATACTTCAGCATTACTGTACAACCATTCCCTGTGGACAATATACATAAGAGTCATCAATAGCAAAGTTTCATGAAATTAACAATTTAAGATTTGCAAACTTTTAGTTATGATTTTAAAATGCAAGAAAGATTTCTTACACTTTCTTAACCCTTTCTGTACTAAATACTCATTGACGGGATACAAGATACTTCACAGAAACATAGCAAGTCAGACAGTACGAATACTTTGAGCAATCATCAATCTCATGCTACAACTGACTATCATCATCCTTGACCGTCATGATTATCAGATTACATAATCAATTGTTTAACCCTTTCTATAATAAATACTCATTGAAGATTAGTTCCATTAAGAAATGTACAGATAATAAGTTCAACAAACATCTTAGTATCGATCATTTCCCACAACTGAATATGAATACTTCTGTTCTTGTATTATCTGTTTTTCTGTCTGTCGTCTGCTTATATATCCTGAAGTTACCTGAACACCCCTCCAAATAATAAAAGACCATTCCAATATACACTGTTATAACTAGGTGGGAGAATCCATTTAGTATAGAAAGGGTTAATGAAAATTAAGGTGAATTATTCAAAGTTAGTTATGTTAACTGCGATGTTGTGAACCTGAATCCTCTAAGTTTAAAGCTGTGCAAATTGACATAGGAATAGCTCCTAATGCAACTCTTTGTGGCAATAATTAGAATGCATAAGATATACAAACAATTGCTTAATAGACAGATATGCCACAATCAGAATTCGTAGACAGATCCCTCATGGAGATAAAGAGTCAAAAGAATTTACATCATACATAATGGCAAAGAGCTGTCTCGTACAATTCTAACTTGTTTCTTGAGCCAGTAAATGGGCCATTACAAACATCATTTCTACAACTATTCACTAACTGGGAATCTGAACTTTCGCAGGTTTAATATAAATCTAGCAAGATATGGCCCAATTGTAATTCAGGAAGTACAGTAATGCCCTAAATAATCGACTCCTTAACCACAGCAGAATTATGGGTAACTTTTCAGGATTTAGTCGGAAATATGGCTTGTTGTGAGAGCTTTCCGATGAATGGCAACAAGCCATATTTCCGACTAAATCCTGAAACGTTACTCATAATTCTGATGTGGTTAAGGAGTCGATTATTTAGGGCATTACTATATTTCTGGCACCAAAACAATGATTGCCATGTATACATATTACGTATGTAACTTATATCGAAGTATGGGGATCAAGCATATAGACAAGAATCACAGATTTATCAAGCATGAACATAGGACAGCTTTGGACATCAACATGGGTGCAATACCATTTATCAACAAGTGCACCGCTGGGCGGAGGTAACGCACCCGACTGTACAATCAGAGAGGATTTTTCTTATTTTTGTGCAAATACTTATATTAAATGGCACTTTGTAAAGTTATGTTATTCATGAGTATTTAGTACGATTGTTATTCTATATTAGCTTCAAATTTGGTCTGGTGCCACAATAATAGAAGGAAAACTGAATTTTCTAAAAAAAAAAACTGAATTTTTTAAGTCGAAAAAGGGTCATAACTCTCACAAAAATTATCCGATTGAACCGAAATTTTTACCTTGACCTGTATTGCGATATTGGTAATACATAAAAACGGGTTTTGCAAATAAACAATCCAAAATCAGGTTATCATCTGGAAACCAAAAAAAGTAGCAGAAAACCTGAATTTTCTAAGTCCAAAAAGGGGCGCAACTCTGGAAAAAATGGGCAGACGAAACCACGGCTATGGGGAAATCTTGTCCCCCCAGCTGGTCTATTAGCATACCAAAGATCAACTGAATTGAATTAGCGAAACCAAAGTTATGAGTTGAAACGTTCGTACGGACGGACGGGCGGACGGAGGGCTCCACTATATACCCCCAAATCTCCATCGGAGATCGGGGGGCATAACAAGCACAGATACATTATTCACATTGCTAATTAACCCTTTCATGATGGGAGCTGCGCTGATGCAGCATTAAGGATCCTGTGCCAGTGCATTCTCTTAAATTCATGAGTCTCCCATAGCCTCGGATATATAAGAGAATGCAATGGCTTACAAGGTCAAGGTAAATATTGTTAGGCCAATCTATTCTCTTATATTTGCAAGGCTCCCTATGGGAGACTCGCATATATAAGAGAAATCATTGCCACATGGTTTTTGCTAAATTTCAGGAAGCTCCAGTCATGAAATGGTCAAGTATTAAAAACTTAATTTTCATGGCACATACTCTATTTAAGTTCATACTATTCAAATACTAAAATAGGGCTACATAATGATGTGACACTATTTCACAATGACAATATAGCTAAATGAACAGATACATTGAATTATACAAATACGAGCAGGGTGAATAAAAATATTGAAGATTGGATTTTCAGCTGTACAAGAAACGACAATCAGAATTCGTAGACAAGACTCTCACGGAGATAGAGTAAAGTTAACTCTTCATCATCAAGCAATAACAAGTACAGTTGTCATTACTACAGTAATGTCCTAAATAATCAACCCCTAAACCACGGCAAATTTTTCAGGATTTAGTAATAAATATGGCTTGATGCCATTGATCGGAAAGCTCGGTGTGAGCTTTCCGATGAATGGCAACAAGCCATATTACCGACTAAATCCTGAAAAATTTCCCATAATTCTGCTGTGGTTAAAGGGTCATATACTTCAGCATTACTGTACAACCATTCCCTGTGGACAATATACATAAGAGTCATCAATAGCAAAGTTTCATGAAATTAACAATTTAAGATTTGCAAACTTTTAGTTATGATTTTAAAATGCAAGAAAGATTTCTTACACTTTCTTAACCCTTTCTGTACTAAATACTCATTGACGGGATACAAGATACTTCACAGAAACATAGCAAGTCAGACAGTACGAATACTTTGAGCAATCATCAATCTCATGCTACAACTGACTATCATCATCCTTGACCGTCATGATTATCAGATTACATAATCAATTGTTTAACCCTTTCTATACTAAATACTCATTGAAGATTAGGTCTGTTAGGAAATGTACAGATAATAAGTTCAACAAACATCTTAGTATCGATCATTTCCCACAACTGAATATGAATACTTCTGTTCTTGTATTATCTGTTTTTCTGTCTGTCGTCTGCTTATATATCCTGAAGTTACCTGAACACCCCTCCAAATAATAAAAGACCATTCCAATATACACTGTTATAACTAGGTGGGAGAATCCATTTAGTATAGAAAGGGTTAATGAAAATTAAGGTGAATTATTCAAAGTTAGTTATGTTAACTGCGATGTTGTGAACCTGAATCCTCTAAGTTTAAAGCTGTGCAAATTGACATAGGAATAGCTCCTAATGCAACTCTTTGTGGCAATAATTAGAATGCATAAGATATACAAACAATTGCTTAATAGACAGATATGCCACAATCAGAATTCGTAGACAGATCCCTCATGGAGATAAAGAGTCAAAAGAATTTACATCATACATAATGGCAAAGAGCTGTCTCGTACAATTCTAACTTGTTTCTTGAGCCAGTAAATGGGCCATTACAAACATCATTTCTACAACTATTCACTAACTGGGAATCTGAACTTTCGCAGGTTTAATATAAATCTAGCAAGATATGGCCCAATTGTAATTCAGGAAGTACAGTAATGCCCTAAATAATCGACTCCTTAACCACAGCAGAATTATGGGTAACTTTTCAGGATTTAGTCGGAAATATGGCTTGTTGTGAGAGCTTTCCGATGAATGGCAACAAGCCATATTTCCGACTAAATCCTGAAACGTTACTCATAATTCTGATGTGGTTAAGGAGTCGATTATTTAGGGCATTACTATATTTCTGGCACCAAAACAATGATTGCCATGTATACATATTACGTATGTCACACTTATATCGATGTATGGGGAATCAAGCATATAGACAAGAATCAGAGATTCATC
The DNA here is from genome assembly GCA_032622095.1 of Siphonodentalium dalli. Classification (NCBI taxonomy): domain Eukaryota; kingdom Metazoa; phylum Mollusca; class Scaphopoda; order Gadilida; family Siphonodentaliidae; genus Siphonodentalium; species Siphonodentalium dalli. Next base: position 80,359,834 of record CP136063.1, on the reverse strand, counting down.
AAGCATGATCATAGGACAGCTTTGGACATCAACATGGGTGCAATACCATTTATCAACAAGCACAGATACATTATTCACATTGCTAATTAACCCTTTCATGATGGGAGCTGCGCTGATGCAGCATTAAGGATCCTGTGCCAGTGCATTCTCTTAAATTCGTGAGTCTCCCATAGCCTCGGATATATAAGAGAATGCAATGGCTTACAAGGTCAAGGTAAATATTGTTAGGCCAATCTATTCTCTTATATTTGCAAGGCTCCCTATGGGAGACTCGCATATATAAGAGAAATCATTGCCACATGGTTTTTGCTAAATTTCAGGAAGCTCCAGTCATGAAATGGTCAAGTATTAAAAACTTAATTTTCATGGCACATACTCTATTTAAGTTCATACTATTCAAATACTAAAATAGGGCTACATAATGATGTGACACTATTTCACAATGACAATATAGCTAAATGAACAGATACATTGAATTATACAAATACGAGCAGGGTGAATAAAAATATTGAAGATTGGATTTTCAGCTGTACAAGAAACGACAATCAGAATTCGTAGACAAGAATCTCATGAAGATAGAGTAAGTTAACCCTTTACCCAACAGAACGGCCCTGTGCCAATGCATTCTCTTATATATGCAAGTCAACCATAGGTCGCCTCGCATATATAAGAGAATGCATTGGCTTAACACATTAAAAATTATAAAATTGTTAAAGAATGTAAGAAAAAATGGTAAAAAGTGTTAAAAAAAAGATTTTTTTTAGGCCAATGCATTCTCTTATATATGCGAGGCGACCTATGGTCGACTCGCATATATAAGAGAATGCATTGGCACAGGGCATAACTGTAACTATCACAATGTGGTCAAGGAGCCGGTTCCAATGATATCCATATTTGTATGGTTCTATTGAGACAGACCGAAGATATTTTAGGCTGTTGAAGCTTTATTTGGCCGGTTTTGGCCAGTTTGTTGGGTAAAGGGTTAACTCTTCATCATCAAGCAATAACAAGTACAGTTATCATTACTACAGTAACGTCCTAAATAATCAACCCCTAAACCACAGCAGAAATACGGCTAATTTTTCAGGATTTAGTAGGAAATATGGCTTGATGCCATTGATCGGAAAGGTCACACCGAGGTGTGAGCTTTCCGATGAATGGCAACAAGCCATATTTCTGACTAAATCCTGAAAAATTTCCCATAATTCTGCTGTGGTTAAAGGGTCATATACTTCGGCATTACTGTACAACCATTCCCTGTGGACAATATACATAAAGAGTCATCAATAGCAAAGTTTCATGAACATAACAATTTAAGATTTGCAAACTTTTAGTTATAATTTTAAAATGCAAGAAAGACTTCTTACACTTTCTTAACCCTTTCTGTACTAAATACTCATTGACGGGATACAAGATACTTCACAGAAACATAGCAAGTCGGACAGTACGAATACTTTGAGCAATCATCAATCTCATGCTACAACTGACTATCATCATCCTTGACCGTCATGATTATCAGATTACATAATCAATTGTTTAACCCTTTCTATACTAAATACTCATTGAAGATTAGTTCCATTAAGAAATGTACAGATAATAAGTTCAACAAAGATCTTAGTATCTGATCATTTCATACAACTGAATACGAATCTTTCTGTTCTTGTATTATCTGTTTTTCTGTCTGTCGTCTGCTTATATATCCTGAACACCCCTCCAAATAATAAAAGACCATTCCAATATACACTGTTATAACTAGGTGGGAGAATCCATTTAGTATAGAAAGGGTTAATGAAAATTAAGGTGAACTAGAGGTGTGACTGTCCCAATGGGACTACGGATACCCCCCTGTTTTTAAAATACTAAGATGTTTCACATGTTGCACAAGTTCCCATGGTACTAAATATCTGTGCCACGTTTTAAAAAAATTGACTGAAAAATGTAGGAATAAAAGATCGGACAAAAGTATACATGTTGTGAAAATTTTCTAAGTCGAAAAAGGGGGGATAACTCCACTAAAAAAAGTCCAACAGACGTCATAATCGCAGGTGCACAGGTTCCCATGGTGGTTGATGTCTGTGCCAAGTTTCACGGAAATTGATCAAAAAACGACTGAGAAAAACTCCGGACAAATTTGTGTCCACGGACGGACGACGCCGACGGACGGACGGACAAGCTGACTCCAGTATACCCCCCCTAACTTCGTTGCGGGGGGTATAATTATTCAAAGGTAGTTATGTTAACTGCGATGTTGTGAACCTGAATCCTCTAAGTTTAAAGCTGTGCAAATTGACATAGGAATAGCTCCTAATGCAACTCCTTGTGGCAATAATTAGAATGCATTAGATATACAAACAATTGCTTAATAGACAGATATGCCAGAATCAGAATTCGTAGACAGATCCCTCATGGAGATAAAGAGTCAAAAGAATTTACATCATACATAATGGCAAAGAGCTGTCTCATACAATTTTAACTTGTTTCTTGAGCCAGTAAATGGGCCATTACAAACATCATTTATCACATAATTTGGCCATAAAAGCAGTTTCATAATTATCGGTAATAGACACGTTTAATATCAGCGCGTGCGATGACGTCACGGCGTTCTTCAAATAACTTGCGATCGCTGTAGTTTATGATTGTTGTTTTCGATGAATATTGCGCGTTGCTTCGGGTTTATTTGATCATGTGATAAAAGGTATCTCACACTCGTCCTATTTTATACGTAATTTATCAACCTCGTCCTCTAAATTCTATTTGAGCCTCGGTAAACCTCGGCTCAAATCGAATTTAGTGAACTCGGTTGATAAATTCCGTATAAACTAGAAACTCATGTGAGATCCTCTATTTCTACAACTATTCACTAACTGGGAATCTGAACTTTCGCAGGTTTAATATAAATCTAGCAAGATATGGCCCAATTGTAATTCAGGAAGTACAGTAATGCCCTAAATAATCGACTCCTTAATTACAGCAGAATTATGGGTAACTTTTCAGGATTTAGTCGGAAATATGGCTTGCTGCCTTCATGGGAAAGCTATCAGTGAGAGCTTTCCGATGAATGACAACAAGCCATATTTCCGACTAAATCCTGAAAAAGTTCCCATAATTCTGCTGTGGTTAAAGGGTCATATACTTCGGCATTACTGTACAACCATTCCCTGTGGACAATATGAGACCTTGATACAATCTCTTCAGAAAAAATAACTTGTATATACATACTCAGATTCCAGTCTGAGAGACTATCATCATCATCAAATCCATCGTCAGAGACATCGCCATCCTAAAATAAAAAGAATACCATACATATTAAGCCCATTATAGACCTATCCTTCTAAAATTTAACAGGTCATCCAAATCAATTCCAGAATTATAAATTGCAATGGCCTGGCTTGAAAAAAGGCCTAAAGTTTTATTCAACCTATTATTTCCAAGAGCCTCATGGAACCTTTGTATGCAATTTCGAAAGCCCAGATACACACACACACTGGACCTTAAAAAGAATTTTAGGAACCTATCCTGTGGTATAACTCTATAGTAATGAGGTCCCCAGAGAAACTCCAGAGGGTGAATTTAGTGATGCTACTCCATAGGGCTGCAACGATTCACCCCGGTTTCGGTGAATCGCGATGTTTACCAGCGATGCGATACGCGGTTCGTTCTGTAACTATTGCAGTATGTTTTCGATCCGTATTTTTGTAGTCTAAACGAATGCCCAAGCACTCTGAGAGAACTCTTTTCAATGGCTGTAACCGCAATAATTCTACAGTTTCCTGTTCTGTTAACCAATCATAATTCTTGTTCTTCCGTTATATTGATGGTCGATGTCCCGATGAACTTTGAAATTAAAATCAATAATATGTCGGAACTATCAGACCATGATAATATAACAAGTTCTCAACCCTAAATAGGCGAGGTAACTCCAAGAATTGTCCTGCCGCCGGCTAAATATCAATCGCCTATATGGATACACTTCAGTTTTTTGTGCCTTTGAGAAAGATGGTGTGTGGAAAATCAACAACACCAAAACAAAATTTACAATGTGTGCAAAAGTTGGTACAATTTTCAGTCTGGAATGTATCGCGATATGTATCGTATCTTCGCAAAAAAATTTTGATCGGTATTGAATCTTGAGGTAGGTGGGCACATCGTTGCAGCCCTACTACCCCACGCAGCAGGCTAGCCTCACTAAATTCGCCCTCTGGGGACCTCATTCCAGTTAGGCCTTATCTACTCTGAAAATGATCTATTATCAAATTAAAAATTTCTTTAGAAACTTCTTTGGAAAGTTTCTTTTTTCTGTTAAATTAGTTTTTCAATATCCCGAATTGGCAGATGACACAATGCATTATATAATCGAGGTTCCCAATGGGTGCACATCACCATCATGGAACTTAAACCTGAGTCTTGGTCTCCCATTGGATGAATTTGGTAACGGTGGCCGGCTGTTGCTGTTATTCTCACCATGGACAGTATATGGATTCATGTCTTGAAAAACAAAAAGTCATCATCGACTATCGCACATAAATTTTATGAGAATAGATGCAGTGCATATAAAAACAAGTATACCTCGCCATCACCCTCTTGATGCTTCTGTGTGTGCGACCGTGATTTATGGAACCGTGGCTTGATATCACTCTCTTTATCTGGTATCATTTCATCCTCCTCAACATCACCCTGTAGTAAAGAAGAGAAGTGCATTAGTTTCAACATGGATACAGCTTCGATATGAAAAGAACTGTAGAATTTACGTTGTTTTTTTTAAGTTCATACTAAGTTCACAAATTTATGAACGATATATAATGGATATTCTATATAATTTATTAAAGTGTTTAGTTGAAATTAAAATTTTAGATATATAAATATATATTTTTATCGCTGCTTAACCGATATAAAAAAAGGGGACTCAGCAGTAAAAACATCACAAATGTTATGGTAAAAATTTGCTTATCTGTGACTTTTAGGCTGGACATAAAGCTATAATGCACATTTTGGAATAAAAAAAATCACAATTATAGATACAACATTTTCCAATATATATACCAATTCAAAATGGTTGATATATCAAATAGTTAAACCTTGAGACCTTTCTGAAAGCAGTAAATAAGAAATTGTCTCTGGCAACAGCTGGAAAATGTGATGCCCGTTTCGCTAATATTGTTGTTGTTGGAAATAAAGGCTACTTTGACATGTTTAGTGTGAAAATATTCATAAAACTAGAGGTGTGACTGTCCCAATGGGACTACGGATACCCCCCTGTTTTAAAAATACTAAGATGTTTCACATGTCAGTAAACATTTAGTTAAAATAATAAAATAACAGTTCCCATTGCAGGTGTACAACCATAACCCTAATCTTAAACCTATTGACCGAAAGCGAAAAATATTCTAAGTCGAAAAAGGGGAATAACTCCACACAAAAAATGTCGGACAGACGTCATAATCGCAGGTGCACAGGTTCCCATGGTACTAAATATCAGTGCCAAGATTAAAAAACATTGACCAAAAAATGTAGGAATAAAAGCTCGGACAAAATTAAGCATGTTGCAAAAAAAATTCTAAGTCGAAAAAGGGGGATAATTCCACCAAAAAATGTTGGACAGACGTCATAATCGCAGGTGCACAAGTTCCCATGGTACTAAATATCTGTGCCACGTTTTAAAAAAATTGACTTAAAAATGTAGGAATAAAAGCTCGGACAAAATTATACATGTTGCGAAAATTTCTAAGTCGAAAAAGGGGGGATAACTCCACCAAAAAAAGTCCGACAGACGTCATGATCGCAGGTGCACAGGTTCCCATGGTGGTTGATGTCTGTGCCAAGTTTCACGGAAATTGATCAAAAAACGACAGAAAAACTCTGGACAAATTTGTGTCCACGGACGGAGGACGGACAAGCTGACTCCAGTATACCCCCCCCCCTAACTTCGTTGCGGGGGGTATAACAATGATATATTTACCTTTTAATCTCAGCTTTCGACACATACCAAAATGGTTGGTTATTGATTTGTTAAAATGCTCCCATGTGGTGTGAAACAAAAGGTAACAATCTTTTGTTGGCCTGTTTTAGTCAGTTCATTGGCTGCTATAACAGCCTGGCCTGTTTCGGACGATTTGTTGGGTAAAGGAATAAGGAACATTGATGTTCATTAATGCATAATGAATTTGTCTGCATAAATATGTGTCATTCTTGTTATTTTGATAATTCTATCTTTATTTTGGACAAGCCTAAAAGCCTACTTTGGTGGACTACAATTCCAAATCATCAATGATTTACCCAGCACTGATGTTTCACATCATTTTAGCCAATCTCACCTTCAGGAGAATGATATCTATTTCGGAGTACTTCATTCCTTTGACCAGCACAGGAACAAGTCTTTCGATGAATGGAGTGAGCACTTCTTTGCAGATTGGCTGCTCAGCTAAAGACAACCAGAACTCGCAGGCTTCGAGCGCAACACCATCCTCATCATCCTGAGTTCTTAACATCATATACTGAAAAGTCACAGTAAAATGTCATAATGGATTCCATCATGTAAGGTACAGTAATGCCCTAAATAATCGACTCCTTAACCACAGCAGAATTATGGGTAATTTTTCAGGATTTAGTCAGAAATATGGCTTGTTCTCAGTGAGAGCTTTCCGATGAATGTCAACAAGCCATATTTCTGACTAAATCAGACTAAATCCTGAAAAATTACCCATAATTCTGCTGTAGTTAAGGAGTTGATTATTTAGGACATTACTGTAAGTAGAATAACAACATATTTTAAAAGAAAACCTACGACATTTTTTCTTTCGATTTTGATAAAAAAAAATGTTTTGGAAGAAAAAAATATTTTTTCATATGAAAACCATGAAGTATGATTTTGGAAGAATTTTTATATTTTTGTTTTAAGACATATTTTATTGTTATAAAATGAACCAGTGCACCCACAAGTTGAATACCTTTGTTTCCAACAATTAAGTTTGAAGATATGTCTATATTTCTTTAAGATCAGTGGGAAGATTTTTTTTTTCATTTGCTATTGTTGACTTATCAGTGTTGGAATAAGTCAGTTGTCAGCTATCAAGAAATACGTAAATTTTTATGCGTACCTCAATTATGCTAGTAATGTGTGGAATGAGTCTATCCATTCGGACCTCGACCAGCATGACCAGCGCCCGACATACATTCTTTCGCACCTCTGTGTCCTCATCAGTGGCCAGGTAAAACAGATTCTAGAACAAAAAATAATACCGCAATTGTCATTTATTGGGGGCGACATAAAAACGAAAATAGGAAATGGGACCACCTAGAGTCACGTCGAAGTCGGCAGGCCTGGCCTTTTAAGGCGGGCGATCGCCCTCGCCCGCCTCCGCCCGCCTGAAATTAAAATAAGGAGGGCGCCTATCGCCCTCCTCGCGTAAGTATAATAAAATAAAAATAAAAAAAATTTTAATTTTTTTTTTTTTTTCTTCAGTGTTGGTATCTTTTAATAAGTATATAACTATTATGGTTTACATATGCATATACATATATGCCTATACAGCAGAGTGCTCTACCTATCATTAGCTTATGTCAGCTTCCGGTGGGTAAGACATGGTACCTCTAATTGTGGACATAATGTGGGTCACACAAAACTACATTTTTTCCCTCAAGAAACACTGAACAAAATCCACAAATATATGCCAGAATCGCTCTCAGGGACACTACATATTAAAAATTTCCCGGGGGAAGAAACCCCGGACCCCCCTAATCATGAGAGGGGGACACCCCCTCTCAAACTCACCCCCCGCTCGCCTCTGATGATGCTTCGCATTATATGGTCAGATAAAATAGCCCTCCTGGGATAAATTAAGGAGGGCGATCATTGCCCTCCTTCCAATTTCAAAGGGCCAGGCCTGAGTCGGCATAATCAAAGTTGTTTCGCGTATTTTTAACACACAAATCTCTGGAGATACTGAACTGCTGATCATCTCTTAACAGAATCGGGAATTGAGAAATAATTTTATATCGGAAGGTGTATAATTCCAAAGTATTTCAAAATGCAAAATATGTTCAGAAACAGAACCAACAAATGCTCATGTATCGATTTCATACAATCAAATGGGAGTTAAAGTATACCGCAGTATGGGATCATAACTTCTGATGATAGGGGACGCATATTTTCAGAATTTTGTGGTATTTGGTTGCCTTTAATCGGTCCCTTTAAGTTAGAATCATTATTTATCGATTTGCTTTTTGGATATGAATTCTGTGCTAAAACTGGATGAAATCCATCTAAATGTAATAATCTACATGCGCTGGTAGAATGTTGCTCTCGGTCCAAATTATTTACAAGAACAACATCCCATATTTTGTTGAGAAAACACTTTTTGATTTTGCCTTGGTTTATTTAGTTGAAGTATTTAATAAACTGGTTTGAGAACTCAAAATGCTCAAGATTGTAATGTTATACTTGGCACTCAGGGTGACTCAGGGCTGGAACTATATAACCTCATCCCTGGTCTCGGAAATATAAAATAAAACTAAAATATGCCCACCCTCGTTCATTCGGGAAAAAAATTGTCCTGAGGCTAAATTTTTTTTTTTTTTGGCCTAACAAAATAAGAATTTCCCACAAAGATATCTCCTGAGAACATAAAGGAGAAGTTGGTAAGTGTGTAATAAATGCAGTACTATATATATGTGTGTTAATAGCCAGCAATTTATGGTACTCTTGCAATCGAAGAAGATTTGCAATCTCAGGCTATGCTCAAGCCATCTAAATCATGCCATAAACTGCCAGTGAGCACATGGACTAGAGGGCAACTTGGGAAAGCTCTTTTCCCTGTGCCATTTCTCCTTATTTTTATCCAAGATGACAGAAATGTTATGAACATTAGAGAGTAAAGTGAACTTCAGTCTTTATTACTTCTCCATGATAACAGTCCATTTCTCCCATGTAATCTATTAGGGAGAAGTCACTTCTCACAATTTGAATTCGCCAGAATGGTCTCTGATTCAACAACACACGAATGTAGTTCTGTGTACGAAAGAGGTCAAGCCTGGAAATAGTGTGTCTGTCATTTGCAGAATGAGGTCCCCCAGAGGGTGAATTTAGTGATGCTACCCCACATAGCGGGCTAGCATTACCAAATTCACCCTCTGGGGGACCTCATTCTGCTTACAACTCAGCAGAATGAGGTTCCCAGAGGGTGAATTTGGTGATGCTAGCCCACTATGCGGGGTAGCATCACTAAATTCACCCTCTGGGGTCCTCATTCTGCAAATGACAGGCACACTATTTCAAGGCTTGTACAAAAGTGGTAAGACACATACCTCAATGAAGCTGTCAATATGAACCATGAGCGCCTGAGTTCTGCTGATTATGAATTGATTGACACATGCTACAGCATGAGACCTAAAATAAATAATAAATTACCATTAAATAGTTTGATTTATCCACTGTTCCGAGAAATGAAATTAGTGGCAACTAATAATGAAAAGATCAATCAAATAAATGATATCATTCTTCAGTGATAGAAGACTTCAACATTATTTATTAACCCTTTGATGAGGGAGCTGTGATGGTGCAGCATTAAAAACCCTGTGCCAGTGCATTCTCTTATATATGCGAGTCTCCCATAGGAAGCCTCGCATATATAAAAGTATGCACTGGCTTACAAGATCAAGGTAAATATTGTTAGGCCAATGTATTCTCTTACACATATGCAAGGCGCCCCTATGGGCGACTCGCATATATAAAAGAATGCATTGGCACAGGGTTTTCGCAAAATTTCAGGAAGCTCCAGTCATGAAAGGGTTAAGTTCATGGCTACACAAAATATCATTGGTCAGTCAAGAACATTTTACAAACTTGCGGAATATTGAGACAAATTTTACCTTATTTTTGGGCTACTGTGCCTGAAGAACTGGAGGAATTTCGGTATAAGAATGTTGAGAGGTTTGTTCGGGTCTGTGTCCAATGCCTCTGCATTATCCTCACATATCTTCTGAAGAGCACCAAATGATCCCTGCAAAATATAAGCAAGCCTGAGTTTAGTGTGCATGTCATTTGCAGAATGAGGTCCCCAGAGGGTGAATTTAGTGACGCTATCCTGCATAGTGGGCTAGCATCACCAAATTCACCCTCTGGGAACCTCATTCTGCATGGCCTTATCTGCTATGGGAGAGACTCAAATTGAAGTTCCCGAATGGTGAATATTGTGATGTACACCCATTGGGAACCTGGTTTATGCAATGTGTCATCTGCCAATTTGGGGATATTGATAAACTAAACTATAAAGAAATAGAATCTACATGTATGTGAAGAAGTTTCTATAGAAATTTTATAATAAAGACATTTTCCAGAGAAGATGAGGCCTAACCAGAATGAGGTCCCCAGAGGGTGAATTTAGTGATGCACCAAATGCTCCCTGCAAAATATAAGGCTTGTATGAGTGTTAGGAAATGGTTGTCTAGCCAGTCCTTCCCAGGAGACGGAGTGATTGCTCTCACACCTGTTTGCACTCACAATTTTCAATGCATAATCGGGGTGACAAATAGATGAACATCACAAACGTCTACTGGGGAACTTAAATCTTATCCTCGGTCTTCCATAGCAGTTGAGGCCTATGCAGAATGAGGTCCCCAGATGGTGAATTTAGTGACGCTAAAATGCTTTGCCAACTGCAAACATGCGATGGTACATTCATAATAGCTATGCCATAGCTGAACAGCCCATGACATGCGATATTATCGATATAGCTTTCCAACTGAGCCACCAGTGTCACCCAGAGTGTTCAGAATTTACTACCAACAATCATAAGTACCAACTTTAACTACAGTAATGCCCTAAGTAATCGACTCCTTAACCACAGCAGAATTATGGGTAACTTTTCCGGATATAGTGGAAAAATATGGCTTGTTGCCATTCATCAGAAAGCTCTCGGGGGGTGAGCTTTCCGATGAATGGCAACAAGCCATATTTCCACTAAATCCTGAAAAGTTATCCATAATTATGCTGTGGTTAAGGAATCGATTGCTTAGGGCATTACTGTAATATTCCCTGCCTGGAATTACATTCTAGTTGTCATTTTCTACTTGATTCGACCCAAATTATCTATACAGAATATCTATGGTAGCAGTATGATTGTTGACCATTAGGCCAAAGGAAAAACTATTTGTGGTTGGTGTTTCCCTACCAACCCTAATTTAAACCTCATACCCTAATTATTTTTTCCTGCAGTACAACTAAAATCTCTGAAAAATTTCATCAGATTATATATAACAAATATTGTAATACGACCCTGCCTAACTATGCTTAAAAGCCAAGTCCTGATTGGCCAGTGGCCCGAGTTACCATGGCTATCTCGTTCCAATTTTGTGGTACAATTCTACTTTTTCCAATTGTACCACGAAAAAAATCGGTTTATTCAGATCGCCGCACGCGACTTTTCCCGTCTTTTCTAACTCCGCGCAAACGGGGCATCAACGGAGTACACCCGCACCCGTAACCCTTTGAATTATTTTGCTACATCTTGACAATCTTGCGAATTTTCTAGCGATTTTTCGCTTGAAACCAGTTTGGTTGCCAATGAATATGGTCCAAATGATGTTATTATATACTGATATATGTTACGACCAAAGAAAGTTACTTAATAAGTATATTAAATGACAAAATAAATCCATGGGGCCGGGCTGTGCATTCGTCGATTCGAATCTCGATCATATTCGATATTTCGGAATCAAGTTGAAAATGAAAGCGCTTGTTCACCAGTACAGAAGGGGAATAAGATTAGTTTAGTAAACTAGATCATTTAGATCGCTTTGTGTAAGGAAAATGGTCCATAGTCGATGATAATATTCAAGTTGTCCCAACAACGTTCAACACAGAAATGACAGCAATCGTATTTCCTATACAATTTAAATGAAAGGCACGGGCGCCGCTGAAAACACATCGTTTTTTAGCCAATCACAACGATTATTTACGCAAACAAATTACTAGAGTACTCCATGCAAAGAATCGAGTACGCCCAATACGAATTACACCACGAAATGTTTTCTCACCTGAGACCGAAAAAGCGCAGTATTTCGTTGACTATTCAGTCGAATTGTGACCATAAACTTTCAGTCGTATTACAAAAGAAACAAGTGCACCGCTGGGCGGAGGTAACGCCCCCGACTGTACAATCAGAGAGGATTTTTTTTATTTTTGTGCAAATGCTTATTAAATGGCACTTTGTAAAGTTATGTTATTCATGAGTAAACAATCCAAAATCAAGTTATAATCTGGAAACCAAAAAAAGTAGCAGAAAACCTGAATTTTCTAAGTCCAAAAAGGGGCGTAACTCTGGAAAAAATGGGCGGACGAAACCACGGCTATGGGGAAATCTTGTCCCCCTGGCTGGTCTATTAGCATACCAAAGATCAACTGAATTGAGTTAGCGAAACCAAAGTTATGAGTTGAAACGTTCGTACGGACAATTTTCTAAGTCCAAAAAGGGGCGTAACTCTGGAAAAAATGGGCGGACGAAACCGCAGTTATGGGGAAATATTGTCCCCCCGGCTGGTCTATTAGCATACCAAAGATCAACTGAATTGAGTTAGCGAAACCAAAGTTATGAGTTGAAATGTTCGTACGGACGGAAGGACGGACGGACGGAAGGACGGACGGACGGAGGGCTCCACTATATACCCCCAAATCTCCATCGGAGATCGGGGGCATAATAAATACACGGTGTATCGGTGTGTATGGTCAAGTTGTACCACAAAAAAATGATTGTAGGACGACGCTACGCGTCGTCCTACAATCAGTTTTTTGTGGTACAACTTGACCATACACACCTCTACACCGTGTATTTATTTCTTAAATAAACTGGGAATAAACATATTCCAATGTCAAAAAATCTGTGATTTCTATGTCAATGTATTTGGCTTGTACAAAAAGCAATGAAAAGTTGGGGAATCATGTGGTTTCGAGGTTGGTTAGTACCACGCATACAAAATGGCCGAGACAAGTGCAAACACACAAAAACATAATATATGATCATTGATGAACTGACAAAAAACATAACATTTTGACTGTAACAAGCATATGCCGGTATGGTTGGTATGGTTGATTAAGTTTCCGCCGATGATTTTACGATGCACCCCCATATGTTGTAATACAATGTACATGTAAAAAGACTATAAATATCAATATAAAACAAAGACAGTTCCTTAAAACATGTACATGTAGTCCTGCACAAATTTTGACAAAGCTGGTACAATAGTCCAGAATGTGAGGCCGAAAGTTCCAAAAGAAGTTGGGTTGAGTCCATGTTGTTTATGGAGGGTATGAAACGTGAACTGACATCATGCAAGTCACTCAGTCTTTCAGAGAACAGTTCACCCGTTTATTTTTAAAACAAGTTGATACCTTATTTGTTTGGAAATACTCAGTACCGTAAATTTCGGTGTATAAGTCGCATATGTGTATAAGTCGCACCCCTATTTTTCACTCCAAAACCCTCCCTATTGCCAGTTATCGGTGTATACGGCGCACCTACTTTCGGCGGACGAGTTGGTGGCGGATCGTGGGTAAGCAACGTAAGTACGCCTCCCAAATTTTTTTATATTAAAGAATGTTTAGAAAATCTTTACAAGTTTTGCTTATTATTCATCCTATGAATAGTGGGTTCAAGTGTTTGTTCTTAAACATAAAACATTGGGGCAAAATATAGGTGAATACTACGATAAATATGCGTTCGATTTGGGGATTCCAGAAAAAGTAGAGTTATTCCTCTTGTTCAACTATGTGCGTTCTCTGGATTCATCTAAATACTCTTGGGTGTTAAAGATTACCAACAAACATTGTATTATTATTAAAATAAATGTATGTCTAATAAACTTAATTTTGACCCCCCCCCCCACCTAATATATAGCATTGGCGTTTTTATAACTGCATAAGCATCACACTAAGTACCTCTGCTCATAAAAAAGACTTGAGTACTTAATGAACTGTATTAAAGCGTCACAACATACCTTGCATACATGTTCGCAGAGATCAAAGATGCCAAAATTGAAATCGCCGACGTCCAATCAAATCAAAGTTTCAAACAATGGGCGAATTATATGCACACTGTTAATTTAGTGCGCGTCACACTGCCTGACTATTTAATAATCAGCTCACTGCCTTGCATAACAATACAGTGTTGGTTGTTTGATAGACACATTGATGGGTATTCATTCACTGTAATAGTTTGTCAAAACAAATATGCAATCACGTTTACTTTATTTCAATGGGAGTATTTAAATATATATAATCACACAGCTGTTAATTAACACTAAATCGGACAGCACAAAGCACATGCCAAATTAAGAGAGTGGAATGCGTCCATTTCTTTTGCTGGTAAAATTGTAAGACGAGTCCATTTTGTACTTTCGGTTTCGCTCATATCCGTTGTACTTCATGTGCATTTTTACTTAGTTTGACCTTAAAGGAGTACTGTACATAGGGATAGACAATTTTTTTATTTACTCCCATTGAAATAACTTTCAAGTTAGATTGTGTTTGTGTTTAATATATGAGTTTCGTATAAACCTAATTTAGCGAAGAAAATATTGATCTTGGAAACGAAAATATTACGATTTCAAACTAGGCGCCATGTTTTTTACCTTCACCGGAGAAGACTCACGTCATAGGAAGAACCGGAAGTTCATTGTTCACATCTTCAATTGATGCCTTCAATCTCTTCCATCGAACAATCTCACTCCCTATAAAAATACTTAACGCTTTATGACTCTTGTTTCTTTTTCCTTTTTTCCGAATCGGTTATAGCGGGCCTTTCTTTTGCAGGTAACATGTTTTGTTTGCAACTCAATAATGTTCGCGAACGGCCGTCGATAAAAGACACGCAACAGATACTATTTCAAGAACGGTAACTCGTACTGGCATAATTCTCCATTTTATGACTCCAGCCATAAATTAATTTATATTAAATATAATTCAATTTTACTTTTGTGATAGCCTGTTAACGGAACGTTTTCAGTAGACATCGTCGACTCAAATTATTTATTTTAAAATATAATATTGATATTAGATCGCTATTGTCACCGGGAATTTATTGAAATTGCGGTACAGTACCCCTTTAAGTTTTTTGCTTCTTAAATTTTAATAAATAGTGTAATGTGTCCATTTCTTTTAGAGATGAAACCGTAAGACGAGTCCATTTTGTTGTTTATTCAGAATTTGTACTTTCGGTTTAGCACATAACCGGTTATATCACACTTTCTTTCCAGGATTTTGGGAATAAAAGTTAATAATAGTGAAGAGTAAGATAACTGTTTAATATTTTAATTCAAAGAATATTATCCTTCTCTATGGAGCGTTTTTGTGGCTGAACTCCGCCGATATTTGCTGTGAATATCTCCTCTCCTCGAATATGAGTCAAGATTTCACCCCCATTTTGAGTTACCGTTGTTTAAGGCGCACCAATATTCTGGGCTATATATTCAGGTAAGAAAGATGCGACTTATACACTGAAATTTACAGTAGTTTACATTCTGACCAAAGTTGTCAGTCGGAGGTTCGGTCATAAAAATATATTTTCCTTCAAATAGGGGGGTGGTGGGTACCCAAGAGTCGGAAAAAAGTTTTTTCAGCCTAATGTCATGTCACTTTTTTCCGACCCCCCCCCCCCCCCTGGTCTACCGACCCTATTTTTTTCCGACTTGTAACCCAAACCAAACATTTAATTTTCTTTGGCCTTAGCAAAACCTGACCCTTCTATGATAAGTTATAATAATGAGCCAATCATCGAGTCATCACTGGAGCACAAGGTATATGTAAGTGTCACATCACAACCAACGTTAGGGCATAATTTGGGATAATTCAAACCCGGATTGACAGAATAGATTGCTAAATAAGAGTAGCATAGAAACTAATGGAATAAAATTGATCAAATGGGGAAAATCGATACTTGTTGGAGAGGAAACAAATTCAATAAGTTAATACAGACTAGGAGGCTCAGAAGTAATGGATGCAGAAAAACAAGACTAAAACCAACAGATTGATCTGAAGAAGTAAATCTATTAAGTGGGCTTATACACAAGTGTTACATTCAAGACTTAAAGGTACTCAATCCGATAAAACTCCTCTCAATTACTATTTCAATGGCTTCGGGGTCAAAAATATTTGATTCGAGTCGAGGAAGTCACCCATCAAAGCTCAGATTTGTTAGATATTGATTTTAGAAATCTATTATTTTTCATTAACAGGAATACTTTCTGGCCAAGTTATCCATCCTTATCTGTTTGAATAGTGTTTTGGTGTACACATCTCGAGCAGATTACGAAATTGAATGCAATTATTAGTACTCATCTCGAGAAAATAACAAATTTCAAAAATCAATATCTAATAACTCGGAGCTTTGTTTGATGGGTTCCTCGACTCAAATCAAATATTTTTTACCCCCAAAGCCAAAGAAATAGTAATATAGGACACTCTGATCGGATTGTTGTTGTTGGAATCTGTTGAGATGGGGACCCTCTGATCGGATTGAGTACCTTTAAGATCATTTTTATTCACATTAATTTTTTATGTTTAATTGCTTCTTGATATATATTGCACACACAGGTTTTGCTTCCACATACAATTGATGTACTGCTCCAGGAAGGCTGAAAATTGACATCCTTGGGTGAATTTTACTAAGTCTGAATGAGGGGGATGGATTTTATTTGAAATAAATCATTCACATCTATGGAAATGCTTTCTTTTCTAACAATTTCTTTACTGAACACTCGTTGACGAGTAATAAGTTTCACAAACTTCCTATTAAATATCCGGCTGTTTGTTTAACTTTTTATTTAAATATTTCCCTTAGTGAATGATTCTTCTGTACTTTGTCATCATATGTCCCCCTATTAGTCTGCTTGCATTTCCTGAACAACCCAGACAGGAATAATAAAACCTTCCAATGAATACTTTCATAACTGGATGCGAGAATCTGTTTATTATAGAAAGGGCTACATCAGGCAATGATAACAGATACCTGCCAATAATTTTGGGTGACATTTACACAAACAGAAAAAAAATTGAAAAAAAAAAAATTCTAACTCTCATGCTATGATATGAAAGATGAACAAGAAATCTTCCCATTTTATTCATAGGTAAATTTTGACAAGACACACCTAATGTAATTTGAAAAGGCTGAATGATCAAGAAGATATGAATTATCTATTAAACATCTTTGTCACTTTGCCAAACATATAAACTCCATCAGTGTACTGAATAACATCAAGTTGGCCACAACACTAGTCAGCACAAAAAGCAATGCAAATAGGGTGGGTTGTATCATTACAGTATTACAAAAGACTTCCATAAATATAACTTTTTCAACAGTACAACTACTTCAAACTATGGGAACATTCTAACTGTCTTCAGTCCAGATAAGCCATTGGTAATCCTCTTACTTTTTGATGTGTTTAGTTTATAAGTTTAAATTATAATAAATAAACATTGATAAATCCTTAGACAAAATGAACTCTGCCGGCTGTGTTTTATATGAAAGCAGTTTATCATGTGTTTTTTTTCAAAGGAACATGTCTTAATTAATGTCCAGCTATATGTAGGTCTTTTTCCCCAAACCCATATTTTCACCACCTATTCTGCCTAGATAATTTCCCTGTCCAATCTATGAATATTGCCTGTATCACATCGCATGACAATTTCTGCATGAAGTTAGTGAAGTTGGATGAAAAACATATTTGAATTAGAAGTTTCCCCATCATCATTGGTGGTGGAAAGAAAAATTGTCAGCACAATTATTTACCTGCAGATTCAACATGATGCACTGGTCACAAAATATATTTTTTTCCCAAAACCTTATAATTCATAATCTAGCCCCAATAGATATGGAAGTGCTGGGTTAACCCTTTACCCAACATAAGGGCCCTGTGCCAATGCATTCTCTTATATATGCGAGTCGACCATAGGTCGCCTCGCATATATAAGAGAATGCATTGGCTTAACACATTAAAAATTATAAAATTGTTAAAGAATGTAAGAAAAAATGGTAAAAAGTATTAAAAAAAAGATTTTTTTAGGCCAATGCATTCTCTTATATATGCGAGGCGACCTATGGTCGACTCGCATATATAAGAGAATGCATTGGCACAGGGCATAACTGTAACTATCACAATGTGGTCAAGGAGCCGGTTCCAATGATATCCATATTTGTATGGTTCTATTGAGACAGACCGAAGATATTTTAGGCTGTTGAAGCTTTATTTGGCCGGTTTGGGCCGGTTTGTTGGGTAAAGGGTTAACATCCAATCATGTACACTTAATACCCACTTGATATTAAATCAGGAAGTGGCTCTATAATATAATTTATCTCAAGGCATACCACAAGAGACTATAATTTGTTTGGTATAACATTCAATTATAGTCTTCACTTAACTTTACCACACCACTGGTGGCTAGACTCCACAATAGATAACCCATTAAAGCTGATGTTTATATAACTGGCTTTTTCTTCTCATATTTCTTAATCAAATTCACATAATAATAGAACTGAGGAATTCCCCTATATAATAAAATGCTTTCACTGTTGATCTTCATGTTTAGGCTGTGCTGATTGCCAGACTATCTTCTTTCTATACACCTCATTAGTACTCACCCAGCTACCTTACTGAGGCCAAACAAAAATACACCTGTGTTTCTGGTGACATGCAAGAAAAAAAAATAGGGGCGGGTTGGTGGCTTTTCATTTTATTTTCAACAAAATAAATATGAATACACACCCTCCCGGACTTCTCCTTGTTTGTAATGTATAAAACTAAGTACATAATATTAGAATATATAGTGTAATTTATTGTTTTATTGCATAAAACGTTAATGTTTTTTATTTGATTCAGCTGTGACCTAACCGAGGTGTGGTATAATTTCCGGTTTAACAGTACACGTGAAGTGTCCATTTTTTCGGAAATGAATCAGTTTACAAGGAAAATAAAATCGGATGCATACTGACGTTCCCCGCCGAAATAGGGAGGGCGGGTCACCAGAAACACAGGTCTTTTTTATTTTGGCCTAACACTTGTAGTCTACACCTGGATGTGCCAGAGCAACAAACTAATTTTCTTCATACCAGATGAGACCAAAATTAAAAATTTTGATGTTTTGCCCAAGCTTGCAAATAGCGGGTCTGCCATTTGCAGAATGATGTCCCCAGAAGGTGAATTTAGTGATGCTATCCCACACAGCAGGCTAGCATCACCAAATTCACCCTCTGGGAACCTCATTCTGCTTAGGCCTCATCTTCTGGGAAGTATCTATTTAGTATTGCCTGAAATTAACATTGTTTAACTAGTAGTTAATTTTGCCCTTTTGGGAAGTTTCTATATCCCCTAATTTGCAAAATATAACATTGCATAATCGAGGTGACTAATGGGTGAAAATCACCAACTTGAAATGAGGAACTTAATCTGATCCTAGGTCTCCCATAGCAGTTGAGGTCTGAGCAGATTGAGGTTCCCAGAGGGTGAATTTGGTGATGCTAGCCCACTGTGCGGGATAGTGTCACTAAATTCACCCTCTGGGAACCTCATTCTGCAAATGACAGACACACTATTTGCAGGCTTGGATGAGGCCAAAATTATAAATTAGTATGTTTTGCCCACTCTACTTTCCACTACACAAACTTCATTCGAAGTTAAAGATGGTGAATCTTTTTTCTGAACTTTTTAGGTACAGATTTGGGGGTATTGAATATTAATTCTGAACCGGAAAGAACAGGCAACAAGAGCTCTTGTTACTAGGTAATCGTTTTTCCCCCAATTATCTTTTATGAACTGGGACCGAAAAAGTGGCTATTTTTAGAACCTCACATCATTTTTTGAAATTGATTACTATCTTTTAACCCTTTCAATACTACATACTCATTGATGAGTAGTTATCCCTTAGGAAATGCTCAGATTATAGTACAACAAACGTTGATATATTTATTATCTGAACATTTCCAATCAATGAATAGGACTCTTTCTGCACTTGTATTTATCTGTTGTCAGCTTATTTTTTCCTGAAAACCGCTCCATATGAATAATAGATCAATCCAATGTATATGCTTATCACTGGGTGGGAGAATCCATTTTGTATAGAAAGAGTTAAAATTGTTTTATGTGAAATATGTGCAACACAGAAGGCTAATAATAATACAACAGAGGATTTGCACAATAGAATCACTGTTTTATCTTCATGTATATATGCTATAAATGTTCTTCATACGGTTTTTTACCAGATGAGGCCAAAACTATCAATTTGTATGGTTTGCCCACTCCACAAACATCATTTTATGTTAAGATGATGTATATTTGGTATAGATTTGGGGGTATTGAATATTGATTTTGAGTCTGAGAGAACAGGCAACAGAACAGGAATTGTCCTCCTAAAAGATGTTTTTAATAATTGATGACTGTTTGACAATACATGATACCCTGGCACTCCCAGACAGTTGATTATAGCCAAATCACTGCATCGCTTTATCTCACATACAGCTTAGCGACGAAAGACGGCCATATTGTCTCACTTACAAATGCGTTTCATAGTATACTTATATAAGAATTTACTGTCATGTAATTGCGTTTTTCTGGTTTTGCAAAAAAATGGTTTTGACTTGTTCCTGGGGACAGTGTCCTATTGATAGACGGAATATTCTAAATCAACCCGGTGTTTTCATTGTCACAATTATGCGGTTTCCAAACCAAAAACAACATTTACAGTGCTTACGCTGGTTAAAATTGAGCAACAGGTCGCATACGAAACTAGGTAAATTTATGTGTACATAATACTGATATAAGACTATGAAAAAAGATAGTGAGTAAGAAATGAAAGTGTCATTGACACTGTTGCTCACCTTGGGAAGGAGTTAATTTTTTGCTGAGCAATGAATAGAATGATAAAGAAGGATAGTGAACTAGAGGTCACCCTGAAGATCCATATGAAGTTTGGTGATCATCAGATGAGGGATGTGGTCTGTAGGGTGTGCCAAAGGATTTAGTCATGCAAAGAATAAAATCCAAGATGGCTGCCGGTGGCCATGTTTTTCATGGAAAATTGTTCAAATTTGATAGCTCCCATTTAGAGGTGATTCTAAACATGTCTGTTTCAAATAAATTCTCTAATATATGTGGGCTGGGGGAGGGGGGTTGCCGATGGATTCAAATTTGAAATCCCAAGATGGCTGCTGTCGGCTGTTTTTTAACAAACTTCAGTCAAAATAGGAGGCTCTCATCTAGAGGTCACCCCAAAGATCCATATGAAGTTTGGTGATGATTGGAAGAAAGATGTAGCTAAAGGATTTAGTCATACAAAGAGTAAATTCCAAGATGGCCGCTGGCAGCAATCTTTTTCCAAAAATTTTGGTCAAAATAGGAGGCTCCCATCAAGAGGTTACACGGAAGATCCAAATGAAGTTTGAAGACAATTGGATGAGGGATGTTGCCTGTAGGGTGTGCCAACAGATTTAGTGATGCAAATAGTCAAATCCAAGTTCAACACAATTCGGTAAAAATTATAAGCTTCCATCTAGAGGTCACCGCGAGGATCCATATGATGTTTGGTGACAATCGGCTGAGGAATGTGGCCTGCAGGGAATGCCAAAGAATTTAGTGACGCAAAGAGTAAAATCCAAGATGGTTGCCAGTGGCCATGTTTTTCATCGAAAAGAGGTTATCCCAATGATAGGCCATGCAAAGTTAATTTCCCCATTTCTCAAGCCAAATTAGTTTTAAAGCATAGGTGCATTCTTAATTGAATTTTTTATTTCTAAGGCATGCACCAAGAAATCATTCCACCTCTGCAATGGTTAGATCAGGGTTTAATTTCAGTTGCCAGTGGCCATTAATTCCCAAAGAGACAGCCCTCTTAATTCAGATTGTTTGGCTTCGGCAATCTGCTACAGCAACCCTTTGCCGTAGCCCAGTTTGCTTCATCAAATTGCATCGGCATTGCTGATTGCCGTAGCCAATTATGAGGGCTGAAGAGATGTTCCTAAAAAGTTCTCAGTTCTACGCAAATTTGTATAAAAACATAAGGCAATTATTTTGTACTGATTATATATTTCCCCCCCCCCCGACATATTAAACGCAAATAAAAAGGTTTGATGCACTGGGTTTCAGGATCATGCGCGCGGGCCTGAGAAATGGGAAATCAACTTACGTGGCCTTAGAATAGACATTTGACATATAACTCGGCAAAATTGAAGAATCGAAGTCGAGATATCATATCGGAAACTAGCCAAATCTAACGAAGAAATTGGGTCGTCAATCTCCCTGTCCACTAGAGGCCTTTGACCTAGTTATAAATCAATATTTTCGAGCAATAATTTGTCGTGAATGTGTACTTAAACGCGATGACATAACCTATAAATGCTCAATGCGGAATCACTTGCAGAACAAATATGAGCATTTATAGGTTATGTCATCGCGTTTAAGTACACGTTCGCGACAAATTATCGAAAATATTGATTTTGTAAAGAGGTCAAAGGCCACTGAGCGGACAGGGAGATGGACGAACATATTTCTTTGTTAGATTTGGCTAGTTTCCGATATATATCTGGACTTTGATTCGTTCAATTTCGCCGAGTTGTATGTCAAATGAAAGGGAATTTTATTGCCAATAAGACACACCTGAGGATATTTTGGCTGCAATTATCGATTTCTAGTATTTATTAGGATTTTGATAGTGGGTGTGGTTTTAGCCAAAATCAATCATTGGAACCTTTACACTGGTATTTTAGTAATTTTCCACAGGGGCCTGTGCTACAAAAGAGGCCAAAATATACTGCTACAAATGATTCATTCCCAGGCTAAACACTAGGATGGAAGCTTGTTCATTATTGACATTATTGATTAAAGCACATGCACTTGATGGATTTTCAAAACAGGGCATCACCTATAATCTACATGTATATGAATATTCAATACTAGTAGGTGTTATTGAGTATTCATATTTTTAATTAACCTGGTTCAAAGGGGAAGGGTTAAAATTTAATTTTGTTCTGCATAGTTGAAACAAGTCATTGCACAGATAATTTATAATTTAATTTAATATTGATATCGCATGTGTCTATGGAGTGGTGTGAATGGTTAAAGATACAGATGGCCTTCGTGATTGGCATTGCTGTCACATCCGTTACCGCTATAAACAGACAGCATATTAAAATAAAGACAAATTTTGTTCTTATAATGGTCATAAATATCGCATGAATCAGGGTGGGGGGTGAAAAAAAAAATTCCGGCACATATGCCGGGGTGGGTGGGTGGTCAAAGCCACCAACAAGCAAATTTTCCGCAACTAAAAAAAAGTTGGGCTTCAAAAGCACTTTGAACGAGAGAAATAATGTAATTCTAACTGGTAAACTGACTGCAGGCAGTTATCGTGTTGTATTTTGTTGCAAATTTTGAAATCCAAGATGGCCGCTGGCAGCCATGTTATTTTGGCCGAATGACCTCAAAATGACTCATTCCTATTTACATGTCCATGTTAACATCCATGATAAATAGTATGCACAGAAATTCATATACAGCTGTTTACAGTGAATTTCCCCACGCAAATCTCTGTTTTAGTGTTAAAAGGGGGGGGGAATTTGGCGGTGGGGGTGGGTGGGTACAAAAAATGATCGAAAGGGAAAAAATGCCATACATAAAAAAAAATTCCGACCCCCCCCCCCTGCATGAATAGCATGTTATTATAAGAGCGTACACCGCGTTAGTAAACAAAAGCCATATTGTCTTACAATGCAGTACATAAAGAGTGTGTGATAAGCTAATCACTCAACACAGGGGAGACCCCACTAGTGTAAACTTTGGTTAAAACTGCACCATAGTGTGTACAACAATCCAGTAGAGCACTCACTAAACCTTGTCACTCAAGATTTCAGTGTTGAATGGGTCACTATGAATCACTCTCCAAACAAAATTGACACAATGTTGAGTGTTTTGCTTATTGCCAACTATAATTTACGTGCTGTATAAAAAGTTAAAGACATAAACTTGGCTCACACAAAGTGTGTTTTGTGGATAATATCACATACAACTATCATTATACTATAACATTACTACGTCATTAGTAGATTCTTGAGGAAATTATCTAATTAAATTTGGTAACATATTTCTAAATTATAACCTACAACCAAGACCATCCGTGCCTTTAATATAATTTTCATAATCAATTTATCAATCAATAACAATATCCATACAGGTGAAGAGTGTGCAGAGATACACCTAGATAAGAAACATGAAGAAGAGCCCATACGTATAGCATGCATCTATGGAATCCTTGGAAAGGGATAGTTTGTTTTCTAAGCAGATCAATATAAATATACCAGACACTTATACAGGTGAGGGGGTGTCACCAGAAACCCTGTAATGAAATTTCAACATAATTGGAGGAACTATCGTAGTGTCATCCATTAATCACATTTTGACATATATGATAAACAATTAAATACAGCACTGTGTATCTTTTCCTCTAGCCGCTAGTCAGAATAGCAGCTGGAGGTCATAACTCTCAGATTTCATTTGGAATAACAATTAAAGGTACCTACTGGTGACACCAAGTCAGGGATGGAGGTTGGGAGAGGGGCTCCAGAATGAATCAAAAACTTGTTTTTGTCGCCAATTTCTACCAAATAGTAATCTCTGTGATATAGGGAATATAATTGTGTGGTATAAACATACATAATTGGTGCCGTCCATGTCAGGAATGGGGTCCGAGGAGGGGAATATACACTGATAAAACATTTTTATCGCAGATTTCCTACAAATTTATAGACATTTCTGTATTATAAGAGACCCAATAGTGTAGTTTAAATTTTCAGAAATGTTGCAGTGCACTAATAGTTTAAATTTTCAGAAATGTTGCAATGCACTAGCGTATTTTATAAGTCGCCATCATCATCGATTTACCGGAGCATGACATGGGGAAAGGTAGGGGAATGGTAGTTTGATGGCACGAAAAAAAAAAAAATTCATGATTCTATTCACAATCTTACAATTGTGCATCCAATTTTGCACCAAGTGCATTTTTTATTACCTTGCATCCACTGTTGTGACACAATATAAAGAGATCAATGCAGCTCTTTGTGTGATACTAAGTACTAGCCTAATTAAAATGCATCAGTTGGCCAGTTCCCAGATTGGAACTAACCATATTATCACTTTTCTGAAGGGATAGTATTGAATTTTTCATTATGGAACTTTCATATATATATATATACTTTTAATAATAGAATTCAATCAATAAATCAATATGTGGTTCTACCTAGAAAACATTAACACAAAAATTTGGGGGACTGTAGAAGCATTTTAACCGGATATCAGTTTCAGCATTAATACAAGACAGTCAATGACTGTGGGGTCGCTCACCAGACTGCAAAGACTGATAAGACTGGGACTCTGGAGACCAAAACAGTCAGCACTTTTCATAATCACTTTAAAAGAAGTAGATTTAAACAGGATATGTGGCTAGAGAGACTTAGCTTGGTAAAAAACCACCTTGAAATTGCCAACTGTACACTACTGATCACCCCCCTCCTCCAGCTCAACAAGTCCCCTCCCAACCGGGATCCAGACTCCCAAGTCTTAGGTTGGAATTTCACAACCGACACCTCAAACTTTCTCAATTGTTGGAAATTTCCAATCTCACAAGCGCCTTTTTCTAAAACCATTTAAACATGTTTGAAGCCCAATTATCCATGGACCCAAAACACAATACATGTATGTCAGACCAATCAGTCAGTTCCAAGGTAGATGTTTTAATGAATTTGGTATTTCTATGATTTTATTGGACACAAAAGTGTTAACTCCCCATAGACTGCCATTTCTTGACAGGTTGACCTCATTTTAACAAATCTGTATCTCAGTCACTAAAGGATCTTCCTGATTCCTCCATACTATATGTAAGCTAAATAGTCCAAAATCCCTTGAGAAGACATTTTAAAAATTACTATCGAGACATATAGTTATGTCCCTGGTCCCACCCTATTTAACCGGGTGACCCCATCTGAATAAATTTGAATCCCAGACACCAAAGAACCCTTCATACAAATCATAAATATCAGTCAAATAGACCTGATGGTCCTTGTGAAGGAAGCATATTAAGAGGGAAACTGTCCTTCGCTTGGCCCCTATTTGACCAGGTGACCCCATTAAAAAAATCTGAATTGCAGTCAAGGAAGAACATTCCATTCTATATAAGCCAACTAGTTCTTGCAAACATATTTTAAGAATTACTATGTAGTGAAATAGTTAAGTCTCTTGCTCTGCCCTTATTTGACTTTGTGATCCCATTTTCACAAATCTGATAAGGATAAAAATTAAGTTCCCCAGTTGAAGTTGGTGATATTCACCCATTGGGCACCTCATTTATGAATTTTATTTTCTGCAAATTAGGGGATATAGAAACTTCCTAGAAGGGAAATTTAACTAACAACAATGTAAATTTGATACCATAGATACTTCCCAGAAGATGAGGCCTAAGCAGAATGAGGACGCCAGAGGGTGAATTTGGTGATGCTAGCCTGCTGTGCCGGATAGCATCACAAAAAGCGTGTCTATTCCAACATTGTGTATGCCTGGCCTCAAGCAACACAATGTATTATACAACAAGCCTTGAAATAGTGTGATAGTGTGTCTGTCATTTGCAGAGTGAGGTCCCCAGAGGGTGAATTTAGTTATGCTAAATTCACCCTCTGGGGACCTCATTCTGATAAAGTCCTCAACTGCTATGGAAGACCTAGAATAAAATTGATTTTCCCCAGTTGAAGTTGGTGATGTTCACCCATTGGGCCCCTCAATTATGAATTTTATCTTCTGCAAATTAGGGGATATAGAAACTTCCTAGAAGGGAAATTTAACTAACAACAATGTAAATTTGATACTATAGATACTTCCCAGAAGATGAGGCCTAAGCAGAATGAGGTCCCCAAATGGTGAATTTGGTGATGCTAGCCTTGAATCAAGCTTTGAAATAGTCTGTCTGTTATTTGCAGAATGAGGTACCCAGAGGGTGAATATAGTGAGGCTATCCTGCACAGCGGGCTAGTATCACTAAATTCACCCTCTGGGGACCTCATTCTGATAAGGCCCTCAACTGCTATGGAAGACCTAGAATAAGATTGAAGTTCCCCAGTTGAAATTGGTGATGTTCACCCATTGGGCACCTCAATCATGAATTTTATCTTCTGCAAATTAAGGGATACAGAAACTTCCTAGAAGGGAAATTTAACTAACAACAATGTAAATTTGATACTATAGATACTTCCCAGAAGATGAGGCCTAAGCAGAATGAGATCTTGAGACTCTAGATACTTCCCAGAAGATGAGGCCTAAGCGGAATAAGGTTCTCAGAGGGTGTATTTGGTTATGCTAGCCTGCTGTGTAGGATAGCGTCACTAAATTCACCCTCTGTGAACCTCATTCAACAAATGCCAGGCACTCTGAGAAAATGAAATTAATCTGATTTTAATGACCACTGAGTGATAATGTAAACAACAAGGGTGCTTCATTGATAACACCATTAATCTCATTTAAATTATGGATGACATGAATACACTCCCTGGGGACTCTATCTGTGGTGTCTATCAGTTCATAGGAGAGTTGCCTTGTAATGGGAATTTAAAAAAAAACTTTATTTACCTGTGAGTTAGGATATGAGATAGGGTGGAATGCTGTTGGTTGGGGGCAGGGTGGGTTTCTGGGTCATGTGGGGGGGGATATTTTTTTTTGTATGTTAAATTGATCAAGGAGTTCCTGAATTTTTTATTATTTTTTGGGGAATTATGGCCCTGGCTCGACCACTATTTGACCCAGTGACCCCATTTGAACAAATCTGAACCCCAGTCATTCAATGACCCCACATACCAAATATAAACTAAATCGGCATAATGCTTGTTGACAAGAAGTCGTTATAAGAATTACCAAGGAGGAATATAGTTATGGCCCTGGTTTCGCAACTGTTTGACACAGTGACCTCATTTGAACAAATCTTAATGACAGTCACCTAGGGAACATCCACACCAAATATGATCAAAATGCAAAAATGTAATTTTTTGGTTTTTAGAGTTATGTCCCTGGCTCTGCCCCTAATTGACCCAGTGACCCAATTTGAACAAATCTGATTCCCAGTCATCCAAGGTCTCTCAGTACCAAATATAAGCTAATTCGGCCAAATATTTTTGTAGAAGAAGTCATTGTAAGAATTACTATGAGTTATGGCACTGGTTTCTCAACTAATTGACCGGGTGACCTCATTTGAACAAATCTGAACACCAGTCACCCAAGGACCCTCCATACCAAATATTAGCTAAATCGGCACAATGGTTATGGACAAGAAGTCGTTGTAAGAATTACGGTGGAGGAATAGAGTTATGGCCCTGGTTTCGCAACTATTTGACCCAGTGACCTCATTTGAACAAATCTGAATGAGAGTCACCTAGGGAACATCCACACCAAATATGAACCAATTCGGTCTTCCGGTTTTTCAGAGGAGAAGATGTTCAAAGAATTGTTGACGGACGGATGGGCGGACGGATGGACGGACGGACGAGGAGTGATGACTATAGCTCCACCGGAGACTTCGTCTCAGGTGAGCTAAAAAGGCCGTCCGGCCAGTGTCCCCCGAAAAAGTGGCTTCATTGGGGGCATCAGCTTTTCTGAAAAAAATAACAAGGACCCTAAATCCGATACTAAATTTCAGAACAATCCAACCAGTGTCCCCTGAAATGGTACATGGCAAACTCTAGATATTTATTTGTTAATTTTACCTTCAGTCAAAAGAAATCATCGGAAAAAAGTTGAACTTGTTCTATATAACAAATCATCGGAAAAAAGTTCATAATATATTTTCATATAAGAAATCAATATTCCATATTTGAGAGCAACCAGACAAAAATGGGTGGATCGTACCCATATTCGAATTTGATCTGTATTTCGAGCTGATAAACTCATATACCAAATTTAATTCAGATATGATCACACAAACTGAAGTTATCATCCGGAAACCAGAAATTGACAGGGCCACAACTCTCGCAAAAATGGGTGGAGCAAACCCATATTCGAACTTGACCTGTATATAGGTCTGATAAACTCACATACCAAATTTGGTTCAGATATGATCACACAAACTGAAGTTATTTTTTTTATGCATGTAATCGACATGTAAAACACATCTACATCGCTTTTTTTTATCACCTTTGTCATCTACTATATAGATAAAGGCTGTATTATAAACCATGGCTTTATTTTAGCACGTGCTAAACTAAAACAAGAACAGATACTTCAGCTATCATAATCAAGTCACGCGCTCAGAACTACAACCAAAAATCTTGCAATCAATTTAATTGTTTCCTAAAGAAATTCCCCATTAATTTCTTATCCCATAAAAACAAATTTAATAGATGTTAACGACTTTTAAAATTTGGCGATGAATAAAAACAATACCCATACATTTTGACGAGTTACTAGGTTTATTTCGCTCGTATGATTCAGCAAATGGGGAACCTCGCTAAAGCTCGGTCCCCCATTGGCTGAACAATACTCGCGAAAATAAACCTTGTTTCTATTATATATATGTAGTATATAGTATGTTTACATTAAGCAGCAATAAATTTAGATTGAATTTTCAAAAACAATTTACTTCTATTAAGATACATGTGTACATGCATAAATTTGTGGTTGCAGATGAATCCCAATTTCAGGAATAATTCTGTTCTGTTCTGAGAGTCGCACGGCCAGGTGAAAATGGATGTCAACATAATGGCACAGAAGTTGTCTAGACTTTTGCTAGCAATGCCGATAGTATCAATGTTGTCATGTAAAGTATTAAGCAACATTGTGTCATGGTGCCATGAGCCACAGGAGATAGCATTTTCATGTCCCTTCTTGGAACTCAGATCACTCCTTTCTTGTGTATATTCTGGGTATATTGTCAGATATAAAACTAGTTTTCTGTCAGAAACTTCAGCAACTGGATACAAAGGTCTTGAGAATACCAACTTTCATCTTGTTTTTAGAATATGGTGCATTATAGATGGATTTAAAAAATCCTACCTGGATTTTTTTGCTCAAGAAATCAGAAACAGACAAGTTTTTTTTTTTGGCCTAACTTGACAGTAATTATCAGCCCCAATTTGAAACACTCCTGTAACAATCAAGACTTGAGAATTTGTGAATCCTAATTAGTGTTGTGCGGTTAACCGAGAAAACAACTCGGTTTCGGTTTTAAAAAATACCGACCGAAACCGACCGACGTGATTCTGCCCCAACCGACATTACATTTTTTTTTGTATGTTTATTTTTCAATTGAATCGACTTGTTAGTTGATAGTGTTGTCAAATAAATGACCCCTCTGATCAATTATATATCGGGATGTGTCAATTTTGTCTCAGATATGTGTTATAATATCGTAAGCGTCATTGAGTTGCCAAACGAAACTGAAATGAGGAAGCATGTCGTCGTAAAAATGAGAATGCGAACGAAAAGAAATGTTATACCACGTGGGAAATGGTCCAGTAGGTCGTTGACTTTTGTCACCTTTATTGTCAACTGTCTTAGAATAAGTGTGCACTTTATTTGAATTGATATGTCGTGTGCTTGACGAAACATTTCGTTCCGTGCGGAAATAAAGTCGGTAGTTAGAACTGCAATTTCTGAAACTTCATTCTCCCGGCTAATCGGTCAATAAAATTGAACTTTTATCTACAACGTTCAACGAAATATTACGAATTACGAATTTGAGCCGGCCAATTGCCATGTATACATGTACGTGCACTTATCAGCGTCTTGTTGATCGCGGTAGTTATTTTTGCGCGTAACGGTATCTCTAACCCACAAACTGAGCGGGAACATCAAACGCGTAATTACGTCATCATTGTCGAGGAACTGGGCACATGTCGCACTTGCTACACCGTAACTGATTGATTACCACGACCTTAATTGTCTTAAACGATATCGGTACCAATATATAAGTCGCACGCGACTTCATCTTGTATGCATGAAACGTCGCTGTATTTGCGTTTCCCTTTTATGTTTTGATTTTGGTATGGTGGAAATATTTGTGTATAGTCGGAAAAAAGTTTGAGTCAGCGTCTGGAAATATGGTCAGTCGGGCAGAGTCGGGCACTACTATTTTGTGTTTGCTTAAACTTTATGGTTCAATATATGACTTTTATCTCACATTCTCATTAAAGTTCATGATTTAGCAACAGAGCAAGCTGTTCCACAACTTATTATGACCCTCTGTAACTGGTAGTGTCTGTTTTGTCCAGTTGTGTTGGACTAATTGCTATTAGGTTAAGTGATTGCTTACTAAAACCGAAACCGAGGTTTTTTACCAAAAAAAAAACGAAACCGAAATGTAAATTCTAAAACCTCACAACACTAATCCTAATAATTGCACCTCGTCTAAAATAAATCGCTCCTGATGGACTGTACACGTACTATTATCATAGCATACCTCACACTTGTTGTAGTCATCAGACTCCAGACTCGTGCAGAGTGATGGCAGCAATTCCGACCAATTGCGTAGCTCTCCTTTTGCTACCATAGTCGTGATGAGAATTCCGATGGTGGCCCGAATCAACGGTGACGGATCCCCGATACTGTTGAGACATTCCTGCTTGATGAATGTTGTCACTTCAGGAGGAAACTTGTCAAAGTGAGCTCGAACGTTATTCTTCAATATAAGACCACTCAAAGATCTTGTTGGATCATCTGTAAATAAGAGACAAAACTTAGCAGACATACTGAACAACAGGCAGCTATTGAAAACGTATAAGAGAAAAGTCTATATTTTTAACAGGATAAGAAATGATGGAATAGGTTGACGCATTCATGACTGGAGCTGTGAACTGTGCATTTTGAACTACTCAGTGGACAGCTGTGCATTTGTACAAAAAGATGCCGAGTGCAGTAATTTCATATTAAACAGGAATATGTCAGGGATTTGGGAAGCATAAAACACACTGCATTATTAATATGACTGTCATAATTAGGTCAGCAAGGCACCTTCACCTCGAGTTCGATGGGAATTAAGTAAATTAAAACACTGAAAACACAGAGTAATTACTGTTACCAACATGACTTATATTTCAATTAATCCCACAGTGCACCCCCATCACCAACGCGACGTAATTTTTGTACCATGTGTTGCATTCTAAAAATAGGTCGCTTACAGTGGATTCGTAGAGATGATGAAATATGCGTGCGACAGAGAAGATTGTTTGATCGAAAGCATTTGAATTACGCCACAAGACTGGCCTTGATGTTGGCTAATAAATATTTGTCCCCTGAATGGAATAAAATTTAAACATAAGTTCAAATTAAACAGTCATGCATCGATGGGTTCATGTTTGCTGGGTGTCTTAAACTGTTAATCGGCCATCGCTCGGCACAGTCGAAGTGCCTAAAATAGCACCAAACAGGGCCTTTTTTGTGGGAGTGTTCGCTCGACTGTTGAAAAAGAACAAAAACGGTCACTTATGATAATGATAACATCACGGTGGCCGAGTCAAAATTGGCACATTCTGACACATTATTGAACATGGAGGCCGATAATTTGGACAAAAGTATCAACTATCAATTCGATTCAAGTGAAAAAATGAACATACAAAAACAAAAACGTAACGTCGGTTGGGGCAGAATCACGTCGATCGGTTTCGGTCGGTATTGTTTTAAACCGAAACAGAGTTGTTTTCTTGGTTAAAACCGCCCATCACTAACCAGCATATATAAGAGAAAGCATTAAGGTTTTCGCAAAATTTCAGGAAGCTCCAGTGATGGATGTGTTACTACTCATTTCAGGAAGCTCCAGTCATGGAAGTGTTAACTACTCAGATTGTTACTGGGGGCCAGGAACTTGGCGGCAAGATGTCTCATAACAAAACGAGTATTCATATTCATCACCTACATGTATAGATATAAACAAGAGATTGCACCTGCGGTGCTGGCATATCCCCACAGTGGCAAATTCGAACGGACAAAATATGCGTGAGATATCTGCTTGGATGAGAAAAAAAACCCCAACATTATCATATAAAAAAGATAAATAACTGAAGAATGGAAAATATGAACAAAACGATTGTACTCAATAGCCATCACAATAGTGAACATCCATACCAAATTTCATTGACATCCTTCAACTGGTGGTGGAGATACAGACAAAAAACTAACACTTCCAAACCTACAAAATGAACTCTAGAACGGAAAACCAAATTTTTTTTATTGAACACTCAATAAAACGATTGAACACTCAAAAGACACTCAAGACAGTATATATATATAAGTAGTAGTTTAATATGTTATTAATATTTTCAATGAATAAGTATCATACTAACCTTCTGATGTGAATTTTGTCAAAACAAAAATAAGATAATTGTTGAAATCTGGATATTTGTTTAGCTCTTCTAAATTCTGATATCAAGTTAAAGAAATTAATTCATCAGTCAGGAGATAGAGAAAATACCATATTGTGTGAAATGAGCAAATATTAAATTGCACTCGCCAAATTTTTCTCATGGGAGGTATTGTGAGCAACTGCAAGTGGCTGAGATCGAACGCCTGAAGTCTAAAAATGTCACTGATGGCCCAATATCAGCCGATAATAACAGGATTGTGTGAAAAATCCCTTCTAATATCAAGGCCTGTTTAAAATTTGCATTATTGTGTGTTCGCAACGGTAGATCACCATTTGGCCATGGTTAATTAAGTTTATGTTTAACATAATCCATGATTCTGAGAATTAAAAGCGGTGATTATTCATTATTAATTATCCTTGATATACTCAGGTGAATAGGGCATTTGCGACTCAAATCGAATCAGGTCAATGATTTCACATCGAACTGAATCTCGAATCGAATGGTCACTTATTAAAATCCTAACAATAAGTTTTGAGCAATTGGTATTGGAGTGAGCAATACAAGTGTCCACTTACCGCGGTTTGCGTTGCCACCGCGGCCGAATGCAACTACACCACGGCTCCACCGGCTGACTGCTGTTCGGCCGCGGTGTACTTGCCGTTCGGCCGCGGTGTAGTTGCTGTTCGGCCGCAGTGTAGTTGCCGTTCGGCTGCGGTGCAATTGCCGTTCGGCCGCGGTGTACTTGCCGTTCGGCCGCGGTGTACTTGCCGCTCTTGGAATGATGTTGAAAAACACAAAGAGGGAACCATAAATGAGGCTTGATTGAGGCCATTGTCTAAATACCGTCCGCCAGACGATCTATTATATGTTTGAGGTCTAATCTGTCTGGTGACAAGGTGTGATAATCTTTTAAGTAGTCAACGTCCCACCAGTAAACTGTCATAAAATCAAGGTGTCATAATCCATCCTGATTAGAAAAGTCTCCCGCTGTTAATTTTTAGGCCACACGGAAGTGTGATGTTGCCGACAACAGACTCCATCTACCGTAGATTTGGC
Source organism: Siphonodentalium dalli (assembly GCA_032622095.1). NCBI lineage: Eukaryota > Metazoa > Mollusca > Scaphopoda > Gadilida > Siphonodentaliidae > Siphonodentalium > Siphonodentalium dalli. Next base: position 80,325,422 of record CP136063.1, on the reverse strand, counting down.
AGCACGTGTATTTTTGAGAAATAAGCATTAGAATGCCGTACACACGTGGCAGCCTCATCATTAGATAATTGAATCACCATCCTGTCATTAAAGACTGATTATAAAATAAGGATTATGGTTTGTTGTCGCATCCTACATTGAACTGTTTGTTGTTTTCTCTTGTTCAAATATATTTTTTTACATTAATTTAAACTATTATTTGGTTTGAATTATATACTGACTACATCCACCCATGTGGACCTCCCTTTGGAATTCACTGCCGTCCATTGAATGTATAAAAATGTGCCAGAATTGTCTACAGAATGAACAATAAAGAGCGTTTGTGCGTGAAGATTTTATGAACCTAAATATTCAAATCCTTTCAATACCGTAGTCACTTTAAAGATAAAACCACGGCAGCATGCCAGTTGACCTTTGATAAAACTTGAAAGGGAATATCGAGGAGAAAGTGACATGTCACAATCATGTTAACTCAAAACAGTTACGATGTAGCAAACAATGTCGATTGCTCAAGTCCTCGCACCCAATTTCTGAATAATGCTGACGACGTAATTGTAATTCACTAGTCCAAGTCTTCTCGTACTAAAGCCGGCTAAGATATTGGGATGGAGGTGCCGGTCTTTAGTCCGAGTTCGTCCCGTATAGTCTCTTATGACACGACTTACGCCCACGATCTGTGGCGGGAATCTGTGTTGTATTTTACTCGATTTACCTAATAAATCAATACATGATGCTATATACATTGGAAAGAGAGACATCTTATGGTCATAATGGTGTATAATAATCTGACTTTCATGTTACATTACGCATAGAATATTCCGGTTGATTGTCACCAACATCGCTGTTTTTATATTTTGTTTACTTAACTGAAAGCCAAAGTCAGGTTCCGAAGAATTCCGGCATTGTCCGCTGGGTATTCTAGTTTCCGTTTCTATATATAGCGCGGGGTTTTCCGAACAAAATGGCGAAAACCGATCGCCCCAAAGTCCAGTTTCCTATGTGCTTTGAGAACAATTCCCGCACTAAAAACTTAATGACATAATGGAGGATCAGAACGGTAGTTTTGTTGACAATTTTCGCAAGCAACTTGTCAAAATTGGAGCAAATTAGAACTCTTATGTCTGACTTGCCATGCGTGTGATGTGCATTTTGATTTGTGTGTTGATAAAATAATCGGAGAACCGAATCACACAGTTTCGAAATATAGTTGTTCCGTTTCAGTGGGACTTTTCAAACTTAAGGTTCAAAATGTATACAAATTTTGTTTGATTTTTTGTGTGCATACCAAGAGCAATATATTGCCCTGTTCGCTTAGTATATATCTTAAATTCGCGGAAGTCCACCAAATGTGGGTGAAATGTATCGCCATATAAGGCATATTATTTATTCTAATGCTCGTTGTGTTTACACTGTTTTAAACTTTGAGAGGGTTATATAGAGAGTAATCAATTGGTTCCGAGAATTACGTTAAATAATTCACGAGAGGAGAGACTTCGGTAAGAAACGAGTGCGCGTTAGCGCACGAGTTTCTTACCTAAACGTCTCTCACCTCGAGTGAATTATTTAACGTAATTCTCGGATCTAATTGATTACTCTATTTATTACACTCCTGCATCAATTTGGTTCGCCAAATATGATTAAGTAATTAAAGTCGCGATGTAGAGAAATATTAACCACTGAAATTTCAGTCAGGATCAGTAAGCGACGTAACGTCAATGACGTAATGAGAAATACTTTTAAACATTGCGATAAATGTCTCTTTTCGCATTAAATTACCGCTTTCAATTCACAACTGATGTGGGTTTCAGATCAAATAGCATGTCTTCTGTTGAAAATATCCGTTTATTGTCGCAATTGTGATATTTTATTTCATATAATTGTGGTTTTATTTGAGCGGGTCAATAACGCTTAAGTCGTGTCATAAGAGACTATACGGGACGAACTCGGACTAAAGACCGGCACCTCCATCCCAATATCTTAGCCGGCTTTAGTACGAGAAGACTTGGACTATAATTCACATGCACCTGGCATTTGAGATATACAGATGTGCGTAAAATTAACGGCGATTATCAACCTCCCAATCAAGGGTTTCACTCACTTTTAGTGGCAATATACGTAAACAATGGATATATATAGAGAGTAATCAATTGGTTCCGAGAATTACGTTAAATAATTCACGATAGGTGAGAGACGTCGGTAAGAAACGAGTGCGCGTTAGCGCACGAGTTTCTTACCCAAACGTCTCTCGCCTCGAGTGAATTATTGAACGTAATTCTCGGAACTAATTGATTACTCTATTTATTACACTTCTGCATCAATTTGGTTCGCCAAATATGATTAAAACACACAGAATGAATGCTTAAAAGTCCCGATGTGGATAAAGGTCAACAATAGAAAATTCAGTCTAGATCAGTAAGCGACGTAACGTCAATGACGTCACGGGAAATGACATAATTCACTAGTGACATTACCAATTTTAATTAACAGCGTTTTCAATGGAAATCGCGAATAGGAGTGTAATAAAACAAAATAAAAATTTAATGATACATGCATGGTTTATACATCCATTGAATAAAAGCGACCACGTGGTTTGTTTGTGTGGATTTGCAATAGATCGGATATGGGAGATCATGGGATGATTAGAATTGTGCTAAATTAATCGGTTTTCCGGGAAACACGTTACCAGAGCGCATCACTTCAACGAAACGGGAATATCTAAGAATGTACCGTACTTCCGTTGCGAAAACAAAAGTAACGTGGTTCTCCATTTTTTTTATTGGCGTATATACGGCGCCGCTGTGTATTCCAATGTTTATTTATTTTAGAAACTATATTTCTCTTTCACCCTTGAATGAAGGAATACAGTAAGCATGTTTGTTGAGATACTATACTTGTCAATATATGTCATAGCTGTCTGGTTTTTAAAATCCAGATTCCTACATAAATTATACCAGTAATAGACGCATGCATGACGTATTGACCGCGTGGTTGTTTGTGAATGCGAGGTTTTCCCCGAATTATCTGCATTTTCTTATCAGGGCTAGTGGTTTTCATAACTTGTCAACATGACAATTTTTATTTGAATATGAGGACTAAAATCTTATCTGTAGGAATGTTGGTAGAGAATATAATACATGTAAATGGTGTATTTCAATAGCTTGTTAATGCATAATAAAACAGAAAAATTAAGTGAATTGAAATGCATACCGGCCGACCCTAATTTCGGGGTGTCCGTTTGGGGAAACGTGTGCATTATTCCTTTTGACCTTATGCATGTGTCCCATCACAATTCTAAATTTTCAACACACATTGTTTGTGTAATCTTTATTCAGTCCATCCTTGGGTGGCAAATACCATGGAATTATAGAGCAAAGCTTAAAATGTCGAGTATTTCCAGTTTCTGGCGCTGGCAGTTAATTTCACTTGGCAATGGATTTGCCACATATATGGATTGAGAATATTACACTTTTATTTAATATGCTCATTTGATCATATATTGTTTTAAAAAATAATAGCAACTCTTAATAAAAACATGGGAATAATTTTATTTACTAATTCTCGGTTATGGTGTCAAAGCATACCACATTAGAACAAAATATCGGTAAGCTCCTCCCACAGCCAACCAATTAAAGCAGAGAATAAAATCTCACAAACGAATCCTGGATGACTGACAGGTGTATGTCGACGTGATAGCATGCACGGGATCGACGCACGACTTTTAATTTTTTTTATATTTGACAACAAAGTTCTATTAAAATCTTCGTTAGATCGTTGAAACAGTGGGGTTAAATATAAATGTGATTTGCATAATGACCTTAAACTTTAAAGCCGATATTATGTACGGATTTAAATTTCCTTTAATTAAAAATACTAACCTTCGTATATTTCTACTGATAAAAACCATGTTTTAAACTCGAGAAAAAAGACGATACAAACCAGGAATCTAACCCCGGTGTACATGCCGTTCGGCCGCGGTGTACTTTCCGTTCGGCCACGGTGTACTTGCCTTTCGACTGCGGTGTACTTGCCGTTCGGCCGCGGTGCTCAACCGCGGTTACACAAAGTGACACCGCGGCCGAACGGCAAGTACACCGCGGTGGCAGTGGACACTTGTTTTGTCCAGCGGGGTAACTGTTCAAATCAATGAATGACTTTTGAATCCTCGGAATACTGAACCCTCAGATTATTGAACACTCGGACTATCGAACCCTCAGAGTCAGACTATTGACATTATTGTCGATTAATTGAACGGTTAATTATGAACCCTCACTCCTCAGTGACAGTCAGACTGACGTACTGTACCCTTTATCCCTTGTCTATGTGGTTACATTTTCATGTAACCTCTAATACATTATTTTGTCAACATGCAAAGTGTGACTTTTTTCAGAAAGTCGTGATTTTTCTTTCCGTTCCACATACATTCCTCATTCATTATTTTGAAGGAAATCGGTCTTGCGTGACAACCACGTGCCGACAACCTTACACATTGTTTGAAAATGGGTAACCACAAGTAAGTAAAGTTATTAGAATAACATATTTCAATATATAAAGGATACAAGCTGTACGGCCCGTTGTGTCGCAGTATCTGGTGATTGTGATTCCTTCAATAATTGTAGAATTTGGCTCAAACCGCTCTGTTCAGGTTGCCACGCCATCTTGGATTTTCTGAGAATGAAATCGAAATGGCGGAAATGATTTTTTTTATAAATATATTAAATAAATCGGTCAAATTTCATTTATTTGGTGATATTCGAGATAATATATTGATGGAAGTCTTTAAAAATTAATTTGAATTTAAAAACATTGAGATGAGTGCAATATCCTAGATACGAAATGATGTCATTTGTCTATTTTTAGACATTGCGTTGATGTTGATAAGTTTCGCACCAAAATTTATGTGAAGGAATGAAGTTCAATGAACCGATGACGCTGATGAAAAGTGAACAATTTTAGTCTATGTGTCAAATGAACGAAATTTATATACTCGAAATGATATCATGAATATGCGTTTGGTAAGTTTTTAAACTCATTTCCGTGATTGAAACAAATGGGATTTCTTGTTTTCATTAACGGGTCCTGTTTGTAAATATGACGTCACAAGGATTTTCCCAATAACCGTCCAATCGCTGGTTCTAAAGTATTCCCAATGTTTTGATGTAACACGTGCTTGTGAAAGAGCTGAGTCATGTCAATTTTAGTTCTGAACATTCCAGAGAAGTGGATTGAACTAGCATGTTAATTTATATTTCTTCATATCATAAATAAATGCCAAGGTGATAAATCAGATAATGGATTAATGCTATATACCGGTAGTTCAAGTTCTGCTTGATATTTGAATTTTGTTCTATAATTATAAATGGTCTTCATACTATGAATCATAGACTAATAAACATGGACACAGTTCATATCTAATCTAATTTACGGAATATTGTGAAACAATTAGTATCGGGAAATGTCGGCCAAGATGGCTTAATCACTCAGGTCAGGTCTAGGGTTAGTCCAATTAATTAGACGAATCGGATTAAGATATATTTTAATATTTGGACTTTTATGTTAAGGAATAAGATAATCGAAAATCACAGGCCTTAATCTAAACAGTGATAATTGAGTGATATTATATATTTTTGAATTTATTACTAGTAGTCCACTTACCTTAATATATGCATGGTCTCTTTCTTATACTAAGTTGTAGAGAATAGATGTATTCAAATTTGTATTTATTAAGATCTCAGTCACTGTTTAGAAGGCCTGTGTCGTAAAAGTCCAAATATTAAAATATATCTTAATCCGAATAGTCCAATTTGTTGGACTAGTCCAGGGTGATCGAACCACCGATTGATTTATAATATTCCAATCAGGATAAAATAGATTGATTGGTCTTCCTGACACAGTGGTCACTATTGTAAGAGAGGGAACTCTAAATTTCTTGAATATTGAAAATTTGTTTGAAGATTTTTACATGTTTATATTAAATATTCTGAAATAATTATTCCGTGACTTTCATTAGGTTAAAAAGAAATCAGAATTAATTTTGTTCAAATTTATACCTACATGTAAGTATTGGTTGAACAATAATTATAGAACAATTTAGAGTGCTCCCCTTATACCATATATGCATGCTGGCTATGAAAGCCTGATTGGTCTATTTAGCCTGATCTGACTATTATACTAGTAACGACCCAGCTCGGCGCATTAGCGCCGAGCTCAGGTCGTGTATAGGTAACAGGCGGGCGGGCGTATGTACTTTGGATGTCACACAAAATTTACAGTATACCGTGTAGGCACAAAACCGCGGAATCAGCAATGAAACAAATTTACTACTTCACAACTTCCGATATGTGGCAATGGACAACTGCAGTATTTATTGATTTATAAACAGTAAGTTGTTATGAATATCTCCTGCAAAGGTTCATATTAGATCAGTTTCATTTGTTAGCTAAATGAAGGCAGTTACAGTGTCATGACGTCAGAACATCATTTGTCTCTGCGGGCCAGAATCCAGACATGACTAATCGTGTCATGTCGTCTTCGCTTAATCGCAGCAACGTACATTGTAGTCTATAGCATTCACTAAAAAAATTATACATTACAATATAGGGGCTTTTATTATCAAAGACAGATGGGCTATATCAAGACCTAAATAATTATCGAAGACAGTCCACTGGCATCCAAAACGATCTACATTATTAATCAAGCATTCACGTCGCTGACATGCGTATAGGCCTAATAGGCCTATATATATGCATATACAATGTACATGTAGTTCCACGACTATTTGCACAATCCTTCGCATTGTCCGTCTTCTTACTATGATTATGCCGGGGTCGTTCTATATATGCCTTGCATATTATCATATTAGATTGATCGATGCGGTTCACCCAAGCTGGCTGTTAATATCTAATTTTATAGAAATTATTGGGGAAATCCCAAGCTACATGTAAGATGTTTTTGACCAATACTGAGGTTAAATTATAAGAAATAATAGTAACTCTTGTTTAGAATAAGTTTATGAGTTGTCACAGAAAAATCTGAATTACAAATTTGGGAATTAAATGGTCATGTTATGATTGGAATGGCACACTAAGATAGATTTAGATAACATTCAATTTACAGATACTGTACATATGACCTCCGTTGCACTGTTATTTCCATGCTTCATTATTCAGTGCCATAATATAGTAATGAGCCTTTAAAATCTACATTGTGACATCAATCTGTATTAATGTATTATTTGATGATGTATTTATGTTTAAAATCGATAATAGAAAAGTGCCATTCTAGTATATACCAGTAGACACTTCATTTGGAAGATTTACCATGCAATCTAATTATATTCAGTTCTTTTATTCCAGCCTATCTTGGCTGTACTTCCAATCTGTACAAAACTGAGATAAAATGTTGTATCTTTTCCCTTCTAGTTGATTTGAATAGCTGAAAGATATGATGAATGAAAATTTGGAATGTCAAAGTGTGGCCGTTGAGCAGAAAACAAAATATCTAGTAAACTGTCAGAGCGAAGGAGACATCGTTACCATTGGAATTGATGCACTGAATGTGGACAGCAGTGGAGATAGTGTTACTCTTGATCAGCTTCCTCTAGAGATTATAGTTTACATATGCAGCTACCTTGATGCTCGCTTCATCATTAAAACATTGAGAAGAGTTTGCCAGGATTTTCATGAACTGTTTTCTGGCGAGGCTTATTGGAAATCAAGAGTCCTGAAAAAATGGCCCAAGAAATATCCTGTTATTGAGTGTGAGTTTTATTACAGTAATGCTCTAAGTAATCACCCACAGCAGAATTATGGGTAACTTTTCAAGATTTAGTCGGAAATATGGCTTGTTGCCATTCATCGGAAAGCTCTCCCCGAGTGCTTTCCGATGAATGGCAACAAGCCATAATTCCGACTAAATCCTGAAAAGTTACCCATAATACTGCTGTGGTTATGGAGTCGATTAATTAGGGCATTACTGTAGATGTAGTAATTATCCCTTTATAGGAAATGTTCAGATAAGATGTTCAACAAACGTTTCCCTCTAATAAATAAGACTCCTTAGAACTCTACTTGTATTATCTGTTGAATGCTTATTTTTCCTGAAAACCCCATCCAGATGTGTAATAGACCATTCTAATGTATACCTTTTAGCTCACCTGAGACGAAGTCTCCAGTGGAGCTATAGTCATCACTCCTCGTCCGTCTGTCCGTCCGTCAAGAATCATCTTTTTCTCCAGTACCCTAATGCCAAATGGGTTCATATTTGGTGTGGATGTTCCCTGGTTGACTCAGACTCAGATTTGTTAAAATAAGGTCACTGAGTCAAATAGTTGCGAAGCTAGGGCCATAACTCTTTCCCACCATAGTAATTCTTAAAACAACTTCTTTTCAAGAACCATCAGGCCTATTTAGCTTATATTTGGTATGGAAGGTCCTTGGGTGACTGGGGGTCAGATTTGTTCAAATGGGGTCACTGGGTCAAATAGGGGCAGAATCAGGGACATAACTCTATTCTCCCTAGTAATTATTAGAACGACTTCTTCTCCAGAATCATTTGGCCGATTTAGCTAATATTTTGTATGTTGGGTCCTTGTGTGACTGGGGTTCAGATTTGTTCAAATGGGGTCAGTGTGTCAAATAGGGGCCGTGTCAGGAACATAACTTAAAAAAATCAAAATTCAAAATGAACAATACAAAAATATTTTTTTCATATTAACCCCTGATTTTTTGTATTTTTTTAGACACAAAACACCCCATTCCACCCCTTCCCCTCCTCACCCCTCCACACCCCCGTCCCCACTACCACCCCCCAATCTGCGCCGCCCCTGCACCCACTGCAGTCAAGAAAAAATTAATTAGAAAAACTAATACCATTCTAACATCCATAGAGTATGGTATTAGCCCCAGACAGAAAGAGTTAATAACACAGGCATCAATTCAGATGTTCAATATCTAGCTGGCTGACAGGTAGGTGTAAACATTCATGCCCTGTGTGTATCAAAACAAAATGCTGTATGTCTGACATTTGCAGAATGAGGTCCCCAGAGGGTGAATTTAGTGATGTTACTCTGCACAGTAGGCTAGCATCACCAAATACACTCTCCAGGGACCTCATTCTGCTTAGGCCTCATCTTCAGGGAAGTATACAGGGTCTTAAATTGACATTTCTACTTACTTTTTCCATTCTGTTCAGTTTCTATATCCCCTAATTTGCTGAAGATAAAATTGATAATTGAAGTGCCCAATGGGTGCACATCACCAATTAACTGGACAACTTCAATCTGTTCCTATGTCTCCCATAGCAGTTGAGGCCTAAGCATAATGAGGTCCCCAGAGGGTGAATTTGGTGATGCTAGCCCACCTTTCAGGCTTGCAGCACTAAATTCACCCTTTAGGGACCTCATTCTGCAAAAGTCAGACACTATATTCAGGCTTGGCTGTTCCACTATTATATTCTTAACCACCATCTATCCAGTTGTACTCATTATACCCTGATTTGCAAAGAAAACTGGGGGGGGGGTATATTGGATTGAATTTGTCTGTCAGTATGTCCTCCCATCCATCTCTCTGTTGGGATGTCTCCATCCGTCCATCAATTTTGTTCTTCTCCACATACATATTAAAGACCGAATGGGTTTATATATTTTGACTCACATTCAGATTTGTTCAAATGAGTTCATCAGGTCATATAGGTGAGAAGCCAGGGCCATAACTCTTTCCCTTCATAGTAATTCTTCAAAACCATCAGGCCTATTTAGCTTTTGGTATGGAGGGTCCTTTGGTGAGTGGGGTTCAGATTTTTACACGTGAGGTAATTTTTAGGAAACTTTTGAGGAAAATCAGTTTTCTTCAACTCTTAAAATCTACCGTTTGAATTTCTAGATGAATGGATCTCATAGATGGGGATTCACATTTGTTCAAATAGGGGCAGAGATAAGAGATTTAACTCTCAACCACCCACTCTACCTGTATGTATGCTGTTTGATACTGGTATAATAATATATAGATTCCTATTGATTTCTAAGCTGCCTGGGTGGGGGCAATGAGGCCGTAGATTTGATTTTTCAACCAGTAACAGTCCATATTTTCCTACTTCGGGTTTAAACTGTTCGACCGAAATAGCCACAAATTTTAACATGCTTCCACCACAAGGACCATCAGGTCTATTTTACTGATATTTAGTATGAACGGTTCTTTGGTGTCTGGTATTCAAATTTATTCAGATGTGGTCACCAGGTTAAATAGGGTGGGACCAGGGACATAACTGTATGTCTCTATAGTCATTCTTAAATTGTCTTCTCAAGAGAGGTTGGACTATTTAGCTTACATATAGTATGGAGGATCCTTTAGTGACTGATATTCAGATTTGTTAACATCAGGTCAACCTGTTAAGAAATGACGGGGCTATGGGGAGTTAACACTTTTGTGTTTAAAAAATCATTGAAATTCCAAATTCATTAAAACATCTACCTTGGAACTACCTAACTGATTAATCTGACATACATGTATGGTGTTTTGGGTCCATGGATAAATGGGCTTCAAACATGTCTAAATGGTTTTATAAAAAGGTGTTTGTGAGATTGGAAATTTCCAAAAATTGAGAAAGTTTGAGATGTCGGTTGTGAAATTCCAACCCAAGACTTGGGAGTCTGGAGCCCGGGAGGGAGGGGACTTGTTGAGCTGGAGTAGGGGGTGATCAGTAGTGTACAGTGGGTAATTTCAAGGTGGATATTCACCTTGAAATTACCCACTGTACGCTACTGAAGCCTCTCTAGCCACATATCGTGTTTAGATCTACTTCTTTTAAAGTGATTATGAAAAGTTCTGACTATTGTGGTCTCCAGAGTCCCAGTCTCATCAGTCTTTGCAGTCTGGTGAGCGACCCCACAGTCTTTGACTGTCTTGTATAACTGAGTAGGAAAATCCATTTAGTAAAAAAAAGGTCAATTATAATTTGTCACTTCATGGAATACTGTAAAACAATTGGTTGTTGTTTAATTAGACTTATAACTTGATAACCTTAATTGGTATCAGCCACTCTCCCAGATAGCACAGGTGTGCAAACTAGTTTCTGGACAATAGTGCCACACTTGTTTGGAAAGATGCTAGCCTTGTCAGCTTGTTGATTTCAATTGACCAATCAATGATAATTATGAAAATAAAGTTTCTCTGCAACTGGATAGGTGATTTGATTGACAGGTGTTTGTTTCCAAGACATAATTGTTACTTGCAAAGAACTTATCTAATTTTACAGAAATATATTGGGGAAACTAAATGTTTTTGACCAAAGCTGGGATTAAGTTATTAAGAAATGACTCTTGATTTATAGCTTAAGTTTAATTTCTGCAAAGATCGAAGACAAATTTATCATAACATGCTATGCTCATTATAGAATTTGTCTTCAAACTTTTCAGTTATAACTATGTACATGTACATAAACCTAATCGAAACAAGAGTTCTTTTTTTAAATATTTTAACTTTTTTGCTCATCAAATGGGAAGCAACAATGGGAATATATCTATGGCATACTCGTCAATCATCAGTTAGTCGGTCTGTCAGTTAACCTTTGAAACTTATATTAAAGACATCTCCCCCAAAAATACTGCACCACTGGATCAGATTGTCTCCACAGTGCCAGCTGGCTCGGGTTCAAAACTACTAAAATGATAGTGTCCCAACAAAAAAGGTCTGTGTTTCCTATAACTTGACCAAATTATTTTGTGGTAGTCCAGGTCAGCATTTTATTGTTATTTCAATTTTAAATTTCATTATCTTTTCTTCTTCGATTGCCAGGGAAAGCGATTGGGGTCGTATATTATACCATTCAAAAGTGAAACCCCTAAAATTTGGCTAAATACAGTTATATCGACGTCAGGCTAATATAAATAAATTGCTAGATTTACATCCAACTTTCTCAGAAAAATGAGCAGGAGCAGCTTGGTAGGAGGGGAAAATGAATTTTGTATAGTTTATTCTTCATAACATACCGTAAGTGGCCATGGACAGTTCTACGTATATATCAAGGCAGTATCCTATCTTATATAATACAATGTGATTTTATAGATTGTCAAATTTGATAAAAATAAACTGATTAATGAGTTATTGAAATTTAATTTGATAGTTAAAGCATGAGAAAAAAGTTTACATAAAAAAATATTCAAATAAAATTATATTGAGAAGGGGACTGAAAATACAGTCGCTGGGGGACGTAAATCAAGCAATTTTATTATATTCGCCCTATCTGGTCATATTCAGTGATTATGCAAAAGATGTCCCTGGGGCCTGTCACACCTTTAATTGTGATCTTATTTACTTAAAGGCTGTCTTGCTTTCATACCATGAAAAAACAACAAGATGATCTATCATGATCATCAATATGCTCATTGTACTTTCAGACCAAAACTTTGACTGGAAAGATGCATGTATTGAAAGGGAGGACCAGCATACTTCATGGACAGACCAGAATGAGTTTATTGACTACATCCCAATAACTTCTGGACTTGCAGCAGCTGTGGATGTTGTTCATATAACAAATGTTAGTGCGTATTTATATAATATATATATTGCGTTATCTTAACATGGAACTATTTTTTAAAAACTTCATGCACTACTTTGTTTTCATTTTAATTTTAATTCAAAATTATGTAATACCATAAACGTTTTAGAGCAACGACAGCTCTACAATTTATTCCTACAAAAGATCTAAAATTGATCGGAAAATATAAGAAACAAAACACATATTTTCAGTGCTATATCAGCAAATTTCTTAGGAAGTCTTCCGCGAGGTGTGTTTTGAGATACCTCTTACCAAACTCTGTAAACATAATTTTGGGGATTTGGGGCTCGAACAAGCCATGTCCGTTTAAATTGCTAATTAACCATGTCCGTTTAAATTGCTAATTGTGGATAAATTAAAGATTGATATTTGAAATCTTTTAAAAAAAATTCTGGATAAATATCTAAATAAAATATTTTGATGAGGTGTCCTCTTAACAAAAATTCTGGATAAATATCCAAATAAAATATTTTGATGAGGTGTCCTCTTTATGTGACGAGGGAGATGCCTGAGAACTCAGTAAAAAAATTTCCAGAGAAGATTTTGAGAAATTATGACTTTATAGAAACATATTTTTCCAGCAAGAAATTACCAAGTTAGGTTGGATATCTTCAATATAATTATTTTGTAATGTTACTTACATATAGTAATACCCTAAATAATCGACTCCTTAACCACAGCAGAATTATGGGTAATTTTTCAGGATTTAGTCGGAAATATGGCTTGTTGCCATTCATCGGAAAGCTCTGTCAGAATGCTCTGGTGAATGGCAAAAACCCATATTTCCGACTAAATTCTGAAATATTACCCATAATTCTGCTGTGGTTAAGGAGTCGATTATTTATGGCATTACTGTATATATATCTCCAGTTGTTTATGCTTTGTGTCATCAAGCCTTGAAATACTGTGTCTGTCATTTGTAGAATGAGGTCCCCAGAGGATGTGTTTAGTAATGCTACCCTGCACAGCGGGCTAGCATCACTAAAATCACCCTCTGAGGACCTCATCTTCTGGGAAGTATTTATAATCTCAAATTAACATTGTCTTAGTTACTTTTTCCCTTCTGTTCAGTTGCTACATCTCCTAATTTGCAGAAGACAAAATGCATAATCGAGGTGACAAATGGGTGAATATCACCAACTTTAACTTGGGAAGTTCTATCTAATCCTAGGTCTCCCACAGCAGTTGAGGCCTAAGCAGAATGATGTTCCCAAAGGGTGAATTTTGTGATGCTAGCCCGCTGTGAGGGGTAACGTCAATTTATTTCACCCTCTGGTGACCTCATTCTGTAAATGTCAGACACACTATATCCAGACCTGTTCAGTATGACTGTATGAAGTCATAGTAATTACCAAGTTAACAAAAATGTGTCTGTCAAGTGATGTTTCACATACTATTAAATAATAATGCTTTTAGTTGAGTTCAACTTCAATCCAGAAGTTGGTGATGTTCACCCATTAGTCGGATTTAGTCCCCTCAATTATGCATGTTATCTTCTTCAAATTTGGGGATCTATTAACTGAATAGAATGGAAAAAGTAACTAAAACATGTTAATTTGAAACAATAAATACTTCCCAGAAGATGAGGCCTAACCAGAATGAGGTCCTCAGAGGGTGAATTTGTTGATGCTATACCACCATGCGGGATTGCGTCACTAAATTAACCCTCTGGGGACCTCATTCTGCAAATGACAGACACACTATTTCACAGCTTTAACACAGTATTTTTTATTTATTTGGTCTAATGTAGGAGACTTTATGACAGCTTATTGTTTGTATATTCAGGATTGTAATTTCCTAGCTGCTGGCTCCAGGGATAGAACACTAACTCTTGTGGATTTACGAAAATGGCCATCGGATGGATCCGAATTCAAACAAGATGATCTCATAGTCTTCAACAGTGATAAAGCTCACACGGTTAGATATTTTTTGCATCCAGATAAAAGATGTTTCAATGATGAGCTACATGTACATGTAATATTGGTGGAAGTCCAGCCATCAAATTCTACATGACTCAGAAACACTGATATCATCTTACAATGACACAGGAAATCTGTATATTCTGTCAATATTCATGCCATTTATAGCACCAGGAGAATTAAATGAGCCGATATGGAATCTCATGGATAATTGAAGGTAAAACAAACAATGAAAGCCTGCGAGAACTGATGGAATAGACTTTTTTTTCTATGAATTTTTTTCCTCGTAAAAAGCGGGACCCATCCCCATGATATCATGTAATACATAGACAGAACCAATGCGCATCTTAATCGAGACTCTTTTATTGAATGAGCTGCGGTTGGCACAAGGATATATTTCGCAAGAGCGTAGCTCGAGCGAAATATAACTTTGCGCCGTCCGCAACGAGTTCGATAAAAGATTCGAGATTATGATGCAAGTTGTGTTCTGTATTTATTCTACACCATTCAATCAGATAAGTTCAATCCATGAATGTCACCTTCATTATTACTATAGCTACCTTTATTGTGATTTAAGTCTGACAAATAACCAGTAATTATGGGGGGGATCACCGGAAGCGGATGATCGACGTAATGTACGTCATCTTTCTTGGCGACAACGTCAACAAGAATAGTTCCGGCTTGTATTCCACTAGAGGTATACACTAATATGTATTCAATGGCTGGGATTCCGTTGAATGCATGTGACTCACGTCAATGGGTGTGGAATAAAAGAACAAATATTGGAACTATGAGCCACCTTCTCTTGATTAATGCTCTATTTTTGGTCCAGTTTATAAGCCTGCTCATTTAAAATTATATTTTCATTCCAGTTTACAAGCCTTTAAAATTATACTAGTAGTCATAATTTGTCTTTAAACATGGATTTGGAACAACAACCCTCTATCCTTGTATCCTGGAATTTGTTCAGGACCCCCCACCTGGATCACCTGATATTTAGCACAAGTATACTGAGTTTTGTTATGTTTTGTATATGTTTAACCTTCTCTGTACTAAATACTCATTGACGAGTAGTTCCCTTAGGAAATGTTCAAATAATAAGTTCATGGGTCGTTTGTTGAACTTATTATCTGAAGATTCCCATCAATTATTGATGGAATGTTGTGAAATTTGATATGTGTTTTCTGATTAGAGAAAATAAAGTTCCAGTTTGAATGCTGGTTTGTTGTTTCACACATTTTCTGTTCTTGAAATACTTTTACTACAATATTACTAGAACAGTTTGTGCAACAGTCAATCAAGATCAAGTACAACTTTTGGAATTTCTTTTCCATGTCAGCAGAAATGATGCCATTGGAAATCCTGACAGATAAATTAAATTTGATCTACTTTTAAAGTGATGTGAAACACTCCGATAGGGTGATCAAATAGAAATAGAAAATCAAGCTCAAAGTATTTATTTTTATGAATATTAATCCAAATTGACAACACACACACCCTCATTCTGATAATAAATGCAGTGACTCTCAATGGCAAAATCATTTGTGTTTGTTTATCGCCGATAGTTGCATCAGATGATATGTTCTATGGAGTGGTATGGTCGAGTTCTTTGAAATTTTCGGCGATGTTAGTAGGTTGCTATATTTCCCAGGTTGGCATAACAACTGAGTACTAACTTATCAGTTTCATAATATGTCTTTAATAATTGAACAGGGATGGATATGGAGCTTGGCATCATTGGATCACACATTGGCAACAGGTTCCTGGGACAAATACATCAAATTGTGGGACATGGATGCAGGTTGTGCAGAGAAAACAAAATACAAGTAAGTCGTGGATCAAGGTTCACTGGTCATTGTAGTATGTTTAACCCTTTCTCTACTGAATGGATTCTCCCACTCAGTTATAAATGTTTACATTGAAATGGTCTAGTATTCATCTGGAGGGGTGATCAGGAAAAATTAGACAGATAATAAGAGTATCAGAAGCAATCCTATTTATTGAAATAAAATATTCAGCTAAGTTCAACAAACGGCCATATGTTTTTTTAACTTATTATCTCAACATTTCCCAAGGATAATTCTCTTCTCAGAGATGAGTATTTAGCATAGAAAGTGTTAAAGCCAAGTGAAATACTCAAAATACATAGCAAATAAACTCACTCAACACAGGGTTTTTTCTATTAATTTTGGCAGCACACCGTCTTTCTTTTATATAAATTAAATTAAAAATGTACATGTATTATTTCTGAGTAATGTCTCTTGTTGATTGAGAGCATATGTATGGTATTTAACCCTTTACCCAACAGAAGGGCCCTGTGCCAATGCATTCTCTTATATATGCGAGTCGACCATAGGTCGCCTCGCATATATAAGAGAATGCATTGGCTTAACACATTAAAAATTATAAAATTGTTAAAGAATGTAAGAAAAAATGGTAAAAAGTGTTTAAAAAAGATTTTTTTTAGGCCAATGCATTCTCTTATATATGCGAGGCGACCTATGGTCGACTCGCATATATAAGAGAATGCATTGGCACAGGGCATAACTGTAACTATCACAATGTGGTCAAGGAGCCGGTTCCAATGATATCCATATTTGTATGGTTCCATTGAGACAGACCGAAGATATTTTAGGCTGTTGAAGCTTTATTTGGCCGGTTTTGGCCGTTTTGTTGGGTAAAGGGTTAAACTACAAGGAATAATTGCTCACTATACAACTCACACTCCTTTCAGAGGTAGCTCTGCTGTTCTTGGTCTTCATTATGAACAGGACATGCTCATATCAGCCAACTACGACAGATGCATCCACTTCATTGATACCCGAGACAATATGCCTATCAAGAAGAATCTTTACCACAAACGGCCAGTAATATGTCTCGCTGCTGATGATAATTATGTGATATCTGGGAGCGAGGATAAAACAATATGCATATTTGACAGGCGGGCTGATAGTCTGCTCAAAACCATACCAGTGAGTATACAAAGCAATAAAAACAGACAAGGGTTGACTACCCTGATACCATGTTCTGATCATCGGACCTTGCTGACATAACATATATCATTTTCAACATATACTACAGAAAGATCCACCATCTTAACCCTTTACCCAACAAACCGGCCAAAAACGCCCAAATAAAGCTTCAACAGCCTAAAATATCTTCGGTCTGTCTCAATAACACCATACAAATATGGATATCATTGGAACCGGTTCATTGACCACATTGTGATGGTTACAGTTATGCCCCGTGCCAATGCATTCTCTTATATATGCGAGTCGACCATAGGTCGCCTCGCATATATAAGAGAATGCATTGGCCTAAACAAAATCTTTTTTTAACAATTTTTATAATATTTTTCTACATTCTTTGACAATTTTATCATTTTTAATATGTGTTAAGCCAATGCATTCTCTTATATATGCGAGGAGACCTATGGTCGACTCGCATATATAAGAGAATGCATTGGCACAGGGCCGTTCTGTTGGGTAAAGGGTTAAAGGTACTCAATCAAGTCAGAGGGTCCCCATATCAGAATAGATACAACAACAACATTTCTTCAAAATATGTTTTAGTTAGGCCAAAACAAAAAAGGTTTTGATTCTCGGGCATAGCCGCGTCTGGAAAAAGGCCCGCGTTGAAGCATTTTATTACGATTTTCAAATTGACCGATGCTGTCAAATGATAACACGAAAATGGGAAACTAGAAAAGAGAAATTAGTTATGTTTCAAACATCGAATATGGCCGTATTACCACTTGTTTCTAGAGTTATCCATCTTCATCCGCAATTTTGACTGAGACCGTCCATTTGACGTCGTGTTTCTGGGCCACAAATAATTGGACATCTCGAGAAATAACAAACTTCAAAAATTTATATCTGATCACTCTGAGCTTTGATGGGTGGGTTCCTCGACTTGAATGAAATATTTTTTACCCCCGAAGCCAAAGAAATAGTAATTAAGGAGCGGTAATTCAGATAATGCATAGCGATCTTTAATTCCAGAAAGTAGTATACCTCATGTACATGCAAGCCAAAGAAATAATTTAGCAACTCTCAGTTGCTATTACAGCCTGCCATCATAACAGGTACATTACAACTTCAGCAATCCTGAGTTTACCTGATACACTGTTTATTATAAAACAGCTCAAAGCCCAGGCCTGAGTTTAGTGCGCCTGTCATTTGCAGAATGAGGTCCCCAGAGGGTGAATTTAGTGATGATATCCCGCATAACGGGCTAGCATCATTAAATTCACCCTCTGGGGACCTCATTCTGCTTAGGCCTCATCTGCTAAGGGAGACATAGACTCAGATTTAAGTTCCCAAATGGTGAATATTATGCAATGTGTCGTCTGCCAATTTGGGGATTTAGAAATAGAGATATAGACCTAATTCTGCAAATGATAGGCACACTAAACTCTGACTCGAACTTCAGCAATTTCAGCCATGGTAGGGTTCTTTAATGTGTGCACATGGGACGGCCATTAGTGTTGGATCCTGATCCGACAGTGTGCCAAGCACAGCGTCATCCCTGGACATGATACTATGAGAGGAGCGGGGTATGAAATTTATCCAGTATGTTTTTACAATATGTCTGAGATTCTTTTGCTCCTGAAATAATTAGCGGAGTATTGATCATGGCACCGATGATCAATTCGCCTTGCTCGGAATACAAATGGCGACAAAGTCTGGCCGATACCATGTCGGATTCAACCCCAGATCATATTGAAGGTGCACCAAAGCTCAGAGGTCAGCCCATTAACCAACTGAGTTATTCACAAAATACAGTATATACCATACTTTAGCTCAGCTCTACTTTAACACTGGCTTCTTTTAGGTTGATAGTTTTGTAATGTCCATGAGCTATGGGAACAACCAGCTATGGTGTGGAAGCAAAGATGGAAACATTCATCTGTATGATGCGACAAATGGAACATTCCAGCATGTTCAGGTATGATAATGAACTGTTTTACGCATTATTTGTGAGTATAAGTTGATTAAATATGTGAAAATTATCCTCCGATTTGTCAGCTTATAACATAGACTTCCATATCTAACAAACTATTGTTAGATGACAGACTTGTTCACATGATATCATTCTCAATTGGACAGTATTGATTTGGGTCGTAAAGAATGAGTCCATATCAGACATATTAACTCTCATGATTTAAGCGCGAGACTCACGATTTCATGCCCTCATTATTGTGGATGCAAATCTCAAGATTTAAGTTGCCCCATGGGTATATGCTTTCTAACTCATGTCATTGCACACTTGCATTGGGCAGTGAAACCCCAATTCAAGCAAACTACTGGGTGTAACAAAACACACACTTTTGACACAGGTTAAGCCTTCACTGTATCAGTCAACATGGTGCATAGCACATTAGGCTGTAATAAGCTGTCCTGCAATGTTGAAGCTGTTTCGATTTCCCGGCGTAGGTTTGTGATTCATTCATAGGGAGGGAAACCTGATTTATGTATCTAGGCAGTTTGTCCTTGTGTATCGGAGTGAGTTCCCTGTGTACCCCACCTTTGGTTTTTCCTCCACTATTTAAACTCGTAATATATCCTAGCGGCTGAAACAATGATATATCTCAATAAACCTTAACAATATCAGCACACTAAAACAGGGCACAAAATTTCTGGTGAACAGATTTTCCTGTTCGCCTCTCATTCAAACAAATTGAAATGTGGGGGACCTATTTTTCATTCACCATAGCACTAATAGGGCAAACAGAACCTAAACAGTCTTGGATGGGCCCCAGATCCCTGGCCAAAGAACTCAATTCTGGACAGTTCTGTGATTGGATCACCATGGAAACTTAAAGTGACCATTTGACCGGTCACCATAACTTTTATGTTTGCCCCAAATTTCATGCCCTGCTAAGTAGCAATGTTCCAGAATTTTAACCCTTCCTTGACTGGAGCTTCCTGAACTTTAGCGAAAACCCTATGCAATACATTCTCTTATATATGTGAGTCTCCTATAGGGCGCCTCGCATATATTATATGGTCAATGTAAATATTTTTTAGGCCAATGTATTCTCTTATATATAAGAGAATACATTGGCCTAAACATACTTACCTTGTAAGCCAGTACATTATCTTATATATACGAGGCTCCCTATGGGAGACTCCCATATATAAGAGAATGCAAAGGATCTTTAATTCTGCACCAGCACAGCTCCCGTCATGAAAGGGTTAAAGGGGAACATTCCTCTGTATTTGAATAGCAATGGCCATGGCTCTGTTTATGGCACCGCTGATATAGCCATGGGACCCACATCTATGGTGTTACATCTTTCCCCGTAAGATGGTAACGTTGGATACAATTAAAGAGTTCTATTTTTAAAACGCAATTTTCTCTATGTAGGCCTACCAGCTGAAATCATAGAAATATTTCCCCCATTATGGCTTCCAGAATGCAACAGCATTCAAAATAAAAATGTATTTTGAATGGAAGGGGAATAAGGTGAATAACTCTATCTTTAAGATATAGAGTTATTTCCCCTTCCATTGAAAATAATACACGTTCAGTACAGATGAACATTAAGAACAAAAACATGTCGGTAACTCAACAAAAACAACATGTTCAAAGTTTATTACACATGGATAAGTTGATAATACAATGTTTTGGAGCTTCCTCTTTCAAATGGTATATAATATGGCATATATTTTATGTATGTGATCTGTGGTTTCGAAATTAAGTGGGCCTTTAAATTTACGATGTGACGTCACCATACACATAGCACTATGACGTCTGCAGTTTTGATTTGGTTGCAATGGCATAATACTGCGATTTAATTCTCTGTCGCCTTAATTTAGTTTATATTCCAAATAAGTGGATATCAAATAAATTCAATTTTTATTCACATCATAATTGAAGGCCAATAGGCCGACACAGAGAAACTTACGTAATATTAATAATTGAAATGTTTACTTGTGTCCAACACCAACTTACAGGGATTGATGTCATGTCATAGATTTAACCCTTGCATGACTGGGGCTTCCTGAAATTTTGCGAAAACCCTGTGCCAATATATAAGAGAATGCACTGGCACAGAATCTTTAGTGCTGCACCAGCGCAGCTCCCATCATGAAAGGGTTAAATATACAATATGGCATTACCATACACAGTGTTATGGTGTTTTCAGTTTTGATTGCAATGGCATAATGCTGCCATTTAATTATATCGCCTTTATTTAGTTTATATTCCAAATAATTAAATAAGCAGGTACGTGTACTTTAAGGGTAGGCCTTACACTATTGAGTTTGGAATTTAATAATCCTCTCAAATAAATTTGATATCAAGGGATATCAAATAAATTAAATTTTATTCACATCATAATTGAAGGACTATAGGCCGATACAGAGAAATTTACGTTATAATAATAGAACTGTTAACTTGTTCTAAAGTCAACTTTAACAGGCAATGATATCATGCCATAGTTTTAACCCTTCCTCCATTGGAGCTTCCTGAAATTTTGCGAAAATCCTGTGCCAACGCTTTCTCTTATATATAAGAGAATGAATGCATTGGCCTGACAATATTTACCTTAACCTTGTAAGCCAGTGTATTCTCTTATAATATGCGAGGCTCCCTATAGGAGACTCGCATATATGAGAGAATGCTCTGGCACAGGATCTTAAATGTTGCACCAGCACAGCTCCCGTCAAGTAAGGGTTAAGTACCAGTGTTATGGTGCCATAAATGGAGTCGCAGCCAATCTTTTATGCTGGTTCATTCTCTATGTACAGACTTGTGATGTTGGGCATGCAAGAAAAGTCACAGGAATTCAACACAGTGCCGGAGCCTTGTTCACCTCATCCGTAGACAAAACTGTCAAAGTTATTCAGCCAACCATCAACCCTGAGGTCATAACAACATTAAAGGAACATAATAGTGATGTTGCTAGGGTAAGTTAAATATTAAGTTAAGTCACTAGCTGTTTTTATACTAAATGGATTCTCCCACTTAAGTTATAAAAGTTGGAAATTGGAATTGTCTACTATTCATTTGGTGGGATGTTCAATGAACAGACAACAAACAGGCAAAAAGACACATGACTCATTAATAGGTTTTATGGCCATATATCAAATTTTGTAACACTTTTGATATGGATGATTCCAAAATAATCACATTATACATATTAATAATCCGGCCAATGATAAGCCGCCAGCCGCTTGGACAAAGGACTCTAAATATAATTGGAATGTGCTGGCAAACTGGAGGACAATTGTAGCGAGACTGTAAACCAGAGTCACGAAAATGTAACCATAGGTGTCTCGACGATTCTGTAATATACTTTGTTGTTCATCATGTAAAATAAATTTTGTTAAGTTGTGCTCAAGAATTTAATCTCGCGTGGTATACTTTCAAAAGAGGTAGTTTCAAGATGTTCTGAATTTTTGTCAGCCTTGCAAATATTCCAAGAACGTCCAGGCTTCTGTTGCACAAAAGTGGTAGATAAAGTGGTAGATAAAGAGTTTTATTAATTTGATATTTGATAAAGCAGAAAACTAGAGGTGTGACTGTCCCAATGGGACATGTTTTTAAAACACAAAGATGTCTCACATCAGTAAACATTAAGTTAATATAATAAAATAACAGATTCCCATTGCAGGTGCACAGCCCTAACTCCCTAACTTCCTAATCCTAAACCTATTGACAACAAAATGTAGGAATAAAAGCTCTGACATAATTATGCATTTGGGAAAATGTTCTAAGTCGAAAAAGGGGAATTACTCCACAAAAAAAAGCTCGACAGACGTCATAATTGCAGGGGCACAGGTTCCCATGGTACTAAATACATGTGCCAAGTTTCAAAAACATTGACCTAAAAATGTAGGAGTAAAAGCTCGGACAAAATTATGCACGTTCCAAAAAATTTCTAAGTCGAAAATGGAGGCTAACTCCACCAAAAAGGTCTGATGTCATGATTGCAGGTGCAAAGGTTCCCATGGTGGTTGATGTCTGTGCCAAGTTTCACAGAAAATGATTAAAAAACGACTGAAAAACTCAGGACAAATTTGTGTCCACAGACGGATAAATGGACAAGCTGATTCAAGTATACGCCCCCCCCCCCCACAACTTTTTTGTGGTTATAGTGTGGAACTACCCAGGATGAATGGGGCTGTGTCTGGGGTTTCAGACCTCCAGTTACAATAACAACATACCATATTTAATTTGACAGCAATTGGCTTTGTTTCACTGATAAAATATTAAAAACCATACAAGTAATAAATTAGACTTATAAGGCTAAAACAAAAAAAGACCATTGTTTCCCACTAACAGACTGAAAAAATTAGGGTAGGTACATGTAGGTAAAACTTTTGTTTTAATTACCGGTACTTGTATTTATTACAGCCTGCTCAAAGCTAATCCTTCAAATATCATTGATTACATTTGGCCAATAAAATTTTCATTTGGCCAAACTTTTAGCCAAAAGATTTTTCGGTCCAGCGCTAACACTGATTTTAATAGAACATTAATAATTTGAACAACTTTACGAAACAACAACAATTTACAATTGTAAATAACGTATATTGTTCAAATTCCAACACAGTCTCCCAAATAACAACACATGGCGAGCGCATGCACACAATCGGCTTGAAGTGACGTAGGTGGTTCATCGTTTTTTGTGAAGTTGACACCATGCAGCGAGTACGTGCACATGGTCAGCTTGAAGTGATATAGATGTTAATTGCTTTTTAAGAAGTGTCGACTTCAGTTATTTGTTTATGAACATCGGAAACGTTCATGTACGGATCCTATGGGCGCTAATTGTGTGAATGTAGAGGGTGTGTGAATATTATGAAATAAATCATTACCATTTGGTTGTCTATTTCAGTTATCTTACCAGAATGGAATTCTTGCCAGTGCGGGGAGTGACATGGAAGATTGGTGTATGGAGATTGAAACAATACTTCTAGTCCTAAATAGGATACAACATAATTACACAAACAATGTATTCAACAACAGACCTTACCACAAGTCTTGTACCACTGAGTGGCACTGAAGTGGTTTAACCCTTTGAACCCGAGAGACCGGAATACCGGTCCAATCCTTATATTCCTATATCCCGGGAGACCGGAATACCGGTCTGGAATTCAGACAATATTTGACACGAAATTACAGCTCAATAAAAGCACATATCAACTAGAGTTGTGCTTCTACTTTGCACACACGCGTCACATGTTTACCCACGTGACTTTGATAGACAAACTGATAACAGAGTGTCTGTTTCTTCGCGCATGCGCAGAGGCCTATTTTGAGAAAAAAAATCTCTTTTTATCATCAGAAAAGGGAACTATTTCGTGAGAATTTTTGCTATCAAATTAACTAGAATTGTTTGCATGAATGAGTCACATTCATGTTCATACCTCTGACTTTAGCAGCCAAATTGGAAATAGGGGGTCTGTTTCTTCGCGCATGAACACAGGTGCATTTTGAGAAATGCCTTTTATCGTAGGCAAAGGATAAGAATTTCGTTATAAATATATAGCGCGACCAAAGGAAGCCGCAATATAATCTATACAGTATCAGTTCAGTTAGCATAGTTGATTGCCGTATAGTTGAGCAGAGCATGTATACATGTATATACGTCCCAGTTGGGGCTATTTAACATTCAGGACGTCAGAGTTCAAAGGGTTAATTGACAAGCAGAGAATCCATTCTATGTTTCTCACCAATGAAGCAATTGTAAATGTGAACACACAAAACTTTGCCACCAACCCTTGAATTAGTGTACCTCTCATTTGCAGGGGAATGAGGTCCCCAGAGGGTGAATTTAGTGATGCTACTCCGCACAGTGGGCTATCATCACCAAATTCACTCTGTGGAGACCTCATCTGCTTAGGCCTCATCCTCTGGGAAGTATATCAAACTAACATTGTTTTTAGTTACTTTTTCCCTTCTGGGAAGTTCTATATCCCCTAATTTGCAGAAGATAAAATGGATAATCGAGGGACCAATGTGTGAACATCACCAACATCGACTGGGGAACTTCAATCTGACCGAGGTCTCCCATAGCAGTTGAGGCCTAAGCAGAATGAGGTTCCCAGAAGGTGAATTTGGTGATTCTAGTTCGCCGTACGGGATAGCATCACTAAATTCACCCTCTGCGGACCTCATTCTGCAAATGACAGATACACTATTTGCAGGCTTGAAAACATTGGATTGAGTTTCTAATGGGTGTATCATAGATTACTACCTTGATGTTGTATCACTTGTTAAATACATTGTCTATTTAATGCATATCAAATTTAGATTGTTGATAATTTATTTTATTGTAAGTTTTTATGCTCAATTCCTATTGGGGGGAAATATCTGTTTTAATGTCCAGAATCTCATAGCCTTTCTGGGAGGCAATTTGCCATGAGCGGTCTGTTATGGGAAATAATTTTGTGTGAGTGGTGTCATCTTTTCCCGATAATATTGTACGCCTTAAATGTTGTCATGAAGATGTCTTTGCAACATCTCAAAATCCTAACATGGGAATTAAGATGTCTTTCTGGCCAATCAAAGAAGTGGTTTCTTACTGAAAGGCAGACCATTGTATGTATACTGTGAAATCCTCATCTCAAAACTTCAAAACAAATGAAATTGATTGAATAGATTCTTAGCAGAGGAAGGATTCATGTCCAATATATTATTCTTCTTAACTAAATTTGAAAATAACTGTGACTAGTCTTGCTCCCTGTATTTTTAATTCAGTAGATTCTGTTCAAAAGTCAGTTGTAAGTTGCGAAGTTAATTAAAAAAATTTATATTACTAAAAGTTTCAGTTGAATTTTATGCCTTTTTATGTGTGATATTTATATGTGTCTGTGATATCTGTTTTTTTTCTGTTATGACTGCCGTTAAATTACAGACCTTAAACGTACTCAATATGATTTGATGGTCCCCATATAATCAGATTCCAACAACAATTTTTAGAAATGCCGCTTCTTGTACCTGAATCGATTAATTGCCCAAAAATAATGCTAACCACTGTCAAACTATAGTATAAAATTGCCCAAATTATGTTATTTATCAACATGTTGTTCGACGAAATTTAGCCGTATTATCAACAGAAAGCCTCTTGATTTTTGAGTAATTCATCTTCATCTGCAATTTGGTCCAAGACCGTTGGCTAATAATTCTCGATGGTGAAAAATAATAGATTTTAAAAATTGATATCTAATGACTCCGAGCTTTGATAGGTGGGTTCCTGGACCCGAATCAAATATTTTTTACCCCCGAATCCAAATAAATAGTAATTGAGGGACGCTTAATCGGATTATGCATCTTTAAAATCCATATTAAAAAGTCTATTGTATATCATTTGGAAGCTTATTTGAAATACGATCCATATTGTTAAGACAACAGGTCAGAAGTTGATTGGTTGATGGTGAAATGGTTCCTTAGTTCATAATATCTATTTCAATATAAATGTAGAAAATGGTTTTTCACCCTAAAATTTATGTCACCTGTTTGGTTCATTGTAAAACCTGATTAAGAGAGAAAAGTTTGGAGAAAACTATAACTAAAATAACAATATTCTCATTTTTCACTCTCTGTTGTGAATGAACTTTCCAACAATGAGTAATAGTTTATTGGATGTTGGGCACCATTTTGTTGTGAAATAAAAAATGTGATCACCACGTGATCACATGATTTCCCACTGCATACGTTACAATTTTGACCATAACCGGTGCATGACAAGGATCATAGAAAAATATTGCATCATGTGCGGTCCGTTTAATGGATGTGTTTAATCTCAAAATTCCCAGTTCAAGTCCATAACTTGAAAGACAATTGTACAACTGTATCAACGAACATCTCTTGTCTGAATGTCAGAGAACAGAATAAACATTCCTCAGAAACATCGGTACTCAAAACTACAAGTACAGTAAGTCCTTCAACTTTCTTATCAGTCTTCTGCATTCAGTTAGGTCCGTAAATGAGTGTGCAAATAGGGAACAATAAGTACTATACTTTGTTTTTTTCAAGAAAAAGAGGTTGTTTGTTCTCTTAATCAAATAGCACTATGTTAGTGCTCAATATATTTGTGTATTTTATTGATTTTGAGATCTCATAAAGACCCCCAGCATGCTTGACAAGGCGGTCCATGGAAATTTCAATTAAATTGTTTCTGAAATTTGTACTTTATGTCCGTAGATTTCTACAGTTCTCGTTTTACTGTCACATCACAACAAACTTGTGCAAAATCGTTATCACTTGTGTCATTCTATCTATGTATTTTTATTTATTGACTTCTGGTTGATGATTGATGGCTCAAATGTTATCTGACTGGTTAACTGGTCATGCTATAATGCTGTGATGTTGGCATTTCTCAAGAATGTAATTTATTCCATCATAGAGATGCAAATAGATTTTATATACCTTACTCGTATTTAATTTGCACAGTATTCTATTTCATGTAATTATAAAATTCGCGCTCAACTGACCATATATTTCAATAAAAAGTCATGTATTCAATAACAGTTTCGGTTCTTGATAGTTACTGAAATTAGATTTATAGACCATCACAAATGTAAATGTACATCGACCAGAGGATACATATGTAACTGTTACTTATTTTGTTGTGAAGATTGACATGTTACTATTTAGCTTGGTCTGATGATAATTATGGTATGTTAATAGTTATGGACATTATTGGCATGGAACCGAAAGAGGTTAAGTAACCACACAATGACCATTACTTGACAGGCTTCCAAGTCCAGAAAGTTGTCACGTAGGTATTTGTTGAGCAACTCATAAAGTTCCTTGCCCATAAATCTCGTTATATATCCCATGGATTCACTAATTTCTTTGAGTCATACTATTTTGCTCCGTTTTAAATTTGCGAAAAATAGTACTGCGTGAATTTAAACATGCGTTAGATATGCTTTCAATCTTTTTGAAAATTCAGGCATGCTGGTGTTTTTTTCTTCATGTTAATATTGAATATTTGTCATAAGAAGATAACCTGAGATGAGGCTTCTTACCTCAATGGGCATTGCCTCCTGTCTATGATATATTCAAATGAATTAAATATCTTCTACAGCAATTAAGGTGTCTTCATGATTTCCCTGTGTAAGGAATAAGGAGGGTTAGCTAGAGGCAATCATGAACTTGAATGGGCTGTCAAATGGTGTTTCAGCAACAACATCCACAATCAAACTATAGGATCATTGAGAAAACTCATAACTAAAATAAAAACAACAGAAAAAATGCAATGCAAGGAAATAAAAGGAATTCCCATCAAAAATAATAATTAAAAATACCAAACAAAAATATCCACTGATTTGCATATTGTAGTCAGTTTGGCATTATTATGAACTTATGTCATATTGAAACCATAAAACAGTACTGTATTATAAAGTTATTATACAATGTTGTGTACAGTATGTGTTTTTCTTATACATGTCCAGGTTGTGGCGAAAAGTCATTGGACGAGATATACGCAGTACCTGGACGAGTACAAGAAAAACACATACTGTAAACAACATTGTAAAATGACATTTTTATTATCCATCTGCATGTTTATCCAAATTTTGGGAATAAAACTGTTGTGGTTATTTTTGGTATTTGTCGGCACTTAATTCTCTATAAAAGCCTGTATTTGATCATCAGAAAAAAGTGGAAAAAAAACTCAATGCGGAAGTGAAACGTTGACTAAATCCACCAGAGTTGCGCGCACCCAATTTCACCGATTCATTTCACAGTAGAGTTAAGTTGTGACATCACAGAGTCCCGATAAAAAAGTCATATTGCACATATGCATATGACTTTCGGGAGTCCAATGTGACTTTTTCACGGATTATCATTTGATGGCTTTTGCCCAATCAGAAAATGTGTTAGTTAAGGGATGGATAATAATAATATATATTTATGCAAACATGCACCTGCCAACAGCTACTGATTAGCTATTAATGAAAAGGGTTTTAGTGAGATCTGGTGATTTCTAAGAAGTAATTGGGGGCATAGAATTGAAACTATTTGTCAAATGTACTTTCATTAGGCCATTTTCGATAAAAATCTGGCCATTTGGCCACTGGCAGCGGGAACCCTGTTCAAGCATGACCTACAATGACTGCGATACAGAGATATAAAGTTAGCAGTCTAAGGCCCATAACTCAATAAGTGAATAGACAAAAGCCTTAATGTAGATACCCCTTGCCCTATCGTGGTTCAAAAGCATATCAAGATAATTGAAATCTGGTTTATATGCAATCGTTGCATTTATGGGCATTGTAAGAGGACGATGAAACATACTGAATAATTTTGTAAATAGACAAATGCTCCAAACTTCATCAAACTTTAGGTTGAGTTTTAACACAATTCAACCAAATATGAACAAATTAAAGGTACTCAGTCTGATCAGACGGTCCCCATATCATCAAGACACAATATTTTCCTAAATAAGTAAAATATATATCTCCTAGAAGTATCTTGCCCACTGAACTATATGGTATATTATCCCAAGTAGGAGGGGTTAACTCTCTGAGTTGAAAAAAACGTACGAAATTCTATGGTACATATCTTCTGTCATGTTCATGACCCGTGTAATCACGTGATTTCTGACACGTAGTGAAGTAATCGCCATATTTTTTATCCCCAGTAGGACATTCCTCGTGAGCGGGGTGGGTGCGAAACCCTGGGAGGGAGCTCAGCGTTCAGTGGGCAAGATACTTCTAGGAGATATATATTTTACTTATTTAGGAAAATATTGTATCTCCGTCAAAGGTATCTTGCCCACTGAACTATATGGTAAAGCATAGAATTTTCGAACAGGTGGAGGCCACGAGGAAACAAAAACACCGCTATGCATCTGAATCAAAGAACTGGATTGACCTGATAACCTACAATATATACATATACATGCATAGATATAAATGTATATACATATATATATATATACACACATGCACAATAGGACCATAAGCCAATGTAATATTCCATCCTAAAACTAATACCTGTCAGCAAGCTCAAACGAACAAAAAGTGGCCACTTAAGAGTTTAAGACCCCTGCAAGTAAAGTAAATAGCTTCAGAAGACATGGAGATGGATACGACATTCGCATCGGAACTTAGGGCTAATAATGTATCAGCTGAGTACTATTTTTCCCCGATGACGTTTCCAAATGTGGAAATGCCCACCAACACAGTTAAACCCAACTGACCAATCACAGGCTACTGAATCCATGACAGAAAGGCAGCCAGGAACCGAAATTCCAATGTCGTTAAGGTGGAAATCCACAAAAACAAAAATTGGACTAACGATGCATCAGGTTTGTGGCACAAGCCCAAAACCAGCAGAAACCGACGGCAGGTATGTAATGAAAAGCAGACCATGAGCCACCGCGCCCCCAACTGTTCGAGCTCTGCTGACTGGTCCCCGACGAGTCGATGGCGCAAGATATCCCTTCTGGTAAGGATGGGGTGCCCTTTCAATGGGACCCTGTTCCGGAGACAACCATCACCCGAAGTGCGAATCGAGAGGGCGGATCATATGATCTGGCATCCGACACCCAATGCTAATGAATCTCGCACGAGGAGAAGCATCTGGCAAGAATTTTCATCCGGCTTTATGAAGTGTGCCCAACACGATTCATATGCTGCCCCACAGGTGCAACATTATCCTGCATTGGCAATCGCTGAGGTCAGCAAAGGACCTGGCTTAGTATGTTAAATGAGCACTAGGCGAATCAAGCACTATCAGGGAAAACAAAACCATTATGTACCGACAACTGAGCCCTTAAGAAGAATGACGTATTAGACGCAAAGGCCGATATAACAGAAGCCATTTCGTTCTTCTTTTCCACGCTGCTAATACGCCGTGTTGCCCATTAAGCCCGAGTGGGGTGCTGAACTAGACCTTATGTCAACAGTGTTCTGAAATTGAGCATATGTCGAACCATGGATAATGGACTCATCTATGTATGACTGGACAACAAAAGTGAAATCCATGTTGAGTTAGCACTGAAAGCAACCTGAAGACAAAATATATGTCATTCGTATCTATTACGGAAACACAGCGAGGTCGGAGATAAAGCATGTATGCTTGTTTATCTCTGATTCTTGCGTCCCAAATCGAGATGTAAATATTTACCCTATCGAGCACCCGAACCAGTCCAGAACACGTCTTAAAAGTCAGGAAAATGAAAGGGCGAGAGTCATATACTAATCTAGTGATATGAATGACTATAGACATTCTCCAGCAAAGCCCGTGACCATGAAAGAGCTGGATGGAACATGGAAAGAAGCAACAACTTATAAAGTAAGAAGTTGAACACATCCCAACCCGAGAACAGTAAAATGGTTGAATACCTCTCAGGATGGTCGAACCCAGGTCGCCAAGTGTGCAGTCCGATGGCATAACCACCCAGCTCTGACGACGTTAGGCAGGGTACAAATTGACCGGCATCACAGGGCAAGTTGCTACCCAAATGCTAACAAAAGCCATGCAACTTGGATCCTATTTCCTCATTTGACTGTCCCAGGGTATGCCAACAGTCGTCCCGTAGTATCCGACTTGGAGTCCCTGTCGATAGTCCCGAAAGCCCACCAAATGCGGCCAATGGGTTCGATGGGTAGCCCCAACCCGCGACCTGTTTGGTGGGACTATCATCCTGAGTGCTAATTACGCCAATGAAGGGAACTCTATACATCGACAAGTGACAGTGTCCTGGTCGTAAAGGTTTCTATCTCTTCCTTGGAACCCTCGAAACAAGGGAAAGCACTCTGATGTTCTGTTAAATTGTAAATGATTGTAGAACAATGCTATCAAATCATGTCAATCTGAGGTTATTTGCTAATCAAAATTCGACATTAATTTACTTCCTGCGCTTGGCTGCATCAGAGAACACTGAACAACTAACTGAGCTCCCTCGTAAGCGCATGTAAAGGTGACCCGAAAGGAATGTCGAAAGCCCTTTCACCTCGTGCTGGAGCGACTGCTCGATCTGATCCTGATCTCCATCCGTCGATAGGGTGTTAACAGCACAATACACCACGACAAGCTTCATTTCTAATTGCATGTGAGGTCTGGTCATTGGGGACCCCGGAGGAATGTCCAGAGCCTGTACATCTCGGGGTGGAGCAGCAGCACGACCGATCCCGATATCCAACCGACCGAACTGGCGATGGGAGGTTAGTAGGTACCAGTTCCCAAGCAAGCTTCCTGCTATAATGGCGTCAGGGAATAAGATCTTTTGTTTTCATTTAAAATCAAACCCGAAGTTACTGGCAGCTGTTGGCCAGAATGCGGCCAGTAACCTGTCTGCCAAGCCCCCGGAAGTGGTGACTTATAATGAGGAAACAAGCCTGTGAACTGTGATCCCATTCCAAGCCCAGCTGGGGCAGAAGGCATGGAGGATAAACTTTCAGGTGCCAAATAATTGCGTAAATGTAATAATTTGATAAAAAGTCTCCTAATTTGAATTGAGACAAAGTAAAATGGCCATTCGACTAGTAATTTTAGCCCAAATTTCCACACACTTTGATCATAAGGCACCGGAGAGCATGGTCAGGGACCACCGAGGGTGTATCCCCCAGCCGCGCTGACCCCGAGATGACGACTTGTAGCGATGGACGGCGTGTGTCGAGTGTTTTAGTAGAGCTCAGTGGTCACAGCCGTCCGGGGCACGTCAACAGCCAACGGTCGACCCGCAGAAGCAGATTGACGTCCCGTTCGATAGTCCAGGGAGCGCACCAATGTGACTAATGGGTTCAATGGGTAGCCCCAACCCGCGCCCTGTTTGGTGTGACTATCGCCCCGAGTGCTAATTACGCCAATTAGAGGAACACGATATATCGGCAAGTCAGAGAAGGATACAGGGATGTTTTGATACCTGTTACAGGTTTGGGTGCCCAAACTATAGATACCCAAATGTCCCCAAATTCCATGGAGATAGTATTTATTCCAGTTGGATCTTCCATATTTTCAAGGAATTTTTCTACAATTCAACAAAATGTCCTAGTAATGCAAATCATCAGCCCGCAGATGATATATAGTCTATAATATGGAGCCTTTATTTGCACAATCAAGTATTCAGTACTGAATATTTTAACATCCAAATTTATATGGACACATACTCAAATACAGAACAGGTGTCCCCAAACAAAAATTCTCTGGATCCTTCCCCGCGAGTTTGTCCGTGTCCTAGGGGAAACAACTCGTGTGAGCTACGGGTTCGATGGGTAGCCCCAACCCGCGTCCTGTGTGGTGTGACTATCGCTCCGAGTGCTAATTACGCCAATTAGAGGAACCCTATATATCGACTTTCGTTCTCTATTCTTGGGACCTCGAAACGAGGGAAGCGACGTCAAGGGGAACTACGGGGAAGGCGATTCATGAACCTGTTCTTACCTCGATGAGCAGTCCTGTGAAAGTAATTAATGTGATTACGAACAATCACAAATACACCTGTTGTGTTATGTTACCATGCCTGTGTCAACCAAGGCAGTAACAGCTCCATTGTTGGTTAAAAAGGTTCAAATTGACATTCAGGATTTTACAATCCTATCAGCGTATTTCACAAGCGTTAAAACAGTGCTTTTGTCTTCAGTTTTACACCAGACGATAATTGTCAACGTCTAAATAAAGCCGTAAAACGAAAAAATGAACTTGAAAGTAAGTCACCTAATTTCGTGATACCTTTAACCACCGTCAACGCACGTGGTAACTTAAATTATACGTCACCTGTATGCCATAGATTTGTTATAAAGAAAACGATCAGCGTCTTTAGTCATATCCAATGGTGCCTCGAATGTTGTGTCGTTAATAGGCCAGAAATTCTTATATTGTCGGCATAAACAACGGATATTACTTCATTTGACCGATTAAAATTATGGAAGACAAAGTCCGTTAAAACGAAACGAGTCATCCATTTCCGATCTTATATTCGGAACAAAACCGCGTAATCTTTATGTGAATTGTTACATAATTTTCAACTATAAGCAAAGAAATAATGTTGTTTGTATAAAACAAAAACAAAACTGTTTTTGCGATACAAAAACTTAGCTTCGTATTCTTTGTGAGAGATTCTTTTTGCATCCGTCCTGGTGGGGAGGGAAAAAAATATGGCGATTACTTCACTACGTGTCAGAAATCACGTGATTACACGGGTCATGAACATGACAGAAGATATGTACCATAGAATTTCGTATGTTTTTTTCAACTCGGAGAGTTAACCCCTCCTACTTGGGATAATATACCATATAGTTCAGTGGGCAAGATACCTTTGACGGAGATATGTCAACAACAGAGTTTCTTCAAAATAAGCTTTAGTTATCAGAATTGATTAATTGCAACAAAATAATGCTAACTATTGTCAGCTATGGTATCAAATTTCCCAACACAGATTATCAACATTTTGTTCAATGAGATATGGCCGTATATTTCACAAAATTTGGCTGTATTAATACCACTTGATTTCAGAGTTATCCATCTTCAATTTTGTTGTGACCATCCGTTTGATGAAGTTTTTCTGGGCCATAAATAATTGCACATCTCAAGATATAACAAACTTTAAAAATTGATATCTGATCACTCTGAGCTTTGACAGGTGGGTTCCTTGACTCGAATGAAATATTTTTTACCCCAGAAGCCAAAGAAACAGTAATTTAGGAGCGTTAATTCGGATGATGCATCTTTAATAGAATAATGTAAAAACTGCTGGAATGGACATTCTTTTATTTTAGAAAAATATCTTCAAATGAACACAATAAAATATTAAATAAGACATCAAATAGCACCATGTATATACATGTATGATCAATCATAGAGATACTTCATCCCCTGTAATTGACTGATTGTGTGAGAAAAACACTTTCTATACTAAATGGATTCTCCAACTCAGTTATAAAAGTATATACTGGGAATCATTTATTGTTTGTTTGAAGGGATTTTTTTTAGGAAAAATAAGTAGATGACAGAAAATAAAAGTGCACAAAAAAACCCTGTGCCAATGCATTCTCTTATATATGTGAGTCTCCCATATATAGCAAATTGGTGGAACTGTTCAGATAATAAGTTCATAAGTGAACTACTCATCAATGAGTATTTAGTACAGAAAGGGTCAAGAATAAAATATAATAAATTAAATTGACCCGAAGCTTGAGTTTAGTGTGCCTGTCATTTGCAGAATGAGGTCCCCAGAGGGTGAATTTAGTGATGCTATCCCACATAGCAGGCTAGCATCACTAAATTCACCCTATGGGGACCTCATTCTGCTTAGGCCTCATCTTCTCTGGAAAGTTTATTTATTATCAAATTTCTATCGAAACTTCTTTCTTCACATATATTCTATTTCTTTTTTGGTTTAGTTTCTCTATATCCCCAAATTGGCAGATGACACAATGCATAATAGAGCTTCCCAATGGGTGCACATCACAATATTCACCATTTGGGAACTTCAATTTGAGTCTGTGTATCCCATAGTAGATGAGGCCATGCAGAATGAGGTCCCCAGAGGGTGAATTTTGTGAAATCTAGCCCACTATGTAGGATAGCGTCACTAAATTCACCCTCTGGGAACCTCATTCTGCAAATGACAGGCACCATGAGCTCAGGCTTGATTGGCCTGTTGAGATGAGAATCTAGTAATTCATTGATATTGGCCTCAGCCTACAATCCATTTCAATAGTCTTTTTCAAACACCTGCATAACATCGTCCCATTCGTCCTCTGGCCACAATCCATTTTCCTTGACATTTGGGGGACTAGCTTTCCAGTCCCAGTTGTCATCAGGCATGAACCAGTTATGGCCATAGTTTGCTTCAATGTATGGCTCTGGGGGACAAGGAACTCTGATTTTGAGATGAAGGAATACTGTCCAGCAGAGAGAAAACTTCGGGAAGATATACCTAAAATAAAAAGAAATGATTATTCATTTGTCTATTAGTACTTACATTAATGCCCTAAATAATCGACTCCTTAACCACAGCAGAATTATGTGTAATTTTTCAGGATTTAGTCGGAAATATGGCTTGTTGAGAGCTTTCCGATGAATGGCAACAAGCCATATTTCCGACTAAATCCTGAAAAATTACCCATAATTATGTTGTGGTCAAGGAGTCGATTATTTAAGGCATTAATGTTCATGTATTTCCTGAGACAAGAGGGGCGGCTTCTGCCCCCAGTTCAGAATTTTACACCAGAGCCTCATACCAAATTTCTTATTTGAAAATTCTGTCTTATAATGCTAAATTTATCCTCGATACAAATCAACTGAGCATATAGATCTATGTATGGAAGCTGCTTATTTCTATACTCACATTGGAATATCTATTTCTATGTTGAAAAACATCCAATTATTCCAGATTTTAAAAACAAGTAACTGTACACGATTTATTGAGTTTTAGGAGGCCTGAAAAATATCAAAATAAGTATCTGAGGGGGGGGGGGGGGAGGGGGGGGGGGGGGGTAGCACATCTACCAGTGTAACCTGTGTTAAATAACTGGTTTGATGATTTCATTATTATAAAAAGCTAATGAAAGTTCACAAAAAAGTAAGAAATTTGGATGCTTAATATGTTTTTCGCATTCACTGGTGGCCAGATCTGTGTGTTTACCTACGAAAAAATATTTCAATTTCTCTGCCCTGAATTTTGCTGTCTGCACTTGCAAAACAATACCTTGCAATTGCTAAACAAATTTTTTTTTAATACACCTCCAGATGGCGGCTGTAGCATCTTGTAGAGACTGGTTGCTTCTGGGGCTCCACACTGCCAAGGGCCATGGAGCCCTTTCAGTCACTTGAAAGTGACTGAGTGGGCTCTGTATTTCATGGAGGTGCTTCTCTGGAAGCGGCCAGGCACATGCAAGAGGGATACGGTGAGAGTGTCATTTGGGTGCGGCGTCCCATTCGGAGGGCTGAGATAGGAATGGATTCTCATCTGGTCCAATGTAGGCGAGTTGGATGCAGGACCGGGACAGGTGATCGTAATATATTTTGTCCCAATACCATATATGTTGAACTTATTATATACATGTATGTTGAACTTATTACTTATGTTATAACTATATATTTTTGAGATCAGAATAAAAATATTAAAAAGAAAAAACAGTTTTTTTTTATTTCAAATATTTCTCAGTTCTATGATAGCCCTATCAGGTTATAAGGTACTTATTTACCTTCATTCACTCTGTCATATCTGCAATGTGGTTGAAAATGGGCAGTTTTGTAAAAATAATATTTTTTTAATTCGGGTGCTTTGTGCATGGAAACCAAGGGAATAATTCCTGTTTCAAATAAAATAGTGATTCATGGGGCCTATGCCAAGGTCAATGGCTCAACATAGATTTT
Organism: Siphonodentalium dalli; assembly: GCA_032622095.1. Classification (NCBI taxonomy): domain Eukaryota; kingdom Metazoa; phylum Mollusca; class Scaphopoda; order Gadilida; family Siphonodentaliidae; genus Siphonodentalium; species Siphonodentalium dalli. Next base: position 80,287,659 of record CP136063.1, on the reverse strand, counting down.
AAATACAGTACCCACTCCTAATATGCCCAAAAGTTCTACTGCGGTATGAAGAGATACATGTATAACTTACTTGAACTTTTTGCCAGTACTTGTTTGAGTTCCACCATTCCACATATAATCACTCTCCTCATAGAAGAAGAACATGTCAAGTTTTATTTCTCCTGGTTGGAATGATAACTCATAGCTATCAGCGACCTGCAGAGTATTAGATATAGTGATAATCGATATACACATATATGTATATAACCTGTCGTCTCTCTTTCTCTCTAACATTTTCGCACGTTCCCAGTGTAACTTTTCAACCATACATCTAATATAGTCCAAATTTGGACAACAGCCTACAATGTGTTGTAAAAGATGATCCACCAAACTTCACGCCAATTGGTCAAAGAAAACCTGAGTACAAACGTGGTCCCCAATGGCCGTATTTGCACTCAAGTATGCACTAATTCTTATGACGTTTGTTGAAATGATGTCAAGTCGCGCACAAACATATACTTGCTTTGCGAAACTTTCATTCACTCTTCCAAAGCATCGTTGCAAATGGGCGCTAAATTAATTTGTCAGTTCAGGTTGAGTGTGAATATAAGTGATTGATATTGATATTGATCGTGGAAGTGCATGGGGTGTAGAGTCGAAGGAGTATGCATATTTGAAGATGGCTAAGAAACGCAGTCTGACTGCCAGCCTGTGTGTACTGTAACTCATACAGCTTATATAATACCACACAACCGAGAATAGAAATTAGTATTTGTTCATGACAGTGAAGACAAGAAGGTAACAAAGATCATTTATAAACCTGTAATTTTGTATGGGCAATCCTCCAGTACATATATAATGCACACAATGCACATTTCAGATATATTGCTAAAAATTCAAATTTTATTTGATTTTATATGATTTTATATGATTTGACAGCCATTATTGTTATCTAGAGTACTCATTGGTTTACTATACATGTGAATTTATTCTCTTTTTCTGCACAAAAAATAGAAAACCATCAGGGAAAAATGAGCAAATGTTATTTTCAGAAAATATACAAAAATAAGACAAATTTGCTTAAATATATCACCAACTCTTATTTTCATATTATGTAATGATGATCAACTAAATTAAAGTTCTGTTACAATGACAGATACAAGGAGATTTCACTGGACATAATGACATTTTGCAATTGGAAAGTTTAAAACTGTCATTAACGGGAGTTGTGCTGGTTCAGCATTAAATATCCTGCGCCTGTGCACTCTCTTATATATGTGACTCTCCCAAAGGGAGCATCGCATATATAAGAGAACACACTGGCTTACAAGATCAAGATAAATATTATTAGGCCAATGCATGCTCTTATATATGCGGGGCTCCCTATGGGAGACTCGCATATATAAGAGAATGCATTGGCACATTGTTTTGCAAAATTTCAGGAAGCTCCAGTCATGGAAGGGTTAAAACTGTCATTGATCAGCTATTTCAAGACTAATGTGTAAGACAATCGTAATAGAGACAAAACACACCTTGCCAAAGATGTGTTTCAGGTGGAAACCATTTTGTTCAAATGCGGGCACTAACTCCTCTTTGAAATCTTTTATCCAAATTCCAATGTCCATATCTGTGGTGTATGGAATGATATCACACTGCCTGTACCAGCCTAAAAGTAAAATATATTTTAATGTCTGGTATGCATCAGAGTTGTAACATTTAAGTAGTTTAATGAAAGCAAATTTGTACATATATCATGAAAACAACTCATTCCATAAAATTGATACATATCGGGAAGAGCAAGATATATAAGTTACTCAATCCGATACTATTTCTTTGGCTTCAGGGGTTAAAAAATTATTCAATTGTTTATGGCCCAGAAACACGCCGTCAAAATGATGGTCTCGGTCAAAATTGCAGATGAAGATGGATAACTCTAAAATCAAGTGATAATACGACCAAATTTCGTGAATACTCAAGCGATAATACAGTCATATTTCGTTGAATAAAATGTTGATAAATAACACGTTTTGGGAAATTGGATACTATAGTTGACAGTGGTTAGCTTATTTTGTTGCAATTAATCGATTCGATAACTAAAGCGCATTTTGAAGAAATGTTGTTGTTGCATCTTGATGATATGGGGACCCTCGGATTGAGTACCTCTAAGCAACACCAGAACATTATACGTGGATCAACTATCAATCAAATAACTATTAGCAGATATGTTCCACCAATCAGCTACAGAGTCGGTCGTTTGCTGCAATAGAAATTCTGAAGTCATCTTTGATTTTATCTTTGACTTTCATTGTTAAATCGGCTATATTCGAATCATGTTTTTGTTGTCTGATCATAATGTACTGAAAGAGCAATTTTTACTCTGTTGGAACTTAATCTATCTATAACATTGTATTTAATGTTGCGTGACACTTGTTAAGTTTTTGCACTATTTATAGACATGAACTTGTGTGTACAAACCAGTATGGCTGGCTAGAAACATGCATTGCCTGAAACTCACATAACACTGACCTAAGCAAGTTCCGCTACTCAGCCAGAATCTTATACCCAGCCCATCTAAGACGTTCTTTGCCCTTGACAACAGTTGTCGAGCCTTCCGCTGGAATCGAGCAGAATCATCTGTAAACTTTTGTGGATGCTCTTTTAAAAATGCCCGTGCCCTGGTCCGATTGCACTCAATGAAGTGAGAATTTTCCACATCTCTAACAAAGCTTGGAATGTCTTTCGGCACACTGATTGGTATCCCATGTATGCTGAGCTTCTTGGTTTCAAAACTGCAAGAACAATAATTATGATTGACTAATTGGGATTAACATTAATTAGCATTAACCATTTCTATACTAAATACTCATTGATGAGTAGTTATCCCATAGGAAATGTTCAGATAATAAGTTCAACAAACATAGGTCATTTCTTAAACTTGTATCTGAACATTTCCCACCAATAAAAATATGACTCATTCTACTCTTTTATTATCTGTTTTTCTGCCTGTCATCTGCTTTTATATATAAAGGTCTATTAATTTGTTCATTTGGAGGGCTGTTCATATAGAACAGCCCTCCAAAAGAACAAATTAATAGACCTTTCAGATGTATAGTTTTATAACTGAATGGGAGAATGCATTTTGCCTATGGTCTGAATTATGACAGTTTGAGATGCTGGTGATATTATATTGATTGTACCAACATATTCATGGGAACACAGGATACTGGCCAATCATAATTGGCCTTATGAGCAGCTTTAACCCTTTGAGTGCCAGGGGCCGATCTCATCGGCCCTAATTTACGGTGTGTAAAATCGGCCCTAAAAAAAAATAAAAAATAAAAAAAAAAAAAAAAAATTTAGAATCTTTTTTTTTTTGGGTTGAGTTTTGTTCGGGTATGCTTAAGCATGCTATAGCGAATTTAAAAACAAACTGGATAACACCTTAGGGGCATGTTATAACTCAAAACTATCACCAAGTATTCATAGTAATAATTTTGATGCCCATAAAAAACATAAGATTCCCTGACACTAAACCTACTAAATATACATGTTAAAGAATATAAGAACAAATTATTAAAATTGTAAAAAATTGTAAAAAATAATAACAAAAGATGAAAAATTGTTAGGCCAATGAATTCTCTTATATATGCGAGGCGACCTATGGTCGACTCGCATATATAAGAGAATGCATTGGCACAGGGTATATGGGTTGATACAAAAATCGGACCTGGCACTCAAAGGATTAAGCAAGGACATTTTACAATTAAGCCATTCTTTACTAAATTCATATTGACGAATAGTTCCCATAGGTCATTTGTTGAACTTATTATCTGAACATTTCCTACAATTAAAAGAAATGCTTCTCCACTTATTTGATCTGTTTGACTTTTTGTCGTCTACTCATATTTTCGAAACATCCCTCCAAATGAATAATAGACCATTTCAATGTATATATTTATAACTGATGGGAGAATCCATTCAGTACAGAATGGGTTAAGACTATACACTTACATACTGATTGCTGCAGGGAACTCTCCGAAGTTTGTGGATGTGACATCGTCAGTCTTTGTCAGAGCACCATGCCACAGAAATCCTGATCTCTGTTTGAATAAAACAACCAGATGTATAACAGGCACTGGTGTTTGCTGTCTTGTAAGCAGCATGTGTGTCACAGCATTCTGATCAAGTTCATACGGCTGACTAGTTTCACTGTAAAGCAGCTTCAGTTCACCTTCCTTGAGATCAGTAACAAATTGTTCCTGTAGATAGCATGAATCAAATGGTAACATCTTTATAGACTCATAATGTTTAACCCTTTACCCAACAAAGCGGCCAAAAACGCCCAAATAAAGCTTCAACAGCCTAAAATATATTCGGTCTGTCTCAATAACACCATACAAATATGGATATCATTGGAACCGGTTCATTGACCACTTTGTGATGGTTACAGTTATGCCCTGTGCCAATGCATTCTCTTATATATGCGAGTCGACCATAGGTCGCCTCGCATATATAAGAGAATGCATTGGCCTAATTACATTCTTTAACAATTTTATAATTTTTTCTTACATTTTTAAACATTTTTTATAATATTTTTCTACATTCTTTGACAATTTTATCATTTTTAATATGTGTTAAGCCAATGCATTCTCTTATATATGCGAGGCGACCTATGGTCGACTCGCATATATAAGAGAATGCATTGGCACAGGGCCGTTCTGTTGGGTAAAGGGTTAATGCACATAAGTGTTCCGCCTTCTGTGAAGCCTTTATAAAGTGAAATGACAACAGATAAAAAAAATGTTAGAAGTTCAATGTTAAGGGTACTCGATCCAATCAGAGTGACCCCCATATCATCAAGATACAACATCAACATTTCTTCAAAATTCATTTTAGTTAACAAATCGATTAATTGCAACAAAATAATGCTAACCACTGTCAATATGGTATCAAATTTCCCAAAACATGTTATTTATCAACATTTTGTTCAATGAAATATGGTCGTATTTTTACTTGAGTATTCACGAAATTTTGCCATATTACCACCTGTTTTTAGAGTTATCCCATCTTCATCCGCAATTTTGACCGAGACCATCGTTCTGGCCACAAACAATTGAAATAACAAACTTCAAAGATCAATATCTGATCACTCTGAGCTTTGATGGATAGGTTCCTCGTCTTGAATCAAATATTTTTTACCATTGAGTACCTTTAAAGGGTAGCACATTTTGAAGTCAGTCTTAGAAACCTGTGACGGAGGCTGGATAGTGGGCCAAGAATCCCTGATTGTTCATGCAAGCTGGTCTTAATTGTGTTTAACCATTTCATGATGGGAGCTGTGCTGCGGTGTTAAGATCCTGTGCCAGTGCATTCTCTTATAAATGCGAGTCTCCCATAGGGAGCCTCGCATATATAAGAGAAAACATTGGCTTACAAGGTCAAGATAAATATTGTTAGGCCAATGCATTCTCTTATATATGCGAGGCGCCCTATGCCTGTATAAGAGAATGCATTGGCACAGGGTTTTTTTTTTAACAAAATTTCAGGAAGCTCCAGTCATGAATGGGTTAATTGGCTAATAACTATCAGTTTGGCAGTTTTCCTTTTACTGATGCACAGATCTGCATAACACGACAACTCTGAAATCGCTTAGGTAATATCCAGAAAAATTAAAATGGCTCCATACCTGTAGGTAGGCAGATTCAGGACTCAAATGTTCTGAAATTTCTACTTGTCACAGAGAACAAAATTTTGATGTTGAATCATAACAAGTCCCTGAGGAGTGGACAGATTAAAGGTACTCAATCTGATTCCATGGTCCCCATATCATCAGATTCCATTAACAACAACATTTTTTAAATGCCCATTCAGTTATCAGAAATGATTAATTGCCCAAAATAATGCTAGCCACAGTCAACTATAGTATAAAATTGTCCAAAATGTGTTATTTATCAACATTTTGTTCAACGAAATATGGCCAGATTGTCAATATATCTAACGCCAAAGCCACTTGATTTTCAAGTAATCCATCTTCATCCACAATTTGGTTTGACAACTTTTTACCAGGCCACCAATAACTACACATCTCGAGAAATAGCAAATTAAAAAAATTGATATCTGATCACTCTGAGCTTTGATGGGTGGGTTCCTTGTGAGAGATATATCATTATATCACATGAAACCCCTGTAATATCATTGAAAAATCCATTAGATATTTTCTTATCTCTCAGTAGTGAGTAATAGCTGGGATACTTGGCTTCCCGGGATACTTGGCATCGCGCCAAGTAAATTACAATGCGGATTAATAGTATTTAGAAAAGGCACACTTGACACCAATAGCAGACATTGCAAAATGATTGCTTTGTTCTTTAAAGTTCAATTACTGTTGCACTAACAAAAATAGGCACCAAAACAAAGAGACAAATTGGGGCACTATACGTTTCGTCGCATGGCAGAGCACGCAATACTGTCGTATACGGTTGTGAAGCGTCTCAGCCAACGCTGTGCATGTATGCATTTTACATACATTTTTCAGCTTCTTTTAAAGATTTTGATTTGTTAGGAAGGCATAAAGCTTTAGTTTTTTTCATGTTCAATACAAGATCTTCAACTCGTTATGTTGGGATATAAGATTTTATGAAACTCGTTTGATAAATTTGATTCACAACTCGTCTACGACTCATTGTGAATCAAATTTATCAAACTCATTGCATAAAATCTTATATCCCAACATAACTCGTTGGAGATCCTAGTTTGTCATATTTTTCCTAGTTTCTGGTCAAGTTTGCGATCACCTTGGCCATTTTGAATGCGTGATACTCATAAACTCTAAACCATGTGATTCCCCCTCCCCCACTATGATGATCACACATACCCAAGCCTTGAAATAGTGTGTCTGTCATTTGCAGAATGAGGTGTAAGCAGAATGAGGTTCCCAGAGGGTAAATTGGTGATGCTAGCCCGCTATGCGGGGTAGCATCACTAAATTCACCCTCTGCAGACCTCATTCTGCAAATGACAATTCTGCAAATGACAGACACACTATTTCAAGGCTTGCACATACCATTTCATCTTTATACAGAATGCTGAAGGTCAAAACATTCCTGGTACAGAGCGCACAGTTCATTTCTTTGATGACATCATGATCCTCTTCAATCAACTTCAGTACTGAAGGCTCAATTAGTGTCAACTTCAACCCATGCCTCTGACACAGACTGTGTACACTACTGATTAGTTCCTGATAGAAGAAAGAATTTGGTTATAAACATGCTGTCTGGTGTGATATTGGGATGTCTATCGGTGGGTTTTATGACACAAGAGACATACAGTAATGCACTAAATAATAGACTCCTTAACCACAGCAGAATTATTGAGAGCTTTCCGATGAATGGCAACAAGCCATATTTCCGACTAAATCCTGAAAAATTACCCATAATTCTGCTGTGGTTAAGGAGTCGATTATTTAGGGCATTACTGTAGAGTGTGCATCTGAGTGAGGTAGTGTCATTAAATTTACCCTCTGGGAACCTCTGTCTTTGGTTGGACAAAGGATGATCATGTGTCCGAGTAGTTTTGACCATTGCCATCAAACTAGCCCAGGTTATAGTCTTTGAATAATTACCCATCTGCTGACAATAGGTGAATACTATTTGTATAACTGACTCAACTTACCTGTAGATTTACTCTTGAAAATTCATCTCTATTCGAAGGTTCATATAAGTTATCGCCAGAAGTCTGGAAGAAGATAAAAACAAACATGAGTAATATGATGACATAAAACATCACATGAGGCTGCGAGCTAGCCTAAATATGATACTATTTTAAAGAGTTAAGAGTTACCACCCCCATAAACAAACTTGACCTGTATTTTCATGTGGGTAATCACCATACCAAATTTGAAAACAATCAGATAGATAACAAAAGTTATCATCTGCAAACCAAAATAGTCTGCAAATTCTAGTCGAAAAGGACCATAACTCTTGCAAAATTGGGCAGAGCTCACCCATATTCAAACTTGACCTCTGCCCTCAACCAAAAGCACACATATTAAATATTGCTCAAATTCATTTAATTATTACGGAAGATATTATCCGCAAACCATATGGGATGGACACCTGTGATTTCTATATGGACACCTGCTGAAAAATTACCAATAATTCTGCTGTGGTCAAGGAGTCGATTATTTAGGACATTACTGTAGTTAGACTGACCTTGTTCCATGTGAGACATGTCATGAACTGAGTTATAATATATAAGCCTCCTATTGCAACCAAGACTTTCAGAAAAGTGATCCTCTTCATTGCTTGTCATATTTTGATGATGATCTGAAATAGACACATTCTAAATTTAAGATATCCTATACTAAATACTCATTGATGAGTAGTTTCCCTAGGAAAGTTTCAGATAATAACTTATTATCTGAACATTTCCCTCCATTAAATTGGACTCCTTCTGCACTTTTATTATTTGTCATCTGCATAATTTTCCTGAAAGCCTAGATCATGCCATCCTACTATGGCTAATGCCCGTAGAGTAGTGCTGAAACGGTTGACCTATTTTGTAGCCGGTTAACCGCGACGTGTAACCGGATCATAACCGGTTATTCGCTATTTGCAACCTATGACTTTATACTGATTATTCATACTATAATTTGTACCAATATATCAGCATAATTTGATTTATTAACTGTATGGCAAACTTGCATAATGTTTACACAGACACAGCTTGTATTAAACGAATGTAAATCACCAAACACGAATGTCACAAAGCCACGTGTTGACAACTTGGCAGATGACACAGTGAACTAAAACATGCAGTGGTTATAAATAGATGTGTCATGCTTGACCTGTTTGTACTGCAGTTGCGACTGCTACCTGACTTGTTATCGTTCTCGTTTTGGGAAGAATATTGTGTGACCTATATACACGTTCGTACATGCAAATATCGACAGTTTTTTATTGGCAAATTATTGCCATTATAGCGATTGCGGGACTGGCCGATTATTAAGTCATGTGACTCAGGTATTCTAACCGCTGGGTGTTCTTTGGCGATTTAAGATGGATAGGATGACTGACGACCGATAAACACAATAATGAAGTTTGTGAACTTTATGTAGTTAACAAATGAAAATTTAAAAAACAGCTGAAAACCTGCTGAAAACAGTGTTTTCTGTTAGAAGACAATCAACTGCTGAGAATCAGTCATTATGATGCAAATAAGTCCGACTGCAGGGGAACACCATTTTGATTCGAGTTCATTTGAACTTCATCGACTGAGATTACTCAAACTCAGACAGTAATGTTAGAAGTATAGACTGAGCGTATGTAAATAGGGTTGGTTCTCAGAGTTTGCATTCTGCCAATTTCTCTTTGAAATGTGCCCAGACATCTGATTTACTCATTTCATGGGTATCCATGATACTATCTACAAGTAGTCAGTCGGAGAGTAGATGTCAAATGACCATGCCGTATACTGCTGTGAAAATGATTGTATTGATCTTTGCCGATGACCCAGTGGTGTCAGTGCACATGTTTTACCGGACATCGGAACATCAAAGTTGACATCATGCATCTTTGATGTTTAGCCGCCAATACCAGACTATGTAATCTGCCATTCATGGAAGACTTGATCTGGCACCAGATTTTGACTTTTAATATGCGTAATTTCGATTGTATACCCCTCTGAGTGATAACGTTTGTAGCAAAATTGATAAACTACCCATGTTTAAAAGCTACTGTTATCAGTCTATGCCGATTAAGGACCTGAATACGTTAGTTTTTATCAGTGGCATTGCATGTGTGTATTAAATAACAGTTAACTGTAGTTCAACCGGTTGCCGACGGTAGCCGGTTGTCATTATATTCCACCAGTACAAAACATTGGAACTTTTTTAAGTTTTGACAGGGAACCTTATAAAGTCGAAACAATAACACAGGGAATATATTTCTTAGTTATTATCTGTTCCTTAATAGTACACTTCACTGTAAGTGAAGGTCCCAACTTGAAATTTCATGATTTAATTGAATTTGTGAGCGAATTGGCTTTGCGATGTGACCTTTATACGGGACACTGCTGTTTCATTTCAAAGAATATTAGCAGTCTTTCTAATTAACAGCACTTTATCAAAGTAATAATGCCTGATTGAATCAATTAGAAACTACATGTAGATGATGAAATGGGTAGCTCGTTTTAGTGCAATTGTTCAAGATGCATAATCTGATTAAAAGCCCCTCAATTACTATTTATTGGGATTCGGTGGTAAAAAAATTTGATTTGAGTCGAGGAACCCACCTATCAAAGCTCAGAGTTATTAGATATCGATATTTGCAATTTATTATTTTTCACAATCGAGACTCGTGGCACAGTATAAAGTCGATGAGCAGACGGTCTGGGACCAAATTGAGGATGAAGATGGATAACTCTAAAATCAAGAGGCTTTGTGTTGATAATAAGGCCAAATTTCGTCGAACATCATGTTGATAAATAACATGTTTCAGGTAATTTTATACCATAGTTGACTGTGGTTAGCATTATTTTTGGGCATTTAATTGATTCTGATAGCTGAAGCGGCATTTAAAAAAAATGTTGTTGGAATCTGATTATATGGGGACCATCAAATCGGATTGAGTACCTTTAACTGCAGACAGTGCGATTTAAATCTCAGGTGGGGAAAATCATGGATGGAGCACCCACTGCTCATGACAAGACAGCAGGAATATCGTAGCAATCAAGCAATGTTTAATTTTTACCAGGATAATTGTGGCGTGTCCTTGGCAACACGTGCAAACGACAAATTCAACACATTGGACTTCTTCAAAGGAGGAACTTTTAATTGAGTTGTGATGAAGAGGAAAGGGAGTGTTTATATGTTGTTGCCCTCTGCTGCATCAGCAGAGACGAGTGCCACTGCAATTACTGATATTGCGAAAGTGGTGAAGTCGACATGTAAAAAATAAACAAATTTTAAATGATAATTTATTGTTCAAGTTCAAATAAAAAAAATAGCCTAGAGGTTAGTTTAGAAACTTCAGATACATGCCATATATAACTGAATAATGACAAACATGTACTATAACCTTTTGACATTGGCTTTGTTTTCACAATGTTGAATCTTTGGCAATGTATTCAACATAGAATATTATATTTAAGCAACAATATAAGCAAAACATGCAAAAAACAAACCTTTTATAATCAGTGGAAACACAACAATTTATGTGAAGAATTGTAAAGACGACATGTAGATTTCTGTATTTACAACTCGACTGGTTCTCTCTTTGGTCATGTATCATCATGGGGATTCCACGGAGGGCGGAAAAACATCGCTGCACTGAGTAGCTCCGACGTAGGTAAACAGGAAATCGGCGACATTTCCGGTGGAACTCCGAAAACACATTAATTTTTCTTCCCCTTAACTAATTCAGACTATATACACTATATACATTGTATCACCCATCCATTTTATGAGGAGATCTCATAGAATCTCCTGGCATTCTCCGCGGTTGTCTGAAATACCTCTTCTACATTATCACCCCGGATACGTGCCACCGCTTGAGCCACCTCTCCAATCACTGCAGGGGTGGTCCTATGACCTTTTGCACTTCCGAAATAGGGTGCATCCATTTCTAACAAGAGGTGATCCTTGGGAATTGCCCGGAGTCCTTCTTTCTGTATTGGGCTGAAGGATTCGCACATCCCCGTCACTCCAAAATATGTGTTGGGCTGGTTTCGCAGCCAGGTTTGGACGTGAGCGGGAGTGCCCGTAAAACAGTGCAAATGGATGGGATGATTCCTCACCAGACACTCCTTAACTTTCAGGAGGGCATGGTAGGTGATATCCTGAGCACTAGTATCTCCTGCTAAACCACGAAGGTGGAGAATCAACGGTTTACCTACTCGGTTGGCGAGGTTCAGTAACCGTTCAAACATGCGATCTTGGCGGTCAGCCTCTTCAATACTGACAAGGTCTGAACGGTCCAACCCGATCTCGCCGAACGCAGTAACTGCACTCAGCAAAACCAGACTTTCCATCTCTTCCCAGGTTTCACTGTCTTCCAGGAGGTCATAATTCTTGGGATGGCAACCCACCGCTATAAGGTACTTGCTTCCTGGCTGAGGCAGCGTAAAGTTGGCATATTTGGCAGGATCGCAGAGGACATATATAACCAGGCCCCTTAAAACCAGGCATGTCCTGGGCATCCCGATGTGGTGTACCGCGGCAGTTTGTTCATCAGGAGTCTTGGTGGTTATCTCCCTTAATGGCCTCTTAGGCGGAATAACCGCCTCAACATCCTCGCCGGAGGCTCCTCTCTTTTTCCACGGTCTATCATTATCTAACAGAGGCTTAGCCTTGACGACAACCCGGGACCCAGTAGATTGGCTCCACAAGTCCTTATAACACACCGCTGCCATTAGTACCTCGGCATACGATTCTGGTAGGGAGTCAGAAGTTATCTTAGCCCTAGCCTGCTCGATCTCCTTCAGTGGCAAACGTCCCCGCCTCATAGAATTCAGTATAGCCAGTGTTTTCCAGCCCGGTGCACTGCCTTCACCCTGGAAGGTCTTGAGTTCTTCATGGGAGATATGTCCCAGAATAACAGCCAGAACTCTCCAATGAATACAGCATGTCACATGATTGACGACAGGCACTAACTTGAATCCAGTCAATGGACTCCCAACTGCCAAGTCGTCAGAAAGGGCCTCTAGAGTCCGTATAAATCCTTCCGATAGTGCCACTGATGATGGAAGGGCTCTTTGGTCATTCACCCAGGCTACCAAATCATCTCCAAGTTGTCCTAAAGTCCTCCGGTCATCGGCGGGTACTTTCAGAACAATCCGCGCCAGGGATGTCAGTTTAGTGATCATGTTGTATCTAAACAATGGTGGGGCAGCTCCCTCATATTCAAATATCCACCATGATGGTGGGAGATGATTCCCAAGGAAATGTAATTTCATATCACTCTTAATTTGGATATCACATCCCCGTAAAGGGCACGTTCTCGCCTTCGATTTCTTTGTGGATGCTGACTCCTGGGAGATGGTGGTCCCTGAAAAATTAAAAGATCTTGGCTCAGCATATGGGCACGGTAACTCAGAGGCCTCACTAATAAGACTTGGATGGGGGCTGAGCGTTGTGCGACTTGGTGCCGCAAAATCTGATTAATCTCCGAAATGATATAATCATCTTTGGAACTAATGTTCATGGACATCTGGTCATTGATGGGCTCCTCTTTCCTCACCATGTGACCTGGAGAGACTCTCATTGGGTGACCCTCTGAGAGCTCGGACGGGACATTGTCACTGTTGTCACAAGAAGATAAACAGGGCCTTTCCAAACAGCTAGGTGACAATAATGGTGCTGCCGGGCCAGAATTAGGTTCAGCGATCCTCATTGGGTGATCCTCTGAGGATTCTGATGTGACATTGTCACCAGAAGATAAACGGGGCCTTTCTGAAATCTTGAAGGTGCCAATATTGGTGCCGCTGGGCCTGAATTAGATTCAGCGATCCTCATTGGGTGATCCTCTGAGGATTCTGACCTTACGTTGTCACCAGAAGATAATATGGGTCTTTCTAAAAAGGTTAGAAGGTGCCAATATTGACGCCAACATGCCTGAATTAGGTTCAGCGATCATCATTAGGTGATACTCTGAGGATATTGGCTGGAACTTATCAGTGTGATTTTTCGTTGGAAATGAGATAGTTTCTGAAATATTTAAAAGGCTAGCAGGTGCCAACATACAGTAATACCCTAAATAATTGACTCTTTAACCACAGCAGACTTATGGGTAACTTTTCAGTATTTAGTCGGAAATATGGCTTGTTGCCATTCATCAGAAAGCTCTCAGTGAGAGCTTTCTGATGAATGGCAACAAGCCATATTTCTGACTAAATCCTGAAAAATTACCCATAATTCTGCTGTGGTTAAGGAGTCGATTATTTAGGGCATTACTGTACATACAGTATGTTCTGCAATCCTCATTGAGTGATCGTCTGAGGATGCTGAAAACATGCCCTCACCTGGAAACCAGTCCTTTGGGGGAATCATGGTATCGCTTTCATCATCAGCTGACCTGTGTCCCTGGTCTGATGGTGGTTGAGACGGCTGAATGTCACCATGTGACATGGGCTCATCATCACTCATTAGGATCAGGTCCAACTCGTTATCATTATCACTCATCTGAAACAAAAGATTAGTTATATCATACATGCCCTCCCCTTCCACTGTGGTTGTATTGATCAGTCATCATTTGTCTGAAACCAAAGGATAGTAAATCCTAACACTTACCACAATGATACTGGTACATATCCTCCCCTTCCTCTGGGCTTACCTTGGTACCACTCATTGCAGTGATCTCATGTTAACATGTCTTGCCCCATATAGGGCTTATGACATACGCAAACACACCTGTTGGTTTGAACACAGACACCCAACCTGAGTCCATGAATCGGTGCAAACATTTCTGCAACCATGGTGGCAAGATTTTGTCATGGTATACTTCAAGTGGTCGTTATTTACAACTTGGATTTCAATTCTGAAGAAAACCTTGAAAAGATAAGGGGTACATATTGACTTTGCCTATCACTCCCGGACCTTTCAAAATGGGGATAAGATCTGACACTTGCCTTCTTGGTCGCATTGTCCAGTAGATAAACTGGGTCACCCTGTTTATGAGTTTTTCAACACAGTGATGTTATTATCTCTTTTCTTTTGCTTCGTTGCAGTTCATGGTGGCAGTGGCAATTGGTACATGGGCATTCCATGGGGCTGGACTGGTGCTACTGATTGAGCAGCGACATGTTCAGGTAGCCTGTATTGGGGAGGTGTAAAGCCAGTACCCCTACTGGCTATTGTACAACTTGAGTGGCATGTGCTGTCCGTCCCTCTGCGTGTCCCAGTTCCCTTGCAGTGCCATCAATGACCCGCCTACTGGGTTGCCCTGCCACACCGAATCAGTCTGCCCCACAGTTGGGCCTCCCAGTCAAGTGGCAGTCATCGTCACTTGAAGCCCCTCCTTGCCCAAATGTCAAATGACAGTTATCGTCCCTGGCATTATAATTATCTAGGCCTGGCATCTGCACATGAGCAATTTTTCTGTGATGGTCATCATCAATGGCACTTAAGTTATTTAATCGCATTAAGTCTTTAAACCTTAAAGTTTAAACAACCCAAATTGCTGCTCAAGTTCAGTTAATCTACTGTCCAGATTAGCTGTTGTGTGACGGTAATTAATAATTACTATCATCACTTGATAAGTCAACTGCCCCCCCCCCCCCAGTGCAGTGTTATCGTCAATGCTGTCGTAATGACTGATTGGTGGCTCATATTCTTGTGGGCCTTCTTTCCCCTTTTGAGTCCCCTGTCCTACGATGGTCACCATCATTGAACCTCTGTTTATTTAATCGCATTAAGTCCTTCAACAACTCAAATCGTTGTTCCAATTCTGCCACTTTACTGTTCATTTCAATCGCCATTTGACGGTCATCGCCACAAGCCCTGTATTTGTCACTTGAGTGGCTGTGGTCATAATTTGTTGGTTGGTTCTGCCGTGCATTTCGGGCCGTGGTCATAATTAGCTGATGCCTGGCTTGAGTAATGTCATCATTACTCAAAACCGGTCTGCTGGTTGGCCAGTGGGTATATTACCTATCATGTGAGAAGTCATTCTGGGGGTAATGGTAGGGATCTTTAGGTCATACACCCCTGTCGTCCCCCTGGCATTTCATACTTCAGCGATTAATTTTGCTCTCTCCATGCATGTACATGTATGGACAAGACACTTGTCATATTTGATGAGATGGCTGACTGGATGTCCCCATGTGAAATGGGGCCATCGGTATTCTCCTCAATGACTTCCTCTTTTGACAATAAATTTATCCTTGGGAGGGGAGTGTACTTGTCATCGGATAGTGAACTATTACTGCCCACTGCGGACTTATCTGGATTGTAGCATTTATTTGCCAGTTCCTTCTCAGATGAAGTATATTGCTATCTGGAGGTGTCATGGCGTGACCTGATTGAACAGTCAGATCTATGTCCGGTGAAAGATATTCTGTCAATCTGTTTCTTGGTCTTTATAGCACACAAACAAAATATTTGCAACACCGGTTTTGGTACCATGAAAATATTAAATTGGTATCCTGCAAATAACTTGCAAGCCACCATATCGCAACACCGTTTGTGGTAGCACAGAAATATCTGAAAAAGAGTTATTAAGGCAATGAGGCAAAAAGTGCAATTTATGGTTGAAAAGACTGACAGTTATTGTCAGTTGGCAGCAAGTAATTACACCAAATATTAACAATGAGAATTCAGCAGAGTGTCTCTGATGAATATTTAAGCAAAAATGAACAAAATAGGCCATGTATGAGATGAAATTTGCCAATTTCTGGGCAAAGTTCAAATTATTTCAGCAGAAAAATACACAAATATTATGGAAATATGTGAATTTTTCAAACCAGACATAGATGCTAGTCAGAAAAAATGTGTGAGAAATGATTATTCCAGATAATTAAACATTTTTGATTGATTGTTCCCTTTGAAAATGACAAGCAAATTTTTGGAACTTTTTGCAACCTCAAAAGTTATAAAATGTCAGAGAATGCTGAAAATCTTAGAAATGTGATCTAGTATTTAGAAATGTGATGGAATTGTGAAATGAACTTCACACTTGTCGTGGATTGAACTGGATTCAATTGAAGGGCGATTCTGGTTTCATTCAATACAGTGGTATCAGCGGGGCTTGAAAAAAAAGACACACATATTCTAACAAACTTCAGCCCAAAATTTACTTGACGGGGAAGTCGTGTGAAATATCCATTTTTTCCCCACCTGCGAATTAAATTGCAGTGTCTGCGGTCAAACTTAGATGCGCATTTTCCATATTTTGTTGTGTTGCCTAAAAACTTACTGTTTGGAGAGTAATATACCGGTGTAACACGTCATCTTGTTGTAATGTTTTATTATGTCTTTGCTGTTTATCACAGAACAAAAGTACATTAGTAAACATAATATATATTAATAACTTAATGAATTAGTTGGTTTTATATACATACATATTTACACGCTAAGTCCACCTATGCGTGTATAGACATGATATAAACAATGCATAATGTCATGCTACATGTATGCTATTGATATATATGACGTATACTCTGTCCAATGTCTTAAGTTGCGATGGGCAGAAAGCATTAAATGATTTCCATTTTCAATTTGGACTTATAATATAATTTCGTTGATAATCTAATTATATTTCTTATCGTGTGTATTAGACGCACATATTAAATACCAAGTTAAAACTATGTAACTGTGTGCATATGGTGTAATACCCGGTACAATGTGTCGAAAGTGATCTATGAATGCAAGCTTATCGATTCTGATATCAGCTTTCTGGGAAGAACTGATATCAGAAGCACATAAGCTCATTCAGGATATATGTCTCTGATAGTTCACGACAGTCTCATGTGTCACACAGTGCCTGTTTAATAAATATACATACCCTCTTCATAATTTCTAGAATATCAATAGACAGAAGACCAATAAATTTATCAAGGTTGGGAAGCTCCCAATAATACGATGGTATGACTTTTTCTCTGATAACCTGGAATTTTTTGCATACGATAATAAAATGATATTCATCACCGAGACCCTCCCCACATGCGGAGCAGAGTCTTTGTTCTCGTGACACGGCTTTCCATCTACCAATCTCAATGGCCAAACGATGGTTTGTTGTTCTAATCTTTGTCATGTATTCTGCCAGATATGTAGGCAATATTAGCAAATAGCCACTCATTTTAAGGTCGGACTTTATTTCTTTGTAAAGGATACCCTTTGACGAAGAAAGAATATTTTGGCGCCATTCTAATTCAAATTGACTTGTCATGTCCATTTTAAATTGTCTGATGGTCCCCTTAGGCAAGGGAGAGTTAGCTGAGCATGAACTTTTGGCATTTACCTCTCCGAAAATCACCTGTATAAATTCAAACCATTTCAAATAAGTACCGGGAGACTCAGATAACACTCGCGACAATTTATATAGTTTCTTCACTAGATTTGAACCATATTCAGAAACGGTTCTTGACCAAAATGCCTGTGCACGGCATTTTATCTCAATTCCAAGTGGGTGTCGTCCTGTTTCTTCGTACACCATGTAATTCGGTGTACTGGACTTCATACCAAGTAGAATTATGCAAAATTTTAAGTGGACGAATTCGATGTCCTTGGTGGGCTCATAACACCATACCGGGTACCTCACTACCATATAGCAATATGGGGGCTATTTTGTAATCAAAGAGAGTTAACATCATATCTAAAGGGAGATTTAGCGATCTCACCTTATTAAATAAAGCATACATTGCTTTCAGGGCAATGTTCTTGTTTTAATAGATCTACAGAAACGACCATTTAAAAAAAAATTAACGCCTAAATATGTGAATTCCTTCGTGATTTCTAGTGTATGTTCTTTATATATAAATATCGGAAGATTTTTTTGCATTTTTTGGCAAAAAATTACAACTTTTGTTTTCTTTGTATTAACTTCGAGTTTCCATGCATCTGAATAGTCAGCAAATGCTTGGAGTGCTCGATGCATACTACGTTCGTTATCAGCCATCAATACAGTGTCATCAGCATATAACATACATAATAATTTAACATATATTCCAATATTCTCTTGAAAATGATCACTCAAGTACTCAAGGTATGTCAAACCGTCTATAGCACAGTCAGATAAAAAGTCGCTAATATCATCAATATAGAGGGAAAATAGGAGAGGGGACATAAGTTCACCTTGAAATAAACCTACGTTGCTCGAAAATAAATCTGACAAACCCTCGTTGCTTTTTAGACATGACTTTATCTTGCCATACATACTTCTGACATTAAACAGTTTACCATTGATATTTCGTTCCAATAATTTAACCCAGAGTCCATCTCTACAGACACTATCAAAAGCCTTTCGGAAATCAACGAAAGTACAGTAAAGTTTTTTCCCACTAGATAAATACATATCGATGATAGTCTGTAGGACATGTATGTTATCAATAGTAGAGTGTTTTGAATCCATCGTTTGTCTGAAACGTTTCCCGGATTCACTCATTTTTATTTTATTGTCGGCGCTTCTACTCTTCTTGTATGCGCGCTTCGCCAAGTGAAATTGTTTTCGCATATGTTTGCAATCTTTGTCAAACCATGACTTATTTGTTTCGCGTTTTTCTTTCCAATTCTTATTGACATTAACTTTTCCAAATGTTTCAATATTAGCGCCCATTAATATATTTACTATGAGTGTGCATACCGATTTGGATGCGTTTTCAAATTCCTTCAAAGACAGTTTGAGCTCGATCAATAAGGTGCGGTCAATATTATCAACGAATGCATTCCCTTTCTCTGGGGCCCATCTCCTGGGGTATCCCACAGATTTGTCAACATTTGAGTGTGGTGCATTGTCGTTAGGTTCGTTTGGACATAAACTCACATCAGGTATGCAGAGTTCCAAAAACAACGAACTGTGAATATCAGAATTTAGGGGGGAAAAGTCGTTCACTCTGAATTTTTTTTTTTTTTTTTTTTTTTTTTTTAATTCTTTATTGACAATATATACATGGACATATTCATATATTTAATTTTAAAATACAGCATAATGACAATAACAAAAATAATGTCCTGGTATTTTCGGGAGGGGGGACTTTCGCTCGCAACTGACACATACCTTACACACGTGCCCGGATTTTATATAGCGTTAATTCGACCAACCATCAACAAGTGATAAAACGAACATAATCACAAATAGTTATTTGTCCTCAACGTACTTGACAGGGCAAGGTATATCTCACACCATTCAAATTCGAAGTCGTTAAGGATATCTCTCTTTAGTGCTATATATTTCTTTAAGCGGTATCTCTCATCAAGTTCACGTAGAAATGATTTCAGGGATAAGGTATCGGGGTCAAATTTGGTTTTGTATATGTAAATATTTAAGCAATGTCAGAAATAAATTTTGCTGGCGGGGAGGGCCGAAAATTATATTGCTACGAGTGATAGAGATGTCCAGCTTGTGTTCATCCAGCCAATTTTGTGTGTCATTTATGAATAGTTTTACGGCAGAGCATTCATAGAATATGTGGGTAATGTTCTCAGGTAAATTACACCGGTTACAGTAATCGTCTACAGATATTTTCATAAGAAATAGCAACCTTTTGGTTCCTAAAATACGTGTATTTATCCGATATTGAAACCATTGTAATCTAGAATCTCGCAGACAATTGAATGGCGATGATAATATATGAGACCATGAACTTGTGGTTGTATTAGGTCCCATATCTCTTTTCCATTTTGATACACACAGTGGGAATTGACCATTGTCTGAGATAAGGAGGTTGTAAAATTCCTTACATCCATGTTTACTTTTTGTTAGCAGGTGAATATTGTTTGGAATAAAGGGGGTCTCAGTGCTAGTGAGATATTTTTTCGTCTGTTTTGATAAAATGCGGAGCTGCGTGTTGACACTTTGCAATGTCAAGAAAGTGGTGGGTATGTCAAATTTGGCGGTGAAACTTTCGAGTGTGTGCAGTTTATTTCCTGGTGTGATAAGATCGTTTATAAATAAGATGCCATTTTCCTTCCACTCGCTACTATTTATTGCGTCTTTATTCATCGTGGTTCCAAACAGTCTGAGTCACTAGGGGTGAGTTATCGTTTGGCATATTTTTCAAGCAACTCTTCCAAGCCATAAGAACGTCGCGCCAGAAAGGGTTCCCAGTTTTTGATATTCACTCTGAAATTAGATATCATGTGAAGGACATTCTTTGACCCGGGAAAATAATCAACTACACTACAATCATTACAAGTTAATTTACCAATTCCATTGTCTTCACCATACATACCAGGTAGAATGTATATATTAGTGCTCATGCATAACGCGATCAATTTGTAACCGTAGCTAGTGGGCTTTCCCAAGTCTTGCGAATACCTCATAGTTAAGTCACCGTTAGGATCACCGCTTGCAGTAGAACAATCGAGAATGTAATCTAACAGTGACTCCGAATTCATGGATTCAAACAAGTGCCCTAGTGCATCCACGTCATATGGTTGGAAAACGTCGTCCAATGTCTTTGTCGGTGCATTAAAATCGCCCGCTAGTATAACGGCATCTGAATCTGTTCTCACCCGACGAACTTCGTTTTCCAACTGAGTACCCAATCATCATTTGCATACCTAGTACCGGACGGTGGTACATACACCGACCCAATGAGCAAACTAGTGTGTGAATTGATAATTAATCTCGCCCACACAACATTACAGCATTCAGAGTCGACAATAGATATATCGCAATTTAGTGACGATCTAGAAGCCAAGAGAATACCACCGCACCTTTTCCCTGAACCAATCTTCTTGCCTCTCGAGACACGGATGTCAAAATTTGGAATGCCTAATTCATCTTCCTTAAAGGCTTTAGTTTCTGACAAGCATAATATGTCGTATTCATCTAACATTTGGACAAAATCTGGATATCGAAGTCGGTTTTCTAACCCACACACGTTCAGTGCTAAAATTCGTAATTTCGCGGTTGAATGACCTGTCCCTGACGAGTGATGTTCATCTGATTTCGGATTTAGGAGTCATATAAATTGTTTTCGGTATTTCCGTTTGGGGTGGGGGGAAGATGTCCAGGTCAGGATATCTTCCCCCACACCCAGCACCTACATGACAAAAAAATCATTGTATGGTTTTATTGCTTATTTTGCTTTATATAGTCATGAAACAGCGAGAAAGTAACTTCTTCTGAGTAAATTTTTTTAGAGTCAGGGTTTGGGGTGGGGGGAGATGTCCAGGTCAGGATATCTCCCCCCCCCCCACCCAGCACCAACATGAAAAAAAATCATTGTATATCCTGACCTGGACAACTTCCCCCACCCAAACCCTGACTCTAAAAACTTTTTCTCAGAAGAAGTTAATTTCTCGCTGTTTCATGACTATATAAAGCAAAATAAGCAATAAATCCATACAATGATTTTTTTGTCATGTAGGTGCTGGGTGGGGGGGGGGGGAGATATCCTGACCTGGACATCTTCCCCCCACCCCAAACCCTGACTCAAAAAACTTTTTCTCAGAAGAAGTTAATTTCTCGTCGTTTCATGACTATATAAAGCAAAACAAGCGATAAAACCATAAGATTATTTTTTGTAATGTAGGTGCTGGGTGGGGGGGGGAGATATCCTGACCTGGACATCTTCCCACCCCCCCACCCCAAACCCTGACTCAAACAACTTTTTCTCAGAAGAAGTTAATTTCTCGCCGTTTCATGACTCTTTAAAGCAAAACAAGCGACAAAACCATAAGATGATTTTTTTGTCATGTAGGTGCTGGGTGGGGAGATAACCTGACCTGGACATCTTCCCACCCCAAACCCTGACTCAAAAAAAAAAAAAAAAAGTTTCATGAACAGACAATCAAATTCGTGACCAAAAAAAAAATTGTCACTTTTTTTTTATAAAAAATAAATTCATAAAAAAAAAAAATTTAAATCTCAAAAATCATTTTACTCTGGTAAAAGCCATGTAAAAACAGTTAAAACCATGTAAAATGACATGCTGGTGATAAAGGACATACATGGGTAAAACCCATGTAAATCAGAACATACTGTAGTAAATCTCTTCTTCTGGAAAAACGCTCTTTAAATGTTTGTATTATTTTTTCATTTCTGAATACATCCGTTATTTAGTCAATATAGATTTCTTAGAGAGAAAAAAGCGCTCCTTAAAAAACGCTTTACCTAAAAAGTCGTCAGGTACTTCAAAACGTGGCACTATACAACCATGGTGCTTTTTATATGGGTTGGTTCCAGTCAGAGATGGATTTTGTCAATAACTGAGTTCTACATTCACTTGTATTAATGTTATGTGGCAGCTAATAACACATACACTAACAGTGTATCCTTTAATTTTGATTGAGGTGAGGTAATGCCAAACAATAATATACAAGTGATACAAGGGGAATTATATTATGAATCTTAGTCCTATTTCTAGACTAAATTCTTGTATGTTGTCCTTGTAGCAGGTCAGACTTACATTACCGATCCAATGTTTTACCAGAGTGTTTTTTATAAAGGTGGTACGTAATGTAGTGAATATACGCTGGACATTGGTGAATACAATGTACATGTATATGCCGAAATTCAGTAAATATACCCTGAAATTCAGCGAATATATGCCTAGTCAAATTTGGTGAATATACACTGAACATTGCTGAATATATGCCGAAATTCGGTGAATATATTCCGAACATCAGTGAATATATGCCGAAAATCAGTAAATATACACATACATGTAAAATTGGTGAATATATGCTGAACATCAGTGAACATACATCGAAATTTGGTAAATGTATGCAAAAAATTGGTGAATATACGTCAAACATCAGCGAATATATGCCAACAATTGGTAATATTCACCGAAAATAGTTTAGATTCCCAACTCTAGCAAATGCCACTGTATCCTGTCCCCTTAGGATAGAATGTTCCAACTGAGTCACTGTTAACTCAACTAAAACCCAACCTATATTTTCCAACTAGGGTCCGTTCAGTCTGAAAATATCAACCAAATACCCCATATTGTCGGAAAATTTTCAACCATACACCCCTCTGAGGACCTTTTCAGTCGGAAACAAATTTAAACTAAACTCCTCTTAAATATAGTCTGAAATTTTCCAACTTTGAGTCTAAAATTTTACAGAAAGTAGGAAAATATTCAACTGAAAGACACATACTTTACACTAATTATTGATTGGAAAATTCAAATATCAGAACAATCGCTATTTTCCAGTCTGAAATTTCCAACTGGGCAATTCCACGTGTGACTGACGTTACGACATGAATTTTCAATTCCTTCATTAGCCTATAAAACTGAAACAATATCTTCTTCATACATGTTAAATAGTCATAAAGTTAGTTCCTTGGTGATGCTTCAATGTGATAATACCAATGTGCTAGTTTCCTTCATGATAAATTGAAGATGTGGGAAAATAACGTTGTGACTGACGTTACACAAAAAGGACACATATTTTGAGCACCTGCATACAGATTACTTTTCTCCAAAACTGCAGGCATTATGGAATTAGTTTTTATTCCCCATAATTGATATGGGGATACTCTTCAATAGAGCATAAAGTATTTGCCAATTGATGCACCCTTGTAATATTGCCAACCTGTTTTGTCTGTGACTGACGTTACCGTGACTGACGTTACGTATTTCAAAAAAATTTGAAATATCTACAAGTGGTATTATATACATTCTATAAGGTGCCTTAGATTATAATTGTCCTATAAAATGACCAAACACATCATTTTGATACTAGACAAAGGTAAATTGTTACTTGTGCTACTAGTACTTTGGTTTGTTCAAGTTAGCTATGTAGGATCATTAGGCTATAAATTGTGATGACATTTGAGTTGGATGCATTCAGAAATTCAGACCATAATCAGTATAAGAACCACAATTTGTTGAAGTTTAATAATTACATGTTTTAAACCAACACTGCAACTTGTTTTTTTTTTGTAAAATCTAATTATCAGTTTCACTGCCAAAATGGATTCAGTATGTTAAATAAAGCCCCCCTCCCCCAAACAAATTTCCATTATTTTAACGAGATATTGTGGACGGAAGTAGAAAAACGCTCCCAATCTTCTTCACCAAATGTCGCACTTTGTCACAAAATGCATCAAGCTCGATATTGTGGTGATTGTCAGTGGTCTATGTCTTTAAAAGTTCAGAATCAACTGAATGTGATATTTGGTGAAAAAACCTGTGCATTGGCAATTATATCTCATCAGTATAAATCTTGTCAGTAACAAACAAGTTTCATTGGGAGTTTTTCAACATGCTGAATCAGTTTCTGACGTTGAAAATGACATTGGGCACCTCGCTATTAATAATGGATTCTAGACATTTCGTAACATGGTCGTTTCTTACCCGGACACTCTGTACCATCTGGTCATTCATTCAACTTTTGTTTATCTTGTACCGGATTGTTTGATCGTTTCATTCCATGTACATGTAAAGCAACTTTTCTTATCAGCATGATTAGTATTAGCTCAGTAAACACATCTCATAAGATCTTTCGCTGCATTCCATAACATGCATTATTATTATTATTTTCCCATATATATAAAATACGGTTTATTAATATGTTGTGACCAAAACATATGGTACGAACCGACCAGATGGTACGAAACTTCCAGGCACGAAACGACTATGGTTCAAAATATCCTGTAGCCCTATTAAGTTGCTATGTACTGACATTTGGCGCCTCACTATTATGTTGCTACTAATATATACCAGTAACTTAAACTGAACAGTGTGTGGGTATAATCTGTCTCATCCAGGAATCACAGGCCATTCCCATAGGGATGTTCAGATTATAGGCTGTTTGTTGAACTTATTATCTGAACATCCCTACAAATGACTACTTCTCAGCAAGTATCCCATTTTCAAAGGGTTAATATGGGCACCATATTTCCCTATCTACATGTATATTAGTAGCACTGTACTATGTGATATATTACATCCATAATTGAATCAGAAGTAATAAAAGACCATTGCCACAAAAGTACCCTTTTAAAAATCTACACCTTCGTGGGAGCGATAATGGAAACATGGTACATTCATTTTAACTTTTGAAGGAATTAAGGGTTAATTGTGTTGTTTTTGATGATTTGGGGAATGTGTATATGTTGACCATTCTCTGGCGAATTCTAATGGCACCCAAAATTAATGTGCATTTTGCCAGAGTATAATCAGTGTATACCTTCGTCAAATCATCAAACACAACATGGTTAACCCGATGCGAATGCATTATCATTGCAAAAGATGCCTGATGCTTGCAATAATTTATATGCCCATGCCATTTTCCATTGTGACTGACGTTACACCCACGTGACTGACGTTACGTGTGACTGACGTTACACACATTTTGAAGCCACAGACTGAAAGTTACATTGATCGATCTGATAATTTGAGCCATATGTGCTATTCTGCATTACAAGGACATGGTTTTACTAGATGGGTGATGGTTTATCTTTAAAATCCTCTCCAGGCATGAGAAAATAATTGAAATCTGTGACTGACGTTACATAAAAATAGACAATTTTCAAACGGTCATGCTGCTAGGTTGTGTCTATCTTATCGACTAGCCCTTTCGAATATCACATCTGCTGACAGTGTTGAGTGATTTGGTAACAATTCATCGGTCAAAATTATAAAATGGAATAAGTTCACTGCTTCTTAAGGTGAGACACCCCCAATCCCCACATCCCTGTATATGGGGTGTGGTTGACACTTTCCGACTCAAAGGTTTGGAACTTTTCCGACCATATAAAGCCAAGGGGTGTTTGACTGATGTTTTCAACTCAAATGGCCCCCAGTTGAAAATTTTCCCGCTATAGAGGGTGTTTGGTTCAGATTTTCTGACTGAAAATTTCCAACTTTAAGGGTGTGTTTAGTTTTGAGTTAAATGTCGAAAACTCTAACCCAAGGGGGCCCTGGGGGGGGGGGGGGGTGTATGGAATTTACTCAGATCATCCCGCTGTATATTTAAATTAAGTAATGTTTGGCTTATAACTTATATAAGTTATATTCGCAATAATTCGCTGTATATTCACCAAATTTGGGCATATGATATACCGGTATATTGAGCTATTTTGGAATATATTCACCATTATTCGGCATACTAGTATATTCATCGATTTTCAGTGTATATTCACCATATATTACTATGATATAGCCTAAGTTATAGGATTATAGCGTATATTCACCTGTTTTCGGCGAATATTCACCGATATTTTTTTTTTGTGGCGGTCTCAATTCCATGATTCCGTAAAATTCATTTGAAGTACCGAGGAAGGACAGCATCTAGTGTTTAACGTACCAAGGGTCAAGCAAATTATTACAGCACTAGTGACCTTGAATCAAGGAAAGAGTGATCAAAGAACACAACAACAACAACAAAATTCATTGTAAATCGTTCAAAATAATTTAGTGAATATTTAATTCTCACGCTGGTGGATAGATGTACATGTATAGGTGATTGAATTGGTCTACAGTCGATCCTCTTGTTAATTTCTTACTCTTACTCTAACAATAATATGCCACTTTAAAAAATGTTTTCTCTCAAATGTTGTTACATTACGGGCGCGGCCATTTTGTAGTCCCGCACTTTATTTATTTCATTCCATTTTCATAAAATTTGCATTTAATACACTTAGGCGATAACAATGCCATTATGATATATAACCATTAAAAATAATTAAATATATCTGAATATTATTTTTCGTGTTTTCTTTGTAAACGTATCCGCTAAATGAACAGCCCGGTGTCCCCTGAGTGACGTCACGTGTCAAAGTTGAAGTTCAACGTGTCGTACACAAACATGAGTGGAAATGTCAAACTTCTTTTCTTATGTGTCCGGGACTAATTATGGGTCTATTTAAGATATATAATACGCGCTCTACGAATAGGTTCAATCTTTAAGATTATAACTGCAGATTTAAGCCACCACAAAATCAGCAAAAATGTCCCATGTTGATGTGGTGAAACTTATTTTGCTCTGCCTTCTTTGGTACTTGAGCAGCTCAGGTGGAAATATTCTTGGAAAAATGGTTTTGAATGATTTTCCACTTCCAATGACAGTTACAATGGTGCAGTTGGCGTCGTCGGCATTATTTGTTGAGCCAATTATATATGTGATGAATGTGAAGCGAACAGGAGACATACCACGCCGATATTTTTTTACATTTATTTTACCGCTGGCATTGGGAAAATTCTTATCCTCAGTGTCATCTCATATCAGTTTGTGGAAGGTTCCTGTTTCTTATGCTCACACAGGTACGTGCACATGCAATTATTAATGGTTGATAGATATTTCATATTATAGTTGTCACCCGCACTATAGGCCTAAAAGTGACATGAAGATTTGTTGCCAGCTGAGTGTCGACTGGAATATACATATGTGGTTATATCAATTATCATCCAAGGAGCTTCGGACCCTGATGGTTTCAACACTCTGGCTGAGAGCGTCCAACAAATCTTCTGTATAACAGAACAAGAGAGCAAAGTGAGGAAGTCCCACCGAAAGTTGGTCACAGCATCCTGAATCCCAAGGCGGTACGTGGGAACGGGAAGATTCGGCGGAGGGAAGAATATTCTGCCATGTATTTTTCGACGGAGGGAAGATTCGGCAGGGAAGTTTCAGCGGGGAAGATTCGGCCAGTCGTTTGATCTAACTAATTAGTGGAGGGATTACGGCTTGGGGATTACGGCTTATGTGGGACTAAGCTTGTGTGCACACTTATTCTTTGTTGTAACAATAACAACTAATTAGAGGGATTATAGGGTCTTGATTAACTCATTTTTAGTAATGACATATTTTATTAGACTTATTAGAATGGATGAAACATATTTACACAAGCTGATATAACATAAGGTGTAACAGAAATACAAACAAAACAATTTAAATTACATTTATAACTGGCATTCTTTATTTGAAACATACAAAATCAACTAAGGGCGATTCTTTGAAAATGTGACATAAATTGAAAAAAATAAAACTCTGCCTCTATCATATTCTTATATGATTTAAGTTATGAGATATCCAAATTTAATAATCTGAAAATTTTGTCATTGTAACTAATTCCGTTGTATTAAAAAAAATTGTTGATGACATGGTATAATTTTGTATAGTAATTCTCTGTTTTTTTTTACTTTAATTTCAAATAATCAGAACTTGTCAGTTGTCCACTATTCATATATGTTATCCTACAAGTATGTTACCAATATACCCCATCTAAGAGTTTTAAAAAACATTACATCAAAATTATCGATCAGTTCCTGTTTCAGGCGCATGATTTTTCCACCCCACCCCCAATGTCGCGTACAACACTTTTATGAACAAAAGTTATCATTGTTTTCAAACAACAGAACAACATTCCATACGAGATCAAATCCTCTTACCACATAAGGTGCAAACCATAGTATTGAGAGCATTTGCCATTATACTGGCATTATTATAAGATTATTATACATTTAAAAATGTCCCGTACAACACTATCTATGGTGTTGTGCGGGACATGTCCCGTACAACACCAGGAAAAATCAATCGTTCCATTTACAAAAATGTCAATTTTCAAATACTAACAATTGCACCTCACATTATGTACACTTGTTTTTAAAATAACAATGGTAAGTAGTTTGTAATTATTTGTATTTAATACAACTGACCAAGGCACTACTGGGTTAATATCTATGTGGTCCAACTATAATAGTATACCACATGTCAAATTTGGTATGGTAATAGATATCTGTACACATTGGGCGATCATATAATAGTGGATATCAATTCATGCATTAGAAAATAATGCATATTAAATTAACCACCATGGCACTTCAATGGTTAACTAGCTTGCTGACTGAACTGAATGACAGTGTAGCAATATATTTTGAATGAAATTAACCCCTACATTTTCAGCCTTGATGTTGTTAACACCCAAAATAAGGTTATTTTGACAAAATGTCAACTCCAGGGTGGAAAAATAAGTTATGTATCATTGTGTCAAATCTGTGTAATACAATAGGAGTAGACCAGTTCACTTTTAAGTGAAAACTGGCGTATGAAAGTACCAGCCATACCATTGCAATGGTTAACTGACATATAGTGATAAATAACTGTGTAGCAATTATGCATGGCAAACTTGACTGAAATTGGGAATTTGAATTCATTTGGAGTTCTGGCCTACTTTGAGTAAGGTGGCATTTGATCTGAAGAAGTAACTTGATTCAGGATTTATTATGGATAGTTCTCCGACAAAAAAGAAACGGTTGAGTAATTCCGAGATGTGTAGAAGACACAGAGAGAAGCTTAGACAGAAAGATCCTGATTTTCTAAAAAAGGAAAGAGAAAGAATTGCGAATGTTAGAATAAAACAGAAGTTGGTTATGGATGAAGAAGAGAAACATTTGAAGAGAAAGCAGGAGACCAGACGTAAATACATATATAGGAAAATTAAGGAGCAGCCTTCGACATCAGTTGAAAATGAACAGTTGAAAACCCCTTACAATAGCAAGAATACTTTCGGGAAAGCAGTGTCCAGATGCTTCCGTGCTCTTCCTTCATCACCACGCAAGCAGAAAGCTGTTGTTGGAGGTTTAGCTAAGCGAATTGGTGTCAAGTGCCAAGTGGATATGGATAATTCAATGAGAGAGAGAGATTATTTAACAGAATCTGTGCTTGGATTTTACTTCCGTCCAGATATTGTTTTCACTATGCCCGGGATGAAGGATGAGATGACATTTTGGATAAACGGTAAAAAAACGAAAGAGAGGAAATATTACCTCAAAATGTTTCTCCGAGAACTGCATGCATTATTCTGCGAAATTCACCCAGAGTATAAAATAAGTTACTCAAAAGTCTGCACCCTACGACCAAAGAATGTGCTTCTTTTGAAAGATACACCTGCAGATCAGTGTAAATGCAAAACGCATGAAAACCTTATGCTGCAACTCAAAGGGTTGAAGATGACGTATGTGTCAAGTTCCTTCTGGAACAACATCCTGTGCGACAACACCCCAAACTCTAAATGTTGGAGAACTGAATGTGAAGAGTGTGCTGGTGGCAAGAAGTTTGTGACTGACCTTGATATTGACAAACCCGTAACATGGAAAGAGTGGGAAAGGGTTGAAACACTTGCAGAGAATGGGAAGAAGATACAGACACTAAAACTAGTATTCTATGAAGAATGTGTTGGATTTTTAGTTGATCGAATACGCGAAAATATGGATTATGTTGTGAACCATATTAATGTTAAACGAATCCAGGCCCAAGATTTCGAGGATGACAAAGCAAGTCCCGGTGTCCGTGTTCTGCAAATGGACTTTGCAATGAATTACTCGTGCGAGTACCAGCACGAGGTACAAAGTGCACTCTGGAGTCGACAAAGTGTCATGCTATATACAGCGGCTGTCATCAACAAGCATGTTAAAACTTACCTTATATGCTCAGATTCGAAGGACAAGGGTAAAGATACTGTCTTTACTTTTACTGATTTGCTGTATGATCGCATAATAGAGACTGACCCAAACGAAAGAAACCAGTTTGATGAAGTCATCTGGACTGATGGCCCTTCTTCCGAATTGAAAAACCGCTATATGGTTAAGCTTTTGTGCTATTTGTCATTAAAACATAACACAAATTTCACCTGGAAATATTTCGCCACTAGTCATGGCAAGGGCATCGTCGATGGTGTGGGTGGTAGGGCGAAAAGTGTAATAAGAACGGCAGTCATGAGCAATAAAGATGACGCTGTTGTGGTACAATCTCGCGATTTCTGTAATGCAGCGTCAACATTGATGCACAAAACCGAAAATTTCCATGTTAGCAATTTTTACATTGAATCGCATATATCTAAAGTACAACCATGGCTGGATGTGTGTAGTGTCGAAGGCATACGAAACATGCATATATAATCAATTTTGATTGTGATCGCAAAGTGGTAAAGCTTTGGGAAAACTCCTTAGAGTCTCAGCATTTAATAGAATTAATGTATTACTCTGTGTCAACAAATGAAGCATGTAGTACCATTAATAGTAATGTGTCGCATCCAGCATTTTCAATTGGAGATTGGGTTGTTGTCACATATGATGATGCACATTTTCCACGTGAGATTACGGTTGTCCATAGTCAAGATATTGAGGTCTCAGTTATGCACCCAAGTGAAAATAATTATAAGTGGCCGAACCAATTGGACAAAATCTACTATAAATGCAATGACATTGTTAAGAAAATAAAAGCTCCAAAAGTTGTCGGTTCAAGAGGGCAGTTCGCCTTTGACGATGAAATCTATTATATATTTTGAAAGATCTGTGTGTTCGCGATGGACTCGATAACGGCCGACCCGATTTCGATGAAACTTGGTATGTGGGGGTATTTTCTGTCGGGAACGGGCATAGGCCTATTAATTTTCAGATCCGAGGTCAAATCTGTTTTTACGCCGTTTTGCGCTAATATATTTCAGTTCGGTGCTCACAAATCGATTCGATATAGCGCGAATAATAAATTGCCAGTCATATAATTTGCACGGTTAGAATATGTGGCGCTTCATCTTTCCAATGATGTATCACACGCCTGTGTACGTTTAAAGTTTCTACCTTAATTATCGGGAAGAACGCAGGACCATGCTTCGCTCATCGAAAAACATTGCGTAAATATATTACGCCATCAACAGATCGTGACGTGGTCGCGTTAACTCTTAACCGGCCGATGTCGCGTTAACTCATCACCGGCCGAGGTATCCGCAAATGACATTGGGCTATATATCTCGGAAACGGGTGGAGCTATCGACTTGAAATTTGGTATGTGAATGTATCTTGCCCCGGATACGAATTTTATCGGGTCGCTGAGCCCGTGCGACGCCAGCTTCGCGCAGACCAGATCTCGGAAACGGGTGGAGCTATCGACTTGAAATTTGGTTTTTGAATAGCCCGGACGAAGTCGGGTCACCTTCTAGTATAATATAATATAATGGATTTTGACATATATATTGTATTTTCATATGGTACTAGAGTACTGCATCTGTATTGAATGAAATATTATGTTGATGATATTATTCTACAAAACAATTTGTTCTCATTCTACAATTACGTAAGTTGCATGTATTTAGTTAAAATTTATAAACATTATACATGTCTAGAAATGATAAAATAAATAATACAGTTCTTTCGTTCAAAGTTATAAATGAAAAAACATCTGTAATTTGCTAATTTTATTAAATTACTTTGTTCAGTCAGTCCAGATGCGAGCTAGTGTGCTTTCATGGGAACCGTAACAATTGTCATTTTCATTAGATATATCACATTATCTGAATTGGATATGTTGATGCATAGACCTAACTTTAGTCAAAAATGTATAAAAAAAACAACAAAAACGATTTATTCTTTTTGCACATTTTGCTGTGAAAGCACACACTAGTACCATATACCTAGTAATTGATTTAAATTATTTAAACTATTGAAATAACTATAGATAATTATATCCAAATGAATTAATTTAAAGTTGATTGTTAGAGTTACATTTGTTCTATCAAATAAAATTGTTTAATTGAATATGATCTGGTATTTGTTATTTTCTACAGTATAGGCTATATTGTTACATAATATCTTCAACTTTCTCTCATTGGATGGAATCTGCTATTAAAACTAACAAGTGCAGCAGTACTTAGGGTTTAGACAATATAATAAAACATAATGCCAAGATTAAATACTAAATTCTAATGTATATAATTATAGATCTATGTTATGCCAGGTTTGTGGCATCTGTAATTTCTGTATTTAATAGGCACTTGAATTTAAATTATTGCCCGAATATTCCAATATCACACTCAGTCATAGCTTCAATAATAGAGTATTCATACACACTAATGTCAGTGTATCTAGAATTCTAAAGCACACATCATTGCAGTGTATCTAAATCCTTCTAAATCAGTTCTTGCATTCTTGCCATAAAAAGGAATGAGAGAAAATTGAAGCTTTTATGTATTACAGTTGATATAATTTGAGAAATATGCTAAATGTCCCGTACGACACCTGGATTTGTCCCGTACAACACTAATTCAACAATTAACAGTAAAATAGTATTTTACATAGAAATCTAGTTTACACTTCTATTGTTGAACATTATTTACCAAAATGTTTAACATATGCATTAGTTTTGCACACTTTACTATTAGAAATGGGCAAAATGTGGAGCAGTGACAAAAATGTCCCGTACAACATATTTTCTTTGTCCCGTACAACACCGTTGTTTATTTGCTACCATGCCAATTTATCTGAATTTTGAAAAAAAATCATGTTTTCCATTATAAAGAGCAATCTTTCCTATCTTAACATTTTATAATTTGAAGGACTTAATTATGCACATCTAACAGAAATATTGCTAAATAGTTGAGTACCCTAATAATCATGTCACAAAAATGTCCCGTACGACACCCAACTATTATGCCATATTATAGAAAAAATCTTTGCTCAATGTCATGAACTATGATTCCAAGAGTTTGACCTAGGAATGAGTGATAATTAAACACTAAATATTGTCTGCAAACTTCAATCAATTAATCGCCAGAAGCTGGAGTGTTTTCAAAATGTCCCGTACAACACCAAAATAATCGCCCCTAATAGTCTTGTCTTGTTATCTTCTTGTCTTGTTGTCGTCTTGTCTTCTTATTTCTTTGCCTTGCCGATTCTGTAGATCTTGGTCACTTCTTGTAGGAATTCCGATGTTCTGATGTCCTCTTCTCTGTATTTTGCCCATAGGTCGCTGATCTTCGTATCTATTTTTGTGTATTCAGTTCTAACTGAAATGCACTCAGCAAACTTATCTAAACAAACATCGAGTAGTTCTCACTGAGATCATATCAGCATCAGAAAGACGACTCTGTATATTCTACCGACTGTTATACAAACACTTGGTGCCAACGTGAACAGAGTGTGAACAACTGTCAAAATTTTTATTCGTTTTCTCATTGAATCTTCATTAATCATAATTCCTTATAGTGTTCGAACGTGATATTTGGATTTACCACGTGATTTGTAAGTAATAACTTCAATATATTCACAATAAACTTACCTTATCATAAACCTAAAATAATCTCATAAAATATGTCAAACAAACTAATGACAAAACATCATAAAAGTATTAACAAAAGTAATTTATTCTTGTAAAATATTCACTCATAAAACATACAAATAATCTCAAACAAAACATCATAAAAGTAATACAGTAGCTTCATTTAATTTAATTTATTCATCCAATATATTATTAAAAAATATGTCCACATAATTCATAGAACTTAAAACATAAAATCTCCCGTCCCAATATATTGGTATAATCCTAGGAAGATTCGGCCGATAAAACCTGCCGAATCTTCACGGACCCCGGTACGTCACCCATCCAAGGACTAACCAAGCTTGACGTTGCTTAACTTCGGTCTAACGACTTGTGACCAAGGTATCTAGACCTCTCGAGCAGAGAAGTTATCAGCATTCTGTATTTACCCTGCAACAGCTACATGTATACTACTACCCAGTTCTTTTTTTGAGATCTGAAAATCTCAACCGAGTCCTCTCCCAGAGCTACTGCATCATGACACAGTCCTCTGAGAGTCAGACGAGGCCCAGTGTAACAGAACAAGAGAGAGAGAAGTGCAGAAATCCCAACCCGGATTTCTAAGTATCATAAACATCCAAGGACTAACTCAAGCTCGACGTTGCTTAACTTTGGTGATCACACAAAGAGTCTAAAGACTGTGACCAAGAGATCTAAACCTCTCGAGTAGAGAATTCATCTGTCTTCTATATTTTACCATGGACTATAAATATATTTATAGTCCATGATTTTACACAGTAACCGCTACACTTCCTCCCTCACTCAAGAGTCAAGAGTGGGTGACAACTGTTTTGTTATCTGATAATTTAATATGTACATGTACGTGAATATTTACAAACACATCAATTTCGTACCCACATAATTAGAGTGCCAATGAGGTTTGCAAGCATGTTAAAATACTCCTCCAGGTATATACATGTATACATGAAAAAGTACTAAGGCCAAAAAAAAACAGATTGTATGTTTCCGCTAACGGAGCGAAAAAATTAGGGTAGGTACCCGGTAAGTAGGGAATTTTTTATTTTATTTTATTTTGATATTTGTTATCCAGCTGCAGAAATATTGAACTACCTCGACCGAGTGACATATACTAGTAATATGCCAATTAGTGTTGTGGCCTTTGTGGGGAAAGTATTACTAGCTTTAAACTAGGTGCAAAATTGATGTCACTAAATTTTTATAAGAATTTTACCCATAATACCGCCATTATACCGTACTTTTATTGTGACGACTACATCCCATTGTCTGGAGGTAGCCAGTACACCCAACCTAGCATGCCTAGGAAACAGTAACTGTACCCCTAACATATGTGATGATAACCTTTATACATGTATATATACTGATACACACCCACCATGTCTGTTGATAGTGTTCCTATGTTCCATAAGTCCCAAAGAAGGCATAAAGCAGGCATGAGATCCTCTCTCATGAAATTAAAATTGCAAAATTCATGCCCATCAATCCACAACCAATCACACACCTGGGGCTTTTGAGACAACTATCACTTAATGGTCACTTTTCACAGGGATATGTTAGAAACCATGTGTTTTGCACACTAATGATCATCAATATTTACGAGCATTAGTGGTAAAAACAGTAAAAAAGAAAAGACAATTTTGACTTTTTCTCAAAATATCAATAAAACGTTTAGGTATATTTTATGGTCGGTCGATGTGCAGAAACTAGAGCTGGGCGGTTTTTTTTTTCAGGCTCGGTTTTCAATTTCGGTTTTTTACTAAGAAAAACCTCGGTTCGGTTTCGATTTCGGTAATTTTCCTAACAAGGCTTGAACAAATGGGAATTGATAACTGTTTTCATAAAATAATTAAATTTATTCAAAATCATGTAAAAATAAAGCAAACAGAACTAAAAATATGATTCTGTAATAACAACAAAAAATAAACTTAAACTTAAAACAAATTAAAATATATTGTAACACTGTTTAACTGCAGTTCATTAACTTAAAGTCTTAAACTAAATGAATATTTTCATTTGGGTCGCATAATTCACATTGATATCATGATTAATGATGATTCAAGTTCATTAAACAAATTGACAACAATAGCAGCTTGAAGGCTTGAAGCCTATTGAGTATTGAAGCCTATTGATGCAGAAATGCTTGTATTCCAATTTCCAAATGGAATCAACATCTCAAATTATGATTTAGGAATACAAGCATTTCTGCGTGAATAGGCTTCAAGCTGCATCTTCTGTCTGACAGAACTAAGCCTGATTTACTAAAAATCCTTTCACTGGGAACAGATGTTCCAGGAATGAACAACAGAGACCTGGCAAAGTCTGCAAGATGTTTGTATTGTCTTTTATTGTTCTGTCACCAAATGAACAGGCAATCTGTTGGTTCAATGGGATCTTCTTCAAGGTAATGGTCAGTTTCAAACAGTAGCACTGCTCTAAGTTCATCTTCATCTCCTTTCGTTGGCTCCTTTTTCTTCGCCACTTTTTTTTTAACGTAGCCCAGAAATCATGCTTAGGAACTGTCTCCTCTTTACCCTTTTCTGATACTGAGACTGTGGAGGAAGTAGATGGAGTAGCATGAGTTATTTGAACTTCCTCAACAGAGTCAACATTTTCCTCTGATTCTGAACATGTCTCTTTATCTTTGGTCACAAGTTTGGTGTCTTTGTTACAGTGTGAAAACAGTTGGTCTAACAACATTTGTCTGGCAGTACATTTCAGATTGTCACATGAAAAGGCATGTAGTTTAAATCTGGGATCAATACATGTTGAAACAGCATATAGTGCATTTTTCTCATAGTCAGGCCACCTGCTATTGATGTTACTTGTAACAGTTTTGCCAAAGTCATTCAATACAGAACAGGACAGTTCATCTATGACAGTGTTCAGAACTGGTATGATCATGGATGTGGTGGCAAACTTTGCAGACGAGAGCATTGTTGTTGCATTTTCCAGAGGTTTCAATGCCTTGACATATTCAGCTGCCGTTTTCCATTCAAATGCATTAAGATTTGGCAATTTAGCGATGGATGCAATTACTGCAGACAGAGGTTCTTTTTCTTGTACTAATCTTTCCATCATATACATGTAGTACGTCGAGTTCCATCGGGTTTCGCACTCTGTTTTTAGCTTATGTTCCTTCAACCCCATTGTTCTTTGCATTTCTTTGAGTTTATGTGTGGCTTGAGAACTATGATGATAATATGTCACAATAGTTTTACACTTCGCTATTATTTTCTGAGTGGCAGGAAACTTTTTAAGACTGTCTTTAATTACAAGTTGGAGGGTATGTGCGAAACAGCGCAGAGTTGTGAAATGAGATGGCAATAATTTTGCAGCAGCGACCATATTGGAAGCATTATCCGAAACCACATACACTTTGCATTTTTTCCCTTTATCCCTTATCCAGTTTTCAACACAATTTGTTAAATCCGTCGATATATTAACAGCTGTATGTGAGTCTGGGGTATGAGTAATGGCGAGACAATAATCCTTCAGTTCAAAATCAGAATTGAGAAAATTGCATGTTATGGCCATATATGCGTCATTCGCTCTGGAAGTCCAATGGTCAGTAGTTAATCCAAAGAATTCTGCTTGCTTTAGCTCCTCGAGAATTTCTGCTTTTTTTGTTTGGTACATTCCTGGGATGAGAACTGATCGCAATTCACGTCTTGTTGGTGGCTTATAACACGGCTGAAGATAATTTATAAGCTTGAGGAATCCTTCATCTTCTACGATTGACATAGGTTGATAATCTAGACAAATCATTTGTACTATGAGATTGTCTGATTGCAATCTTCTGGCATCTTTCTTATCCCAAATACCATGTGATCCCAAATATCCAGTTATTCTTCCTTGTTTCGTTTCTCTACTATCAGTTACAACAGATTCAGATTTCCGTTTTCTACATATAAGCCCAGAAGAAGTGGCGGTCTTTTCAACTTGAAGCTGACTCTCGCTTTCAATTTCAGTTTGTGTTTCAACGAATTCTTTTTTGTGTTTTCTTTGGATATGTGACCGCAAGTTTGACGTGTTTCCGTGCTCCGCCGATATTTCTTTGATACATAATTTACAAGATGAAAGTTTATTATTTTTTTTATTGAAAAATCGTAGCCATTTGCTTTTCGTACTCGACATTATGAGAATTATGACATCGTTGTCGAGACGAGTTGATTTTTTCGAGTCGCCAACATGTGTCTCGCTTGGAAACGGAAGTCGATTAATAACTTCCGGCGGACCGGCGAGTATAATTTCCGACCGTCCCGCTGACCGGTGAAATACGGTCAGTAGTCAACCAAGAAAGATCGCCGATGACGGTTTTCTTCTAATTGTTCGGTTCGGTTTTTAGTGGTGGAGGAAACACCGAACTTACGGTAAAAACCGCAAAACCGCCCAGCTCTAGCAGAAACATAGCAACTTTTTTCTTTGGCCTAACAAGTCCTACTAATGCCCCCTTTCCTCGAATAACGCTACTAACAAAAGAGTCTATAGAGCTGTGTGGGTGCGTATGCATGTCATCGGCGGTTCTCCTGACATAGGATGTATTTACAATATTAAAGAAGAAAAAAGAAAGCTTGGTACATAGTATGATCATAAATTATTGTAAAATTTTCATTGATACTTAAAAAAAATTCTTTTTATATTCCAGTGAAAGCCACTCTTCCATTATTTGTTGTTGTGTTATCAAGAATTATTCTTAAGGAAAAACAGACGACGACAGTGAGTAACTGAGTATTAGCTATGACATCATGTCACATGACTGTTATTTCTCAATATTTGTTGTATCATGTTATTTATTCCAAGGCAAAGATTGCTGTTTAAAAGCAATATTGTCATATTGTTTTTCAAGGAATGAGAATCATGCAGAGATATTCTTTTATTGATTAACCCTTCCTCCATCTGTCTGGTTGTCTGCCCTTCCGTTCAAGGCCCACAGACAATATTTTATGTCACTTTTTTCAAACATACCAGATAAAATAAAATAAAGTAATAGATGTAATTAAATACTGTACATATAAACCTGGAAAAAGTATTTGTATTGTATTTGTAATCATCAAATTAAAAAGTATTTGTTATTTAATCAGATTCTTTAGCTATCTAATCGTGGCACGTCCCATGTCTGAACTGATATCTCAACCATGCCAATGTAATTTGATATGGATGATAACTTTAATAAAAGGTCGGCCGACCACAGTGTCCCCCGACAATGTGGCAAGTCGATGCCGCTTTGTTAAAGAAATGTTCTAAGTCGAAAGGGTTAATAATTCCGTAAAAAAAATAATTTTTCCGTCATCTATATACATGATGCACATCTCCAATATGTGGGTAACAATACTCTGAAGTTTCAAATATCTACGATCAAAACTGTAGGAGGAGTTGATTACACCATGAAGGTACCCTCATACAGAAAATTATAAAAAATGTTTTTCAAAGTCGAAAGCCAAGGCCCCTAACTCTGGGAAAAATCATTGGATCAAACTCAAATTCGAACTTGACCTGTATTTTGATATGAACGACCCACAGAAAAACAGAATTTTAAATTGAACAGTCCAAACTTGAGTTATCATCCAGAAACCAAAGAAAAAACAAGAAAAAATGAATTTTCTAAGTCGAAAAAAGTCCATAACTCTAGGAAAAATTATCGGATCAAACTCAAATTCGATCTCAACCTGTATCTTGATATGACTGATTAAAGGATCCAAACTTTAGATATCATCCGGAAATCGAAAAAGTGAGAAATTTTCTAAGTAAAAAAAAGTTGAAAAAAGGGAAATAACTCCATAAAAGAACATCGGATCAAACCCAGAATTGCAGAGCACCTGTGTTCTTGGTTGAGACACCTACATACCAAGTTTCAATCAAACCGGATGAGTATAACTCAGGACGGACGGGACGTACGCATGCACAGACTGGGCTGATTACAATAGTCTCCCAAAAATAAATTTTTCAGGGGACAATAAAAGCATTCGGAGGAGTGTATAACACAGTATTTGTTTACATTTTCCATATTAGAGTTAATCTTCGTTGTTTATCTGAAAATGTTGATATTTTGTTTGATCGCATACATGTAAGTATCTCATCCATGTCCATTCAGGCATACATATGTACATGTATATCTTAGCCTTGGATTGTTAGGGTCTGAATGAAATTTAGTATGGTGTTTTACCCACGAAAGTCAGATAGGGGTGAGTTTTGTGGTAGTATCAAGGAATCTTTCAGAACAGAAAGAAACCTTACAGTTTTAACACCAAATTTAATGCGATACATGTATATAGTGCAAAATTTAACGGCAAAGCACCGACTACTGATTGAAACATACATGTGGGGTAAAACAAAGGAGGACAAAATCTAATAAAAAAGTTTCAAAATTATGTCAATTATGCAACTTGCGAGTAAGGTGAACTTCATTTTATGCTAGAATGTCCGAAGTTGAATTAATTTAGACTTAAGTATATATCAATGAAATATTACTCACCCAGCCCTGCAACGTTAGCTAATCTATGTGATCTGTTGAATTTCAATAATGATCAAAAACTTCAAAACTTAGCGATTTTTTCATTAAGCTGGGAATGAGAGAGCTTCCCAATATTACTCAAGAACCCAACCAAATCCAAGGGTAAGCATAGACGACAACGATGATGATGATGATAATTAGATAACGAAGACAATGACGATATTGATGGCGAAAACATTGGCGATGATATATATAGTATAATGATACCGACGATGGGAATGATGATAATGATTGTGACAATGATGATAGCGATGGTTATGATGATGACGATGATGATGACGACAAAGATTACGATGACTACAACAACGATGATGATGTTACTGATGGATGACGATGATGACAAGGACGACGATGATGGCCTACTTTAGACTAACGATTTTGAAATAATGGACCAGCTTCTGCTCTGCAGTAGATCCTAACTTAACCGCCATTGCAGCACATGTGTATATAGCTTTCCTTGTATATATGTTCAACGTTTACACTCTAATTTTGTACTTTGTTGTGCTATTTGAGTATTAAATCATCTAACTTGCTTCAAAAGAGGTCCTGGTGACGTTTGCATTTTCAATTCAGTTTGTCTATATGCAAGTAGTGGCTTTCTGTCTGGCTGTGCAAATATCTCAGCTATGGTTTATCGGATCTCATTGAAATATGCTATACGAGTCAGTATGTGGGGTTCACCATACAGTAGGTAGTGATTTCAAAAGAGGGGCAAATTATATTTTTTGCATTTCCATTTCTACAGTTTTCTTTCTTTTTCAGGTATATCTCTCGCTGTTACCAATTATTGGTGGAGTGATAATTGCATCAGTTACTGAGCTGCATTACAACAGTATTGGGCTCATATCTGCTCTTGCTGCTACATTTGGTTTTGCTTGCCAGAATATTTTCTCAAAAAAGGTATTGCCGACTTGAATAAATATATGTTATAACCATTTAGGGTTTCCAATGTCCATATATCCAGGTTGAGCTACCTTCTCTGGAGTCTGTGCCGTATTATCCTGTATATTGGCATGGGAACTATGTTGCTTAGCTTATGAAATAGCACACCACACAATTGATGCCGTGCTGGTTCACTTCGAAGTACTACATCATCAACAATACAGTGTGTCAAAACAGATTTGTTTGTGCATATGCCTTCAAACAAAATATTGTTGTTTTGCAACCAACTTTTCAAGTGTATTTTCACCATTTTCCATTAGAAATATATACATGTATATGTATATGTTCGATATTGTAAATAAAATAGAAATTTATACCAATTGCCTAGATCATGCCATGAATCTCTACTCTGGCTAACACCCGTAGAGATAATATTCCACCAGTATAAAACCTTGGAACTTTTTGAAGTTTTGACAGGGAACCTTATAAAGTCGAAAAACTAAATGCGGGAAATATATTTCTTAGTTATTATATATTCCTTAATAATGTACTTCACTGTAGGTGAAGGATCTAACTAGAAATTTCATGACTTAAGTGACTGTGAGCAATTTTGCTTTGCCTCGCTTACAATTGTGGAGTTTATCCTGGGTATTCAATGTTTATTGCGATATCGGCTCAGAAAAGTCACGGTAAAGCATGCAAGTTTTAGTTGTGACCTTCA
The DNA here is from genome assembly GCA_032622095.1 of Siphonodentalium dalli. Classification (NCBI taxonomy): domain Eukaryota; kingdom Metazoa; phylum Mollusca; class Scaphopoda; order Gadilida; family Siphonodentaliidae; genus Siphonodentalium; species Siphonodentalium dalli. The sequence goes on along the minus strand of CP136063.1, from coordinate 80,244,888 downwards.
CATACAGTGAAGTACATTATTAAGGAACAGATAATAACTAGAAATATATTCCTCGCATTATTTTTCAACTTTATAAGGTTCCCTGTCAAAACTTCAAACGTTCCAAGGCTTGGTTATGGTGGAATATGATCTCTATGGGCATTAGCCAGAGTAGAGATTCATGGCATGATCTAACAATTGCCAAAATGTATGTAAATCTATACTTCTAAAAACAAAGCAAGTTTCTCCACATCCCACATGCATTCACTGTTGTCATCCAGGTTAAGACTTATCCTAAAAAAAAAAAGGGGGAAACAGGAAGACAGCCCGGCAGGGCTATGTTCCCCCCAGCAATATACTGAATTATTCTAGTTATATGTTAATTTATTGTACTATTCATATGTGTATTGTAAATAAAAATATCCTATCCTATCCTATCCAGGTTAAGACTTAAAAAAAACGCCTACATAAATAATTGGATTCTGTATATCAAGAGTCGAAGTCATTAAATTTAAGTCAGTTATTAAGTGTGAGATAGCACCAAATGATGTAGTTTCCAAACCTGTTTATACAAAAATACTTGTACATGTTTTCAATGACATATTAAACAGACATGAACCTAGAATTATCTATATCTAATTTGGAAAGAGGGATATAGAAATGGGATGGAAATAAACTTACATGATAGATTTATGACTGAACTTGTCATTATAGTCATGAAAAACGTGCTTTCTTGCAAACATGATTGGAGGAAAAAAAGGAATCAGAGGAATTTAGAGAGCGAGCCACAGATTTCCATGAAATTATATTGCAGTTCACCCGTTATTCTTTAAAATCTCAAGCTCTGCATGATTCAAAAAAAGTAATCGACTCCTTAACCACAGCAGAATTATGGGTGACTTTTCAGGATTGAGTCGGAAATATGGCTTGTTGCCATGTTGATGAATGGCAACAAGCCATATTTCCGACTAAATCCTGAAAAGTTACCCATAATTCTGCTGTGGTTAAGGAGTCGATTACTTAGGGCATTACTGTAGTTCCCTTGACCATGGTGAATGATATCTACCACCTTATATTGAATCTCCTTTTGTCATTTTGCATCATTTTACTTTAATGCAAATGGTGAAATTACTCGAGCATTCAATTGAGAATGGCATGATTTGCCAGCGACCTCGTTACCAACTGAGAACAGTCATATGATTTGGCAGCTTCTTCACTGGCGAATCACATGATTCACATGGTTCATTCTTCATATGCAACCACTCACTGTTATTTCCCGAGATATGTAATTTTTTGGCAGCCTGGCAAATATTTGTCTGCGACCAAATTGCGGATGAAGATGGATAACTCTTAAATCAAGTGGCTTTGAGATATTTGACAATTCGGCCAAATTTTGTTGAACAAAATGTTGATAAATAACATGTTGTGGGCAATTTTATACTATACCGGTAGTTGACTGTGGTTAGCATTATTTTTGGGCAATCGATTCTGATATCTGAACAAATTTAAAAAAATGTTGTTGGAATCCGATTATATGGGGGGGGGGGGGGGGGGGGGACCATCGAATCGAATTGAGTACCTTTAAGATTGATATCCCAGAATTAATCTTTCTTTTAATAATTTGAGTTTCTCAGCCGCTCTTGTATATCCAGTCTAAATTAATTTCTCAATCTTTTAGTGCTTAAAGGACACTGGATACCATCATCTTCATCTGCTGGTTCTTCTCTCCAGAACTGCTTCATTGTTCTTCCTACCTGTGTGGGTGCTGATTGATCTGAGAAAAATTGTATTTGATACTGAAAGTGTTGTAAGTTTTTAATATATACATAGAGCTCACAGAGGGTATACTGCCTTTTGATGAAGCACAATCACGTGTCAGAGAGTAGTTTTCACCATTGCCCAGCAAGTGAACCATTGCCGGGCTATAGCCTTCACACTATTACTCACCTGCTGATGTCATGGTTAATTGGTGCAAGGAGAGAATTGTGTCCACTAACTCTGATCACTAGCGAACCATTTGACAGGAAAATAATGCTTTTCAGGGCTACACACATTGACAGTTATTATTGCTTAATTCTGAAAGATATCGCCAAAAGCCACATGGTTCATTCTGCCTGGTTACATCATAATTACGTTCTCAAGAAACACACTGTCCTGACTGGTTCTCAATAAATTGTGAATTTAATAATTTCCTCTACCATTGTTGGTGGCGGTACAAAAATTGTCAAGACACTTATTTTACCCATGAATTTAACTTGATGTTTTGTGGCAAAGTTTATGGTGCCTGTTCAATATTAATGTTTAGATGCAGTGCCAAATGACGACATCCTTACATTAAAGGAATTAGTCTCTCAAAAAAATATTTTTTTTATCGTCATAATAATAATAATATATGTCTAACAGACCCATTTCGCCAAGAAAATTAAAAATCGAGCAGATAGTATTTATATTATTATGATATTAAAAAAATTGCGGAAATATCCGAAGACAGTCAATGAGTGCGATCACATGACCACAACGCGGTCACATGACCGATCATCTGCATCGACGCTTACCGATGACAGCGGTGGGTGGAGCTTGAAATAATTCCGCCAATCGCATAACGAGTTGATAAATTACGCTGGATAATTACCTAAGCCTTTACGATAAATAGCGCTCACGGAATAAAACTGTTTGAATGTGCTGAATTATGAACTGGCTTTACTAGAATGTGGATTATATAACGAATAATGATGGCTAAAATGCACTTTGATGCGATAAAAGTTATTTGAAATGAGATTAATTTATGCAGAAATGCAATGAGCGAGCGGAATTTCGTGCAAAACTAATTTAACTGTTTCTGAAAGAATACAAGTTTGGCATATACCGGTACTTCATTCTTCGTTGTATGGTACCAATTTCGGAAGCTAGTTTACACATTAGTGTCACCCCGTTGTGCGCTATATGCGTACAATTAATTACAAATGGATCTGATTAAAAAGGTGGTAGTTATTGTACTAGTACGTGTATCATGATGGCTTGAATTCGTCATAATAATGTTCCTGTCTGTTTCTTCACACGAAACATTTTGTGTGGAGAAGTGCACGACTGTGAACAGCTTGCTAAAATCCTTCCAGTCAAGATCGATAAGTGAGTAAACAAAATAATTCACTCGAATACACAACAGACTGTTGAAACTACAATAATTATTAGTTAGAGGCTGCAGTTTGGCATAACGATATTTTTTTTAATTGAAGGCTAGCCTGGCATTGTTTTTCAGTTTGTTGTTTGTTTTATTTTACGTTTTGATGGCACATATTGACTTACTAGAGAGGATTTTTTTGAATTGTTAGCATAGAAAAACTCCAATGATTGCCTCTAATAAAGAGCGTCCATGTTTTCGTCGCGGTGTAGTCAATAAAGAGCGTTCTCAATTATGAACGTGTTCTATTTCAATGTCATGGGTGATTTTGTATGTGGTATTGTGACAATTAAATATAAAGAGCGTCCATGTTTCCGTCTCCCAAAAGCGGTAGACAATAAAGAGCGTTCTAAATTACGCACTGTGTTGTCTTTTTGGAGGTACTAAATAATGGATCGCTAGCCCGCCCACAACTGAACACACTACATCTACTAGCCATCTTGGAATATGTGGAGATGACAGATACTCGCGATATTTATATCGAAAGTAAAACAACAAACAAACACAAAACAAAGGCGCATAAATAGAGTTAACATTATTCAGCCCAGTGTTTATATAAATTTGGGCGCTTCTTATATATGTATGATCAGAGAGATAATGTTCGAATTCTTTCTATTCACTTTGGGGCATATAGAGTGCAAACAAGTTCGCGACTGACACTGATGAATAGTCACTGAGTGATTACAAATCACCGAGTGAATACGCGAGACAATCAAAGCACTATTACTGCGATCTATTTACCAAAACAGACATGTGCCGGCCTGTTAATTATTAATGGCTACAAAAACAACAATCATTCTAGGGGCTATTAATTACTTTATTCACATAGCTATTGTCTTCTATTCCAGATAAACGGCCAAAGCGTAACGTAATCTATACACCACACGCGCACATACGACTCCGCATTTTAGTATCGGCTGACTTACGATTACGTCCTCGTAGTCTGCATAATAAACTCCGGCTCCGAATCTGTGTTTTTAATTCGCTCCCCACAAGTACGTCACTCGTAGTTTAGTCACGGAAATCTCCGAATACCGGTGCTGGTATTATTTATTTATTTTACGGGTTATTTATTATGCGATCGGAATGGGACTTGGATCATTTTAATCACAACAGGGAGGGCTTTCCGATTGCGTTTTGTAGTTTCTAGAGCGAATAAATCCTTTAACACTTTGAACAAATTGTCAAAATTAGAACACAATTACGATTTCTTAACTTTATTAGCTCAACTTTACTTTGTAAAGTTTGAGCTATTGCCATGGCTTTGTCGTCCGTCGTCCGTGTGTGCGTGTGTGCGTGTGTACGTAACGCGTCAACAATAGAGGCTACAGGTCGTACCTTTGATCGGATCATTATGAAATTTGTCATAGCTGTTGACATCAACATTTGTACCGGAATGATTCATTTTGGGGTCATACGGAAAAAAAACATGGCCGCCAGTGGCCATCTTAGATTTCAAAGTTCAATCCATTAGCACGGGCTACAGGCCTTACTGTTCGTCTGATCGTCATGAAATTTGTCATGGATGTTAATATTGACATGTAGATGGGAACGAGTAATTTTGGGGTCATTCGGCCAAAAAACATGGCCGCCAGCAGCCATCTTCGATTTTACTCTTTGCATGACTAAATCCTTTAGCACGGGCTACAGGTCGTACCTTTAGTCAGATCGTCATAAAATTTGTCATGGATGTTAACAATGACATGTAGATGGGAACGAGTCATTTTTGGGTTATTCGGGCAAAAAACATGGCCGCCAGCAGCCATCTTGGATTTTACTCTTTGTATGACTAAATCCTTTAGCACGGGCTACAGGTCGTACCTTTAGTCTGATAATCATGAAATTTATCATGGCTGTTGAAATTGGAATGTAGATGGGAACGAGTCATTTTGGGGTCATTCGGACAAAAAACATGGCCGCCAGTGGCCATCTTTGTTTTCAAAATTCAATCCATTAGCACGGGCCACAGGTCGCACTGTTCGTCTGATCGTCATGAAATTTGTCATGGATGTTAATATTGACATGTAGATGGGAACGAGAAATTTTGGGGTCATTCGGCCCAAAAACATGTCCGCCAGCAGCCATCTTGGATTTTACTCTTTGTATGACTAAATTCTTTAGCACGGGCTACAGGTCGTACCTTTAGTCTGATCATCATCAAATTTGTCATGGATGTTAACAATGACATGTAGATTGGAACGAGTCATTTTGGGGTCAATCGGCCAAAAAACATGGCCGCCAGCAGCCGTCTTGGATTTTACTCTTTGCATGACTAAATCCTTTAGCACGGGCTACAGGTCCTACTTTTAGTCTGATCATCATAAAATTTGTCAAGAATGTTAATAATGACATGTAGATGGGAACGAGTCATTTTGGGGTCATTCGGCCAAAAAACATGGCCGTCAGCAGCCATCTTGGATTTTACTCTTTGTATGACTAAATCCTTTAGCACGGGCTACAGGTCGTACCTTTAGTCTGATCATTATAAAATTTGTCATGGCTGTTGATATTGGAATGTAGATGGGAACGAGTCATTTTGGGGTCATTCGGACAAAAAACATGGCCGCCAGCGGCCATCTTGGATTTCAAAATTTAATCCATTAGCACGGGCCACAGGTCGTACTGATTGTCTGATCATCATGAAATTTGTCATGGATGATAATATTTACATGTAGATGGGAACGAGTAATTTTGGGGTCATTCGGCTAAAAAACATGGCCACCAGCAGCCATCTTAGATTTTACTCTTTGTATGACTAAATTCTTTATCACGGGCTGCAGGTCGTACCTTTAGTCTGATCATCATAAAATTTGTCATGGATGTTAACAATGACATGTAGATGGGAACGAGTAATTTTGGGGTCAATCGGCCAAAAAACATGGTCGCCAGCAGCCATCTTGGATTTTACTCTTTGTATGACTAAATCCTTTAGCACGGGCTACAGGTTGTATCTTTAGTCTGATCATCATAATATTTTTCAAAAATGTTAATAATGACATGTAGATGGGAACGAGTCATTTTGGGGTCATTCGGCCAAAAAAGATGGCCGCCAGCAGCCATCTTGGATTTTACTCTTTGTATGACTAAATCCTTTAGCACGGGCTACAGGTCGTACCTTTAGTGAGATCGTCATAAAATTTGTCATGGATGTTAACAATGACATGTAGATGGGAACGAGTCATTTTTGGGTTATTCGGGCAAAAAACATGGCCGCCAGCAGCCATCTTGGATTTTACTCTTTGTATGACTAAATCCTTTAGCACGGGCTACAGGTCGTACCTTTAGTCTGATAATCATGAAATTTATCATGGTTGTTGAAATTGGAATGTAGATGGGAACGAGTCATTTTGGGGTCATTCGGACAAAAAACATGGCCGCCAGTGGCCATCTTTGTTTTCAAAATTCAATCCATTAGCACGGGCCACAGGTCGCACTGTTCGTCTGATCGTCATGAAATTTGTCATGGATGTTAATATTGACATGTAGATGGGAACGAGTAATTTTGGGGTCATTCGGCCTAAAAATATGGCCGCCAGCAGCCATCTTGGATTTTACTCTTTGTATGACTACATTCTTTAGCACGGGCTACAGGTGGTACCTTTAGTCTGATCATCATCAAATTTGTCATGGATGTTAACAATGACATGTAGATTGGAACGGGTCATTTTGGGGTCAATCGGCCAAAAAACATGGCCGCCAGCAGCCGTCTTGGATTTTACTCTTTGCATGACTAAATCCTTTAGCACGGGCTACAGGTCCTACTTTTAGTCTGATCATCATAAAATTTGTCAAGAATGTTAATAATGACATGTAGATGGGAACGAGTCATTTTGGGGTCATTCGGCCAAAAAACATGGCCGTCAGCAGCCATCTTGGATTTTACTCTTTGTATGACTAAATCCTTTAGCACGGGCTACAGGTCGTACCTTTAGTCTGATCATTATAAAATTTGTCATGGCTGTTGATATTGGAATGTAGATGGGAACGAGTCATTTTGGGGTCATTCGGACAAAAAACATGGCCGCCAGCGGCCATCTTGGATTTCAAAATTTAATCCATTAGCACGGGCCACAGGTCGTACTGATTGTCTGATCATCATGAAATTTGTCATGGATGATAATATTTACATGTAGATGGGAACGAGTAATTTTGGGGTCATTCGGCCAAAAAACATGGCCACCAGCAGCCATCTTAGATTTTACTCTTTGTATGACTAAATTCTTTATCACGGGCTGCAGGTCGTACCTTTAGTCTGATCATCATAAAATTTGTCATGGATGTTAACAATGACATGTAGATGGGAACGGGTAATTTTGGGGTCAATCGGCCAAAAAACATGGTCGCCAGCAGCCATCTTGGATTTTACTCTTTGTATGACTAAATCCTTTAGCACGGGCTAAGGTTGTATCTTTAGTCTGATCAGCATAAAATTTTTCATGAATGTTAATAATGACATGTAGATGGGAACGAGTCATTTTGGGGTCATTCGGCCAAAAAAGATGGAAGCCAGCAGCCATCTTGGATTTTACTCTTTGTATGACTAAATCCTTTAGCACGGGCTACAGGGCGTACCTTCAGTCTGATCATCATAAATTTTTCATGGCTGTTGAAATTGGAATGTAAATGGGAACGAGTCATTTTGGGGTCATTCGGACAAAAAACATGGCCGCCAGCGGCCATCTTGGATTTCAAAATTTAATCCATTAGCACGGGCCACAGGTCGTACTATTCGTCTGATCATCATGAAATTTGTCCTGGATGTTAATGTTGATATGTAGATGGGAACGAGTAATTTTGGGGTCATTTGGCGGAAAAAACGTGGCCGCCAGCAGCCATCTTGGATTTTACTCTTTGTATGACTAAATTCTTTAGCACGGGCTACAGGTCGTACCTTTAGTCTGATCATCATCAAATTTGTCATGGATGTTAACAATGACATGTAGATTGGAACAAGTCATTTTGGGGTCAATCGGCCAAAAAACATGGCCGCCAGCAGCCATCTTGGATTTTACTCTTTGTATGACTAAATTCTATAGCATGGGCTACAGGTCGTACCTTTAGTCTGATCGTCATAAAATTTGTCATTGATGTTAACAATGACATGTAGATGGGAACGACTCATTTTGGGGTCATTCGGCCGAAAACATGGTCGCCAGCAGCCATCTTGGATTTTACTTTTCTCTTCATGTCTATAAACTAGTATTAGACATTCAACTTTCCACATTCCTAATCGCTCCATTGACTGTAATATATTAAATTATTCCCTTTCCAAGTTGAGCTACAGTGTCATTGACACTTTCATCTACTTGTATTAGCCTAGATATTCAGGACCTAGCTTAACCCTTTACCCAACAAAACGGCCCTGTGCCAATGCATTCTCTTATATATGCGAGTCAACCATAGGACGCCTCGCATATATAGGAGAATGCATTGGCTTAACACATATTAAAAATGATAAAATTGTCAAATAATGTAGAAAAATATTATAAAAATTGTTAAAAAATGTAAGAAAAAATTATAAAATTGTTAAAGAATGTAAGAAAAAATGGTAAAAAGTTTTTTTAGGCCAATGCATTCTCTTATATATGCGAGGCGGCGACCTATGGTCGACTCGCATATATAAGAGAATGCATTGGCACAGGGCATAACTGTAACTATCACAATGTGGTCAATGAGCCGGTGTAACAGCAGTTTATCTCCCCCCCCCCCCGGGTATCTTCCCCCCGCCCTGGGTATCTTCCCCACTCATATATTTTTTTTTCCTCACTTATTTTATATTATTATGGTAAGAAATGCCGAGAAAACTATTAAAAAATATTACCTTGGATTACAAAAATTAAACGTATGATTTTATTGCTTAATTTGCTTTATATAGTCATGAAATGGCTAGAAATTAACTTTATATGAGCAAAATTTGATTAGAGTAAGAATTTGGGGTGGGGGGGATATACCCAGGCCTGAGTATCTTCCCCCCCCCCCCCCCCCCCCCTCCCACCCAGCACCTACATTTGACAAAAATTAAACGTATGATTTTATTGCTTAATTTGCTTTATATAGTCATGAAATGGCGAGAAATTAACTTTATATGAGCAAAATTTGATTAGAGTAAGAATTTGGGGTGGGGGGAGATACCCAGGCCTGAGTATCTCCCCCCCCCCCCCCCCCACCCAGCACCTACATGACAAAAATTAAACGTATGATGTTATTGCTTAATTTGCTTTATATAGTCATGAAATGGCAAGAAATTAACTTTATATGAGCAAAATTTTAGAGTAAAAATTTGGTGGGGGGGGGGGGGGGGGGAAATACCCAGGCCTGAGTAATATTTCCCCCCCCCCCCCCCCCCCACCCAGCAGCTACATATGACAAAAATTAAATGTATGATTTTATTGCTTAATTTGCTTTATATAGTTATGAAATGGCGAGAAATTAACTTTATATGAGCAAAATTTGATAGAGTAAGAATTTGGGGTGGGGGGGGGGAAGATACCCAAGACTGAGTAAAGGGTTAAACTATCGACTATTAGATATTCGCAGTTTTTTTTATGGGCTGAGACTGCCCCAAGCAGCCATAGGGGTACTATTTCCCCAACCCCTGGCGGAAAACTTGGATATACGTATCAACATAACCCTAGAATTGATCCAACAATTTTGTTTATCTTTATTTACAGATGGAAACAGACAGGCAGTTACGAATATTTGTGCTACTGTTTTTTGATGCAATTCTCAACATGATGCAGAACATTTTTGCATTTTCCGTCCTATCTATGGTGACTCCTTTAAGCTATTCTGTAGCGAATTGTTGCAAAAGGATTTTTGTTATCAGTGCCTCTCTCATGATGCTGAAGAATCCTGTTTCTGCTACCAATGTACTTGGAATGTTTTGTGCAATATTGGGAGTTCTATGCTACAATAAGGTACAGTATTTTTATATACATTATTTTATGTCACAGTCAGGCATTTTAGGTCCCATAGACCCCGAAGCCACGACAAATAGTTTTCTCAACCAATTTCGTGGCTGGTTAGCTAGCTAAGCTGGCTCAGTCGCGACATTCATGGCTGACGAAATATGGCGGCTCAGTCGGCTGAGATATCATTCAGCGTATTTTTGTTTCCGAAATTTTCCTAATCCCTGGTTATATGGAACACCCCATTTGTTTTAGCGTTTGTGGTGAACCTGTAGAGTTCCAGACCACGCATGCTCTTTTTGGTGCTGGGCTTTTCAATTATGGCGAAAATACTCGAAGGACTTGCATGGATGTACTATGTAGTTTCCCATCTCATCGGTATAACTTACATTGGGACTTATGTAGACTTCAGACTGCTATCATCACTGGCATCTTGAGATATATGCATGCATCATTGAATGATGAATCCGATAGTAATTATATAATATTTCAAACTATTTTCTATTCTCTCCTACATGCATGTTATGTGCATAATATTGACAAATGCAAGCTATGTCTGAGACTGAGTCGTGTCAAAATAAACAATTTATACTTTAACCCATGCATTGGAATAGTCTATTCCACAATGAGAGGCCCGGGTTTCTTGATAATATAACAACCATGCCGTGTCCATGCGAGTACATGTATGCCAATATTAGGCAATGAGGTTTAGTTCTTTGCGATTAAGTTGATTAACAGCACAGTTGTGCTTGACATATAAGCCCATGCACACAGGTCAGCCATTTTACAATTCCGGCGGCAGAGATTTTTTCATGTGGCTGGCATTAGAGATAATATGGCTGGCGGCGGCTTGTGGCCAATGTGGCTGGCGGCGGCGGCATGCGATGGCGGCTTCGCGCCCAAGAAGTTGATTATCTGTTTCTCGGACATATTTTGGTCGAGTTTTTTTTGGCGATGTTGTTTCGCTGGGGTTCATGGGATGGGCAGCAGGCGGCTGGCATCTACAGATTGCGATTACTTGAATGAATACCAAATGATCTGTTTGATATCCGGTATATGATATGGGTTCCAAAACCGGCCAGGGGCACATATTTTAGGCATAGTTACAGCCCTTAATTAGTTCAAATTTTAGCTATTTAACAAATAACTCTTGTGTTTCGATTAAGGTTATGCAGTTATAACCGAAAATTTTGAAGATAAATTCTATAACACGCATTGAGGTGTTATGGAAAATTAATATTCAAACTTTTTGTTTATAACTCATCATAACCTTAATCGAAACAAGAGTTATTTCTTATAATTTAATCTGTCATTTCACAAGAGAACCACCAAAAGTAGAAGTTAGAAGTATAACGAGGTTACAACATTGAGACTATTTCCAAAAAAAAGACATGTAAAGTTGAAAGAGACACCTGTCTACGCGTCCTGTGAATATGACTTTTCACCACAACCTGGACTCGTACAAGAAAAAACACTTACTGTGCACAACATTGTATAATATTATACTTTATAATATTATACCTCCACTCTAAAATTTGGGGATACTGGATTACATGAGCATGTACATTTATGTGTTAATGCGTGCATCCGTTCCTCTGGCCAAACAGATATCTTGGCCACTGGTTGTTGTATCTCAATGAAATTTGGTATGGATATTCATCATTTATGAGGACCAACAAAGGAGTTTCATGTGATGTTTTTCTAGATTATTCTACTTTGTGTATTTGGAAATGTTTATTTATTTGTCTGTCCGCTTTAATATTTCAGCTATGAATTTTGGTTGTCAATGAAAATTTTCTACCTGGCTCATTTCTTTGGCAGTGCAGCGGCCGGTATGCCTGTATTCATTAAGTATCATCATATAACGATCACAAAAGTTTTTTAAATGACAATTTCACACAAATTTTTCCACCAAAATTTAAATTTAATCCTCTCTCCTAGAAGCTGTAATTATGTGTTATTACACTGTCGCGAATTTAACTACTCTACAGTATTGCTACTCCATAACTTAACCTTTCCATGACTGGAGCTTCCTGACATTTTGCGAAAACCATGTACCAATGCATTCTCTTATATATGCGAGTCTCCCATAGGGAGCCTCTCATATATAAGAGAATACATTGGCCTAACAACGTTGATCTTAACCTTGTAAGCCAGTGCATTCTCTTATATATGCAAGGCTCCTTATGGGAGACTCGCATATATCAGAGAATGCACTGGCACAGGATCTGTAATGCTGCACCAGCGCAGCTCCCGTCATGAAAGGGTTAAAAGTGTTTTGAGTTGAAGAAATTATGTGTTTGCTAACTTCGCTTCACAAATCGGGTATGATGTAAAATTGGGCTTTTGACAGCGAGGTAGGCAGAGGTTATTTACAGTGTAGTTCTACTATTGGTTTAAATGTTTAACCCATGAACTACCGTTGAATACTGTTTATACCCACAATAGGTTGTAAAGCTTAAATTGACAACTTAACATGAATGAATGTTCTTCTCTTTGAAGGCAAAGTACGACCAAAGGAGGGATGTACACAGATCTCATGCTTTACCATACGTTCAATCGGACAGTGCACTAGACAAATCTCACATATCACATTCTAAAAGTGATGTAGATTTCTACAAAAATGGACATACTGTTCTCGAAAGCCAGGAGTCGAAATCTCAAACAGTTTTACTTCAAGAAAATAGTGCTACAAATGATGAAAATAGTGGTCAGGATGCAAGTGTACATTCCAGATCTGTTTTTATATTATGACGGCAGTTTTTATATAGGTTCCCTTTTATTTGTTTGTTTCTAGTATCCTGATACTGTTAATTATACATCTGTCACTACAAGTCTTGCATTGTGGTACCAAACTTTTTCAAATGTATTAATATATGCCATGTTATAGCAGATAATTGACTTTTTTTAATACCAAGAGAACAGTTAATTTGAAAGATTAACCCTTCCATGACTGGATTGTATCAGAATCGCGATGAATCATGGCAGCCCTTCTTACAAGGTCAAGGTAAATATTGTAAGTCCAATGTATTTTCTTATATATACGAGGCTCCCTATGAGAACTCGCATATATAAGAGAATGCATTGGCATATATAAGAGAATGCATTGGCATATATAAGAGAATGTGTTTGGCATATATAAGAGAATGCGTTGGCATATATAAGAGAATGCGTTGGCATATGATCTTTTCACATAATTTCAGGAAGCTCCAGTCATCAAAGGGTTAACAAATGTTTGAACATACTTGATGTTAGCAATTACAGAAATGAATCAGTAAATCTAAACTGGGAAATGGGTCTGTTCATTCTCAATTCCCTGAAAGATTGAACACGAATAAAAAGGTTGCATATGCAAGCTTTCGGGACCTTGTGCACAGGCCTGAGAAACATGAAATTGAGTTTGTGTGGCCTTATCTGACAATTATATCACAATGAAAGTTACATATATTCATAAAATCTCAATGCCCAAGTACATTTTTAAATAGTTAGATACTTCTTATGCAATTCTAGTATTGACAGGTGACCCATGAATCTTTAAGGCTGATTTTCTGTTGCTCACCAAAAAGTATAGACGGTTTAATACAGAATGATCTCTTATGTCTTTATCAGGTGTATACCAGACTAAATATGATGACAATTTGATTCATCCATTTTGAGAAAGCTTACTTCGTCCTTGTTAAATTTTCTGATAGACCCTGATTAACCAATATAAATTCACATGTGTCCATCCATGCAAGCCTGCAAATAGCGTGTCTGTCGTTTGCAGAATGAGGTCCCCAGAGGGTAAATTATTGACGCTATCCCACATAGCGGGCAAGTATCACCAAATTCACCCTCTGGGAACCTCATTCTGCTTAGGCCCTCAACTGCTATGGAAGACCTGGGATCATATTGAAGTTCCCCAGTTGCAGTTCCTGATGTTCACCTATTGGGCACCTCGATTATGCATTTTATCTTCTGCAAATTAGGGGATATAGAAACTTCTCAGAAGGGAAAATGTATTGAAAAACAATGTTAATTTGAGACCATAGATACTTGCCAGAAGATGAGGCCTAAGCAGAATGAGGTCTCCCGAGTGTGAATTTGGTGATGCAGGCTTGCATCCATGACAAACAATTTAATTGGAATCTGCTATCGACAAACACATTAAGTCTTCTTAATCCTTTATGTGCCAAGTAAATATATATGTTTATCATCTGGGACATTACATGCTACTAATTTGGTGCTGTTTTAAAATGTATATGTGAATACTTAGTGGGTCATGGGATAGTCACATGATCTTTCATACAAGTACCACAGCGAACCACACAGTGTTATCTCAACAGGCCCTGAATATTGTGACGTCACTGAGTTTTTGGCATACTGCCATTAGTCAGCAGAAATCACTCAATTATAACATCAGGTGAATTTTAACCCTTTCTTTACTAAATGGATTCTCCCATCAGTTTTAAATGTATCCATAATAAGAGCAGATGACGACAAACAGACGAAAAGCTAATACAAGTACAGAAAGTATTCATATTCTTAGGTCGGAAGTGTTGAGATAATATGTTTAACCCTTTACCCAACAGAAGGGCCCTGTGCCAATGCATTCTCTTATATATGCGAGTCGACCATAGGTCGCCTCGCATATATAAGAGAATGCATTGGCTTAACACATTAAAAATTATAAAATTGTTAAAGAATGTAAAAAAAAATGGTAAAACGTGTTAAAAAAAGATTTTTTTTAGGCCAATGCATTCTCTTATATATGCGAGGCGACCTATGGTCGACTCGCATATATAAGAGAATGCATTGGCACAGGGCATAACTGTAACTATCACAATGTGGTCAAGGAGCCGATTCCAATGATATCCATATTTGTATGGTTCTATTGAGACAGACCGAAGATATTTTAGGCTGTTGAAGCTTTATTTGGCCGGTTTGTTGGGTAAAGGGTTAACCAATGGTTGTTTGTTGAACTTATTATCTGAACATTTCCTTAGGGAACTACTCGTCAATGGGTATTTAGTATAGAAAAATTTAATTTCCCATTCGCCATAGATTGCACATGCTCTGCTACAGTAAAACCAAATTTGGGTAGGAAACCATGAGCAGCCTGACACCAATCGAAAAATGAATTGTTTTCTGCGGTTATAGTCAAGAAACAACGAGAGGATTAGTCACATTTTTACACTCCTATGTGCGATTTCCATTGAAAACGCTGTTAATTAAAAATGGTAATGTCACTAGTGAATTATGTCATTTCTCGTGACGTCTTTGACATTACGTGACATTACGTCATTTACTGATCTATACTGAATTTTCAATGGTTGATCTTTCTCCACATTAATTATGTGTGTTTTAATCATATTTGGCGTAACCAAATTGATGCAGGGGTGTAATAAATAGAGTAATCAATTAGTTCTGAGAATTACATTAAATAATTCACTTGTTTCTTACGACATCTCTCGCTTCTCGTGAATTATTTAACGTAATTTTCGGAATGAATTGATTACTCTCTATTTCTTTTCCGCTTTGACGTAAAGATACATGTACATCAACTGTATTATAATGACAATTCACTTCTCATCAAAATTGTCAGAGGGAGATTTGACACATTTAAAGAAGAAATCTCCCATGTTTCCCTCTAAGTTGGTCCCTATCACGCTTGTCTTCCATCTTGGTGAGCAATGAAACATTCGCCTCACTTACAGTAATGCCCTAATTAATCGACTCCTTAACCAAAGCAGAATTATGGGTAATTTTTCCGGATTTAGTTGGAAATATGGCTTGTTGCCATTCATCGGAAAGCTCTCACAGAGCTTTCCGATGAATGGCAACAAGCCATATTTCCGACTAAATCCGGAAAAATTACCCATAATTCTGCTTTGGTTAAGGAGTCGATTAATTAGGACATTACCGGTACTGTATTTATTATTTATTTGGAGGATACTGTCTCTTGCTATTATGTTCTGAATTTTTATATATTTGTGTAGGCTATAATCTTCCTTGTTATCCAATTTGTGATTTGTATTCGTGTTGAATAAATTTTGGCCTGACAATTTTAGAACTGTACATGTAGGAGGCATTGCTCCAAGCCGTGCAATATTTATATAACCAGGCACATTGCACATTCTAACTTCTAATATTTTAGTTGCATTCAACTATTCCTGTTTTATACATAAACTATGAGGTCGCGCATCACGTTGAAGTGCTAACAATAGTGCAGCACATGAACTGACTATAGATAACATTTTCTTTGCAACTTTTTTCACAAGCCAATTTTGGCGAGGTCAGTTCGTGAGAGGTGGGGTTCTACAGATTACGATAACTTGAACAAATGTAAAGTGATTTTTTTTAATGTTTGGTAAATGAGACTTTCTCATCAATGTCTTAATTAAGTTTGAAAACTGACTAGGTCAGTCTACTTTGGGCCCTTAATTAGCTCATTTTCATGAATTTTAATTATGATAGCACAATAACCAGTCTGGAGTAAACTACATACCCACATATAAAAATAGTGGGTCTGACAACCTTTCGTTCAGTTTTCATTTCCCAAACCCGGGATTCCTTGTAATTACCGCCAATCAAAACTTAGCTCCATGAAATGTGTGCCCCAATAAAAAAACTAGTAACATGTCACATGCTCTCGGTGTGGAATTCCGAAGGTGTGGCTAAATGTTGTTAAAATAGTATCCATGACGTCATGTTATACCGGAAGAGAAATTCACAAATCGACAAATAAAGTAGATTGTTGACGAGCGGTCGAAAGTTTAAAATCAAGAATCACCGGAATTTGGATTGCAGGCAACTGTAATTAGGGTACAACTGGCCAATCTTTGGAGCTAATAATACGGCTGTGTACGGTCGGGAGGGTTTCGGTGGGGTTGGTGGTAGAATTGTGTTGCTCTTCGCTCGTTTTGGCTGCGGTGGTACTACTGTACTGGGAACTGATAGATCGTTTTGTTATGACATTTAACATTTTTTTAGTTCTGTAGTTGTTTTAGCAGATAGTCCCGACATTCATGTATTTTTGATTCGTGGCCGTTGATTTGTGTTATTTTTTGACAACATGGTCAACAAATCGCCTGGCCAATCTAAAAAATAATTCGTTTTGAGTCCAAGAGATCCACATAAATTGACATTTTTTATAATATCAAGAAGATCTGTCTTAGTTATTGTACATATTATTTTGGATCCCGGAAGCTAGCTGTTTCCCTTTATTGTCAGTAAAACAACTGCCGAACGAAAAGTCACAAACCCTGCAACTATTAATTCCAAATCGGCTTCACAGGGTTGAAGCGGCCATGACGGCACTGGCACGTGACCATGTTTACGCCTGTCAATCACAACTAATTTCAGATTTATATTTAGTGCAGTGTGACGTAATTTGGTTGAAGCCCACAACTGTTCAGAAATGAAAAGTTGATGGGAATGCAATAGACTCAGTATCAGTATGAATCTGAGTGTATGGTTACATAGACTGCACAATAACTTGAGCAAATATCAACTGATTTTGTTGGTATTCGGTATGAGACTTGCTCAACAATGTCTTGATCGAGTTAAAAAAATTGTCAGGCTTACCTATGTTCAGTTGATTGATGGCCCTGAAGTAGTTCATTTTCATGAATTTTGATCACGATAGCATGATAACTTTAACAAATATCAACTGATTTTATAAGACTTGCTGAACAATGTCTTGATCGTCGACTCAATTCAAATATTTTTCACCCCCGCAGCCAAAGAAATATTAATATTGGAGCATAAATTTGGATAATGCTTCTTTAAAAATAATTTGTGTGTTATTTGTTTTTCGGTTATGTCTTTTGTATTGAATACAAGAAATGGCAATATCCATATTTATAGTTGAATACAACTGTTATAGTTAAATTTAGGATGTGCCAGACCTGATGATAGAATCCATTTCCAATATTCTTTTGGATGATGAATACACTTATTGGACTCCTTTTAAAGCCTTATGGCACCAAATATCACAGATGATGCTCTGCTCGCAACGTCTGCAATACTCAAAAGATAGGGGTGAAGAATCTCCAGATTTTTTTTTTATATTTTTAACTGAAAATCATATAGGATAATGTTAGCATTATGTTTTGTCATGGTATTTAGCCACTACATTTCAATTGAATCAATTCATCTTTATCATGAAATCAGCTCACAAAAGTTGACTAAATCATGTACTCTTGAGCAGTGACCTACTGTAAAGTACATTATTAAGAAACAGGCATTAACTTAGAAATATATTTCCTGTGTTATTTTTTAAATGTTGTAGAATTCCCCGTGATAACTACAAAAAAAGTTCCCAGTTTTGAACTGGTGGAATATGATCTATGGGTGTAACTCGAGTAAAGATTCATCATCTATCTTTTTATAATCTTAAATTGACTAGTGGTAGTGGCAGGTGTCCAGTGAACATACGAACCCTGGGCATTTTATTTTTTTTATTACTTGGTTTACGTATTTCCCTACCTAAACAAAAAGCTGTTTGTCAAAAAAGATTAATTAAATTTTTTCTAGCTTTTATTGCCGCAAACGGGGATATTAATCCAGACATACAAAATATAAATTTGAAAAAAGTTTTAAGTTTGCATAAAATATACAACAAAATCGATTGAACAGTGAAGCCACAGGCGACCTGGTGCATTTTGTTTTAGACAAGGAGATTATTAAATAGAAAATATTTTATTTCGCCCACCCTGTTTTTGACAATTTAAATTTAAAAAAAAAAAATCCTATTTTATTTTTATTTATTTTTTCCTCCCACCTCCCCTACATTTGAGGCAAATAAATCCGTAAACCAAGTAATAAAAAATTAAATGCCTTGTCGGTGATTGGTATTAGTGATAGGAATTCTGCAGTAGGATGTAGTCACAGTCTGAATGCCCCTTTCTCCTGTAGCTTGTAGAGTAATTTCAGACGATGGAATACCTGAAAAGGCTTGAAATAGTGTGTCTTCATTTGCAGAATGAGATCCCCAGAGGGTGAATTTAGTAATGCTACCCCACACAGTTGGCTAGCATCACCAAACTCACCCTCTGGGGACCTCATTCTGCTGAGGTCTCAACAGCTATGGGATCAGATTGAAGTTCCCCAGTTGAAGTTGGTGATGTTCACCCATTAGTCACCTCATTAATGCATTTTATCTTCTGCAATTAGGGGATATAGAAACTGAACAGTTGGGGAAAAAGTAACTAAAAACAATGTTAATTTGAGACTTTAGATACTTCCCAGAGGCTGAGGCCAAAGCAGAATGAGGTTCCCAGAGGGTGAATTTAGTGATGCTAGCCCACTGGGTGGGGTAGTGTCACTAAATCCACCATCTGGGGACCTCATTCTGCAAATTATAGACACACTATTTAAAGGATTGCCTGAACAGTTATTTGGGTTTATGTTGGTTTATTTGTGTTGTTTAGTTGTTTCCGGCCACAGGCCGGGTAGGATTTATGCGGTTGATGCTGCTTTATATATCTTATTTCATTGCACTCCCTGTCTTTCACTTATGGCCAATATACATGTAAAAACATAGCTAGATTTACATCCCCTCCCGACCCTATTTTTAGTCCCCTCAATTTTGATTTTTATTTGGATATATTTTATGTAAACTTTTTTCTCATGCCTTAAAACCATCAAATTGCATTTTAATGACCCATTAATCAGATTATTTTGATCAAATTGGACAATATGTATCACCTTGTATTATATAAGATAGGATACTGCTTCAATATCTAGAACTGTCCATGACCATTTATGTTAGGAAGAATATATATTAGAAGTAAAATTCACCATCCCGCCCCATTTTTATGAAAAAGTTGGATGTAAATCTAGCTATTTATTTATATTGGCCTAAGGCAAAAGAAAATTAAATATGTGGTTGGGGTTACAAGTCAGAAATAATTGGAGTCGTTAGATCGGCTCTTCAAATTATATATTTTTTATTAATATTTTTTATTATGCCATTTTCTTAGCTAAGATAAATTTTGATTATCCTCATATCAACTATCATAAACACTATGCTTTGATTGAGGAAGCGATCCATTCTGAGAATGAGAAGTATTTTTTTTTATAAAAAAAATCTGTAGGGAACCCCCAACCACATATATGTTTTGTTTGGCCTAAGGTGGTGCTCAGTTGACCAATTGTTTCAAAGATAGAACATCCCTAATGGAAGTGTCAATGACACTGTAGCTCAACTTGGGGAAGGTGTTAATTTTTTACTGAGCAATGAATAGAATGATAAAGAAGGAAAGTAAACTAGACGTATGACGTTTGGTGATGATCGGATGATGGATATGGTCTGCAGGATGCACCAAAGTCATACAGCAGTAGCCATTTTGGTTTTTATATTTGAATCCATCAGCATACCCTGCAGCCCGCATTTATTGGAGAAATGTTTTGAAAATTTACAGGCAAGTTTAGGATCAATTTTTTCATCCAATTGATCCCCAAAAGTCATATGGCTTTTCGAGTTGACCTCTGGTATTACTTAAAACATTTTAACTTTCCACATTTATTATCACTCCATTGACTAATGTATGACATTAACCCCTCTCCAAATTGAGCTACGGTGTAATTGATACTTTTATTTTGACTGTCAATGTTGAATCATGTCTTCTGGGGGCACCACCTTGAATATCTATTGCAACACGTTATTCCGAGTGATCTGACCTCATTCCTGTTGTATATCAAGCTCACAAGGGTTAGAAAATATCTGTCAGACTGAACCAAAATGATCAGTGATAGCCAGGTTTATCCACATGTATGTGTAACTACAGTAATGCTTTAACCCTTTACCCAACAGAAGGGCCCTGTGCCAATGCATTCTCTTATATATGCGAGTCGACCATAGGTCGCCTCGCATATATAAGAGAATGCATTGGCTTAACACATTAAAAATTATAAAATTGTTAAAGAATGTAAGAAAAAATGGTAAAAAGTGCCAATGCATTCTCTTATATATGCGAGACGACCTATGGTCGACTCGCATATATAAGAGAATGCATTGGCTCAGGGCTAACTGTAACCATCACAATGTGGTCAATGAGCCGGTTCCAATGATATCCATATTTGTATGGTTTTATTGAGACAGACCCAAGATAATTTAGGCTGTTGCAGCTTTATTTGGCCGGTTTTGGCCGGTTTATTGGGTAAAGGGTTAAATGATAGACTCAGACTTTTCAGGATTTAGTCGGAAATATGGATTGTTGCCATTCATCGGAAAGCTCTCACAATTCTGCTGTGGTTAAGGAGTCGATTATTTAGGGCATTACTGTATAAGAAAGTAAAAAACTTGTTAATTTAATAATATAGATACTTTCCAGAGAAGATGATGCTTAAGCAGAATGAGGTCCTCAGAGGGTGAATTTAGAGATGCTAGCCTGCTGTTTGCAGTAGCGTCACTAAATTCACTCTGAGAATGAGGTCCTCAGAGGGTGAATTTAGTGATGCTAGCCTGTTGTGTGCAGTAGCGTCACTAAATTCACTCTCAGGGGACTTCATTCTGCAAATGTCCAGCACCATATTTTGAGACCTCTTGACCGATAAATATAACCCCAATCTACTTCAATACGGCTACTCTGCTTGAATAGTTTTCATCACATAGCATGCATTCGATAAATCTTGACCTATATCCATTAAGGAAATTTTAATTGATTTTTGACAGTGGTTAAAAACCAATGTTTAGCCAACAACTTACAATTGTTAACCCTTTCATGATGGGAGCTGCGCTAGTGCAGCATTAAAGATCCTGTGTCAGTGCATTCTCTTATATATGTGAGTCTTCCATAGGGACCCTCACATATATAAGAGAATGAACTTGGCTTACAAGGTCAAGGTAAATATTGTTGGGCCAATGTATATTCTTATATATGCGAGGCTTCCTATGGGAGACTCGCATTATAAGAGAATGCATTGGCACAGGTTTTTTCGTAAAATTTCAGGAAGCTCCAGTCACCAAGGGCTGTTATTGGCCGATGACTGTTTCCGATTACGACTATTGGCTTATCACTAAAACTTTTTTTCAGACTCTTGTGATGATATCTTCTCATTCCCATGTGTTTCAATGTTCATGATATTTGTTATGTTTTGTATTAGTAACCACACAGGCCCACTCTAAGATTGTGCAGTCAGAGGGTCTCCTTTAACGATGGATTATCTCTTTAAATATCAAATTTTAAATAGTTTCCTGGGTATAAAATAATCAATATGAACTGAAGACCCCTGACCGGAAAGGCTTCTATCAATTAATATTGATTTTATTTCGAATATTTTATTGGGCCCGTTTATTTGTCTATTTTTAGAACAGACCATTCGGGTGAAACCATATAGCGATAGAGAGCATTATGCTGTTCCTGTGGCTACGTACCAAACGACAAATGTCCCAGATTGATTGGTTGTATTGTTTTATTCCATAGTTATAAGCGACAATGGATATAATTAACGTTTATTTGTGACAAAATTACGCAATAAAATTTCTGGTCTCTGTTAACAGTAACTACTATATTGTTTGTTAGCTAAATAACCACACCTTTTTATACCAGAAAATATTCGAAATAAAATCAATATTAATCGATAGAATCATTTCCGGACAGGATTCTTTGACTCAGATCTAATATTTTATACCCCGGTAACTATGTAATACATGTTTACAAAGAGATAATCCACCTTTATGGGCAGGAGATGGGGCTGCTGTGTAATGTGAAATTTCAAATTGGCCACACTCCTGCCCCCAAAGGAGACCCTATAGCCATGTCCCTGCTCAGCCATGAAATGGTGTGCTGAACTACAACCACACATTGGTTGAAACAGAGATCAGCCCAGAAGGAGACTTGGTGGGAGACATTTTCTCCCTGAAATGTGCCACTTCTCCCTAATTTTGTCCTTGGGACCTGTATATGACCCACTTCTCCCTAATTTTGTCCTTGGGACCTGTATATGACCCACTTCTCCCTAATTTTGTCCTTGGGACCTGTATATGACCCACTTCTCCCTAATTTTGTCCTTGGGACCTGTATATGACCCACTTCTCCCTAATTTTGTCCTTGGGACCTGTATATGACCCACTTCTCCCTAATTTTGTCCTTGGGACCTGTATATGACCAAAAAGAATTTTCAAAGTTTATTGACTGATTTTACCGGTGTAGTTACTCCATATAATGGTTTTATAAAAGGATCATATTGTGTAATTTGAACTTCAGCTACAGTAATGCCCTAATTAACTCCTTAACCACATCAGAATTATGAGTAATGTTTCAGGATTTAGTCGGAAATATGGCTTGTTGCTATTCATCGGAAAGCTCTCGGGGAGAGATTTCCTATGAATGGCAACAAGCCATATTTCCGACTAAATCCTGAAAAGTTACCCATAATTCTGCTGTGGTTATGGAGTCGATTACTTAGGGCATTACTGTATGCTAGTTCTCTCTCTGATAACAGTTAACTTCTCCCTAATATTAACTCTTTGGTGAGTAGAAAGACACATATGTCGCCATACGGTTCGTGAGTAGAACGACACATATGTCGCCGTACGGCTCGTGAGTGGAACGACATATATGTCGTTTCAGGAAGTGTCATTTTTATGTAGACATAACTTCAATTGATCATCTGATTTATAAATGATTTGTATAGGAGATATTTTCATTAATATAATGTCCCAATGTATAAGTGCAATAGATTATGATAGCACATATAAACAGAAAACACACATAAATTATAATGAATTATTGGACCTTTTGACCCGAATTTGTTAATAATTATTGCTATGACGTTGAAGTTAAACTCACGCATGATGTCATGCATATGATGTTATAGATACTCTCCGAAGGCTTAAACTAGTGAGAAGTGACATCCCAATTTTAAACCTCTTGGCTGGTCAAGCCTTGAAATAGTGTGTCTGTCATTTGCAGAATGAGGTCCCCAGAGGGTGAATTTAGTGATGCTACCCCCGCATAGCAGGCTAGCATCACCAATTTCACCCTCTGTGAACCTCATTCTGCTGAGGTGTAAGCAGAATGAGGTCCCCAGAGGGTGAATTTGGTGATGCTAGCCCGCTATGCGGGGGTAGCATCACTAAATTCACCCTCTGGGGACCTCATTCTGCAAATGACAGACGCTATTTCAAGGCTTGCTCTTGGCTGGTCCCTGGATTGAAGCCATTTCATGTGCACAACAAACCTTCACCAATTAAGCCTGAGTTTATTGTGCCTGTCATTTGCAGAATGAGGTCCCCAGAGGGTGAATTTAGTGACGCTATCCTGCATAGCGGGCTAGCATCACTAAACTCACCCTCCGGGGACCTCATTCTGCTTAGGCCTCATCTTCTGTGTTTCTATATCATAAAATTTCTTATAGAAACTTCTTAACAAATATTCTATTTCTTTTTAGTTTAGTTTCTCTATATCCCGAATTTGTAGACGACACATTACATGATCGAGGTTCCCAATGGGTGTACATCACAATATTCACCATTTGGGAACTTCAAGCTGAGCATATGTCTCCCATAGCAGATGAGGCCATGCAGAATGAGGTCCCCAGAGGGTGAATTTAGTGATGCTAGCCTGCTATGCGGGAAAGCATCACTAAATTCACCGTCTGGGGACCTCATTCTGCAAATGACAGGCACACTGAACTCAGGCTTGTCAACAATTAACTTTAATCAATTTGGTCATAAAGCAGTTAATAACACCCTAATATCACACTAAATGGCTCTGACAATATGAATGCAATATATTTTCAATAAGAACCCAGAATATAAATCCGGACTGCATCATACAATGAACTTGAGTGGTTCTTTATGGCTGTGCATTAGCCAACATTTCAACTCATTGTTATCATTAAATGGCATTGAACATTGAACCTGCCCCGTTTTGTGCTTGATTGTTCGTTAACCTTGTTCGCATTTTTGATAATATAATAAATTGTTGCAACGATAGAGACTCTCAATTGTTTTTTTGTTTTTTTTAAAATATTCCTCTTGTCGATTGTGGCTTTCGGGCAATAATTTAACCCTTTCATGATGGCAGCTGCACTGGTGCAGCATTAACCCTTTGAGTGCCAGGGGCCGATCTCATCGGCCCTAAACCTACAAATTAAGTCTGTTAAAGAATATAAGAATAAATTATTAAAATTGTAAAAAAAAAAAATTGTTAGGCCAATGCATTCTCTTATATATGCGAGGCGACCTATGGTCGACTCGCATATATAAGAGAATGTATTGGCACAGGGTATATGGGTTGATACAAAAATCGACCTGGCACTCAAAGGGTTAAAGATCCTGTGCCAATGCATTCTCTTATATATGTGTGTCCCATTGGGAGCCTCGCATATATAAGAGAATGCACTGGCTTTCATTTTAAATATTGTTAGGCCAATGTTTTCTCTTTTATATGATAGGCTCCCTGCAGGAGACTTGCACATATAAGAATGCATTGGCACAGGGTTTTCCCAAAATATCAAGATCATAGAGGGGTTAACTCTGAATTGGTCCCTCTCACAGTTTTTTTTTTTGGTGATAAAATTACCCAGGTTCCTGAAATTGTGATAAAGTTACCCATGTTAATCAAATTTCATAATATGAATGTGATTTAAATGTGACTGAGGGAAATACTGTTCATTTTTGGCAAGTGATTGCAGAAATTAATAAATAATACTACTGAAGGCGGTAATTTTGATAAATATTTGGTTGCTATACGTGTTCATGAAATCTATTTAACCTGGGTAACTTTGTCACAATTCTCCCCAACCTGGGTAACCTGGGTAGCTTTATCACAAAAACAATGACTGACCAATTAAGCAGCATTAACTGCCATTGTCTGAAATGTCCAATCATGTGCTTGGTTCATTTGATTGGAGATACCTGTAGGTTAGAGTTAGCCATAATAGAATTGACATGTTGACTTATCGAATATATAATCAGTTATTATGAATCGTACGTGACACGTAGTGGAGCAACCACACACGCTGTTCATTGAATTTGCTTTTTATCGGCGACATAACACTGAGAATAATTTATGTAACAGCATGCAATGGCCCCGGTGGAGACGACATGACAAATATTGTCAAGGATTGTGCAATCTTGTCTGGTTTCTGGCCCACAAATCCAACACGACATAAATAATGTCATGAACCGTGCCTTGATGTCTTCTCTGGTTTTCATTAAGCTATCTAATTGATCTAATTGAAACTAATATGCCTAAATCACATGGAAATTCTTCGGAAGTTGTGAAGTTGATAATTTTATTTTCATCTCGTTGGTACACTGCCGATTTCGCAATTTGACGATCTCCAGACAGTTGCTAACCGGAAGACACGTGTCAATTTCACAAAAAAACTTACACACCACCAGAAATTGGCTCATCGCTATAGAAGATATAGAAAAAATTTATATGACATCATTCACCTGTGCCTAAGGTATAAGCACAAACGAGCGCTTGTGGTTGCTATAACTTAACCAATTGCCACAAGTTCTTTAACCCTTTACCCAACAAACCGGCCAAAACCGGCCAAATAAAGCTTCAACAGCCTAAAATATCTTCGGTCTGTCTCAATAGAACCATACAAATATGGATATCATTGGAACCGGCTCCTTGACCACATTGTGATAGTTACAGTTATGCCCTGTGCCAATGCATTCTCTTATATATGCGAGTCGACCATAGGTCGCCTCGCATATATAAGAATGCATTGGCCTAAAAAAAATCTTTTTTTAACAGTTTTTACCATTTTTTCTTATATTCTTTAACAATTTTATAATTTTTAATGTGTTAAGCCAATGCATTCTCTTATATATGCGAGGCGACCTATGGTCGACTCGCATATCTAAGAGAATGCATTGGCACAGGGCCGTTCTGTTGGGTAAAGGGTTAAGCTTCTACTTCTACATACTTCTCTCCCTTTTGCAACTCAAATATTATTAGACTGTCAACTGCCAGTGTGTTATTAAAAATCAGTTTAACGAGATGTCCCCTGTTTGCATTCTCTCATATTCATTGTTGCTATGATATGCTGTCAATTACCTTACCAGCTACAGACTACTAGCTACAAGGGGAACCTCTCTAATTTCTGCTTCACTATCAGACCTAGACCAAGTAAACAGCTTGGGCTATCGGTTGGGATGATGCTGTTTTGGGCCGAGTCCCATCCCATTATTCTATAACGAACTTTATGCACAGAATCGTGGGCGGGAGTTTTCTTGCTTGTAAGTCTCGGATTAGGACAAATGGATGCTTTGATTATATAAACTTAGAGGACAGCCAATCCTAAGCATGATGATATGAAACATGCGTATATAAGAGGTCCGTTGAATGTCAAAGCAACAAGATTTATAAGTAAATAAAGCCTTGTTTTCCAGAGAATTTTCATTTGTCAGAAAATATACGTAAACAATATATTAAACAATTGTATCATCACTTTACCTTTTCTATGATGGTAAATGATATATTATATTGAAGACAGATGAATTGCAGACATATCAGATGATTAATCACATTCAGGGGTTCACCAACTGCCACAAGTTGTTTAAAGGTACTCTCTCCGATCAGACGCCCCTAAATTTTATTTCTTTGGCTTTGCGGGTAAAAAATATTTTATTCGAGTCGAGGAACCCACTCATCAAAGCTCAAGAGTGATCAGATATCAATTTTTGAAGTTTGTTATTTCTCGAGATGTGTAATAATATGTGACCCAGAAACACGTCAAACGGAGGGTCTCGTACAAAATTGCAGATGAAGATGGATAACTCTAAAATCAAGTGGTAATACTGGGTAATACGGTCAATTTTTTTGATAATACGGCCATATTTTGTTGAACAAAATGTGATAACAAGTTTTGGGAAATTTGATACCATAATTGACAGTGGTTAGCATTATTTTGTGCAATAAATCGATTCTGATAACTAAAGCGTATTTTGAAGAAATGTTGTTGTTGTATCTTGATGGTATGGGGACCGTCTGATCGCATTGAGTACCTTTAAGCTCCTACTTGTACAGTTATCCCTTTTGCAACTCATTCATTATTAGGCTGCCAATGTGTTATTCAAAACCAGCAAGCCTTGAAATAGTGTGTCTGACATTTAGATGAATTTAGTGACATTATCCCACATGATGGGTTAGCATCAGCAAACTCGCCCTCTGGTAACCTCATTCTGCTCAGGCGGAGACTGGGGAGACCTAGGATCAGAATGAAGTTCTCCAGTTGAAGTTGGTGATGTTCACCCATTAGTCACCTCGATTATGCATTTTATCTTCTGCAAATTAGGGGATATAGAAACTGAACGGACAGGGGAAAAGTGTTAATTTGAGACTATAGGTACTTCCCAGAAGATGAGGTCTTAGCAGATTGAGGTACCCAGAGCATGAATTTGGTCACGCTAGCCTGCCATACAAGATAGCATCACTAAATTCACCTTCTGGTGACCTCATTCTGCAAATTACAGGCACACTATTTCAAGGCTTGAAAATCAGTATAGCGAGATGTTCCCTGTTTACATTCTTTCATATTGTTGCTATGATATGCTGTCAATTACCTTACAAGCTACAAGGGGGGACCTCTCTAATTTCTGCTTCAGTATCAGACAAAAAGAAACCAGGTTTTGAAAAACATGTGTTCATGTAGACCAATTCTTCTTGGTCCACAACAGCTTGGGATATCGGTTGGATTGATGCCATTTTGGACCGTGTCCCATCTCGTTACTCTTCAATAACAAACTTTACGCCCATAATTGTGGGCGGGAATTATCTTGCTTGTATGTCTTCGGATTAGGTCGAATGGAAGCTTTGCGTAAATGAACATAGTGGGCAGCCTTTCCCAGTTAAAATGATGCAGAAAATATCACATGATGTGTATATCAGAGGTATGTTGAGTTTCAAAGCAACAAGACTTATAAGTAAA
Source organism: Siphonodentalium dalli (assembly GCA_032622095.1). NCBI lineage: Eukaryota > Metazoa > Mollusca > Scaphopoda > Gadilida > Siphonodentaliidae > Siphonodentalium > Siphonodentalium dalli. The sequence continues at coordinate 80,215,938 of CP136063.1, read as the reverse complement.
CAAGACTTTATTTTCCAAATAATTTTGATTTGTCACGCTATCAGAAAATGTACGTAAACAATATATTAAATGATTGTATCATCGCTTTACCTTTTGCTATCACAGTTAAAAATATATAATTTTGAAGATAGATTAATCACAGACAATGTCAGATTAATTCATTTATGGGTTCACTTGAATTGAATGTCCTGGCTTCACGTTTAAATGTAAGTCTTTTCAATGAAAGTCTGTTATAGAAGAATAATGGAACTGGACTCAGTCCAAAACAGGATCAACCCAACCTATATCCCATGCTCTTGTGGACCGAGAAGGTTAACGTGTGTGTCCTGGCTCCATGTTTTAAATGTACGTCTTTTCAATGAAAGTCTGTTATAGAAGAATAATGGGACGGGACTCTGTTCAAAACAGTTTCAACCCAACCGATATCCCAAGCTGTGGTGGACCGAGAAGACTTGGTCTAGTGGCCATGAAGCCTCCATTGAGGTGGTGGTTGGGTCATTGGGAGTCTAGGGACCAGGCTAGTTGGCGACACTTCTTGAAATTGTCAGCATAGGTATGTCTCAAGCTATAACAGTAGTTTCCCATTTTAGGCAACAAGAAGCCACAGACAAGTAACATATGTGTTTTTATTAGCAGCAAAATGTCACACATTCTAAACATAACAGACATCACAATTAACTTGAAGCAAATTGATCGTTAACTATGCAGGGTTTCCACATTTCATGTGAATTTATCAAAAAGAATATATAACTCTTTCACCGTATCAGTACAGGTGTTGCACCATAATTGGCCTCTAAAGATGTACCATCTTGTTGATCATTGTTTCACCATGACAACAGGAAGAGCAGTTGTATTACTTCAGCCCAGGGGGGCCTCCCGTGTGGAGAAATTAGAATCTTAAACTAAAGCCTCACATAATCTTCACAACTTCTTCCAATTGATTTGATATGAATACTCGACCACTCAAAAATTAAAGATGCACAGTATGTAAAGAGTGTGTGATAAGCTAAACACTCAACACCAGAGGGACACAACTAAGCAAGGCGTGAAATAGTGTGGGCTATCGTCACCAAATTCACCCTCTGTGGACCTCATTCTGTTGAAGCCTCGACTGTTATGGGAGACCATTGATCAGATTGAAGTGCCGCAGTAAGCTGTTGAAGTTGGTGATGTTCACCCATTATAGTCAACTCATTATCTTCTGCAAATTAAGGGATCACTCCCAAAAATAAATCATCACGCCATTAAATATTCTGCTTATCACACCAGCTGATCACACACTCGTTTTATACTGTATATATATTTTCTCCGAACTTCAATAACTGAACACTAAATTCACTAATGTTCATTCAATTAAAAAATCATATGCAATTACTCACACAGAGGGGGTAGAAACAGCCATTTTTTCATTATAAAGATTGCCCGCTTTTTTCTCAAAGCTAATCTATTGGAACATTTTGATTACCATGCAGCCAAATTGTGCTTATGATGGGGGGGGGGGGGGGGGGGGTTCTCCATCTTAATAATGTGAATGCATGTTAAAGAGACCCAAGGCAGTCGCATTGGGTAAATGCGCAAAATTATAAAAGTCTACAAAAAGCATCACTCCCGAGAAAAACTTGGAGAAATAGAAAAAATTTATTATTATATTAATTATTGTTAGCTCTCCATCTACATCTATCCATGTTCTTCTAGCTTAGTGGGTGATGTTAAAAAAAAGACCACTTAATTTTCGAGTCACCAATAATATTTTTTATAGTCACTTGATATTCAGTGTTAATACTAATCTATGCCATAAAATATTATAAAAATACTATAATTAATCACCATTTGAAACATTGTTGTCTCATAAGATGTCCAAAGAGAATTAGAAAACAGCTGAAATCATACAATGATTCCCCTGTTTTGGCTCCCAGAATGCAACATAATTCAAACTAAAGGTGTATTTTCAATGGAAGGGTAATAACTGTATCTTTAAGATATAGAGTTATTTCCCTCCATTGAAAATAATACACTTTTTACTACAATCTAGATGACAAAACCACGTCGGTATCTCAACAAAAACAACATGCTCACAGTTTATTACACCGGATAAGTTGATAATACAATGCTTTGGAGCTTCCTTTTTCAAATGGTATATAATATGGCATATATTTTATATATGTGATCTGGGAGTTCGAAAATTAAGTGGGCCTTTAATTTTACTGACTTTTATTTTTGCACATTATACCCAATTCGATTGAGTGCCTTAAGTCTCTTTAACCCTGTCAGTGCCTAGTTCGATTTTTGTATCAACCCATATTTCCTTGATCATTTTTCAAATTTATTGATTATAATAATGTGATACATAGGTGGAAAGAGCTCTAAGAGACTTGGCACTGAAAGGGTTAAGTCTCTTTAACATAAAACGTTTAGCATGCAGGCCTGAAAACAAAGATTGCGATTGGTTTATTAGACATTCGTGGTTTATGGTTTATTTACTCGTGCGTTCTGACACCGATTATGCATTTCGTGCTCAGTGGGAAATCGATTCTGATGAAAGGAATAGTCCACAATCACGGTGTTAACAAGGTACCTATGGTTCACACTCAACCAGTATGGCATCAGATTTGATTGAATTGTTCCTAATTCGCAAGAATTATAGCGCCAATTTACGAAGTTGTAGTCTTTAGTTATGGAAGAAAGCTCGCACACAGTTCAGGGACACCGGAAGAACCGGAAGCACCAAAAGGCAGGTGGGCAACCAAATCAGGTGAGCACTTTTCGGGTGCCCACTACATCTCCCCTGGGCAATGGGGGGGGGGGGGGGGGGTGCCCCCCGAATTCCCCCCTTCTCCGGGGTCCTTGGCATAGTTTTAGGGTCATGCACTCATGTTTAGAATTTTATATTATAGTCTTGGAAATTGGGCGGCAGTGCGCGCAAAAATGTGTCATATTAACCAATCACATCATGCTCGACCAGGAATCACGTGGTCTCGAATGAAATAAACTGAAAATGGCGGGTTGTGAAATATATATATATATATGCATTTGTGCCGAATTACCGAGTGGTGCTCTCTAACAGTCTAACTTTGTTTCCAAATCAAATACGCAAACGCAGATTGGTTGGCTCACAGGAGAGATGTGTTATTTGTCGGAAGCATTCGATAAAGTGAGTAAATTCATGAATTATAGTATACCTGTCCCATGCAGGTCTGTCGAAAAAAGAGTTGGGGACCAGCCAATGTAAATGTATAATTCAGTTAACAAAGTGATGAGCCCTTGTATTACACTCCATCCCCAGGGGTTCGGGAGCATCTTATTGTTATTTTATGATGAATCTGCTCATCTGCACTGTTCGTAACCACGGAGACACATTAATTAACCATTGCCCCCCCCCCCCAATCCAACACACATAGAATATCGAACAACCTATAATAACCAGTCCTTCAAATATTGCTTTATTTCCTCTGTTCATAACCAGACAATCAACCACTACTTGACACTCACAATGGAATATCGAACCATGATCCAGGGCCTTAAATTTCCAGCTGTTAATTCCTAATAGAATCAGCATTTTAATTACCAATCACGCACGACCCCCCCCCCCCCCCCCCCCCCCCGCACTCCTCTCCCATTCGACACGCATTGTGTATCGTACCCCATGCCCTTCAAATGTTGCTTTGTTTCAACATTTAAAGCCCCCCCCCCCCAAATCCTCATCACGCACCTGGATTATCGAACCACCAGATTCGATCACGCAGACGTCCACATGATCAGATATTCCATATAATAGAGTGGCTCACTCTATGTGGCCATATATATACATCGATGAAATATCCGTAGAACCTGTGGCGTATAATAATTAAATATTCATCACCAATTGATTGTTTTGTACAATAAAACAAATGTGGTGGCATATTGGCGTTTATTCCGGTCTTGAAATAACTTCGCCTCTTTAATTAATTACGAACTACATCGGTATTTCCATTAACTGGGGCGACTAAATCTACACGGGGTAGTAGTGCTCATCGGTTAACCCTTTACCCAACAGTTATGCCCTGTGCCAATGCATTCTCTTATATATGCGAGTCGACCATAGGTCGCCTCGCATATATAAGAGAATGCATTGGCACAGGGCATAACTACCTCACTGATAAATCCTCCAGAGTTCAATTGGATATACCTTTACCCAACAGAATGGCCCTGTGCCAATGCATTCTCTTATATATGCGAGTCGACCATAGGTCGCCTCGCATATATAAGAGAATGCATTGGCTTAACACATTAAAAATTATAAAATTGTTAAAGAATGTAAGAAAAAATGGTAAAAAGTGTTAAAAAAAGATTTTTTTTAGGCCAATGCATTCTCTTATATATGCGAGGCGACCTATGGTCGACTCGCATATATAAGAGAATGCATTGGCACAGGGCTAACTGTAACTATCACAATGTGGTCAAGGAGCCGGTTCCAATGATATCCATATTTGTATGGTTTTATTGAGACAGACCCAAGATAATTTAGGCTGTTGAAGCTTTATTTGGCCGGTTTTGGCCGGTTTATTGGGTAAAGGGTTAACCCTTTCAGTGCCAAGTCAGATTTTTGTATCAACCCATATTTCCTTGATCAGTTTTCAAATTTATTGATTATAATAATGTGATACATTGATGGAAAGAGCTCAAGTGGGTAATAATAACGCAATTTTGACTGTGTTCTGGGACCAGAAAGTATTCCCGATAATGAAAAATAATAGATTTCTAAAATCGATATCTAAAAAATCTGAGCTTTGATTCGAGGCTTCCTCGACTCGAATCAAATATTTTTCACCCCCGAAGCCATTGAAATAGTAATTGAGAGGAGTTTTATCGGATTGAGTACCTTTAAATAAGACTGCTGGCTGTGTACACATTTGTAGTTTGCAGGGTGGCTACACGCATGTTTGGTGGTATCCCACCCACGAACGGACACCAACTTTAAAAATTTGCTTCTTTCATTACATGCAGTAGGGTGGAGAACATTTCTCGTGGTCACAAACGAGATACGCATTTGTTTTCAACGAAGACTTTTCAGTTAAAGGTCCACTTAATTTTCGAGTCACCGATTTTATTTTTTTTTTACAGTGCCTTGGTATACTGTTTTAAATAATAATCTATGCCATAAAATATGATTAAACTACTTTATACACTCCTATGTGTGATTTCCACTGCAAAGGCCGATAATTAAAATGGTACTGTCACTACTAGCGAATTATATCATTTCTCGTGATGTTATTGACGTTATGTCGTAGACTGAATGTTCGATGGTTGATCTTTCTCCTCATCGAGACTTTCATGTATAATTATGGTTGTTTTAATGATATTTGGCGAAACCAAATTGACGCAGGAGTGTAATAATCAATTAGTTCCGAGAATTATGTTGAATAATTAACTCCAGGCGAGAGACGTTTATGTAAGAAACTCGTTTCTTACCGACGTCTCTCGGATCTCGTGAATTATTAACGTAATTCTCGAAAACAATTTATTACTCCTCTATATAATTCATAACGTCTGTGTCCCAGAAGATGCCCTTAGAGAAATAGAAAACATCTGGAATCATAGAAAGATTTCCCCTGTTATGGCTCCCAGAATGCAACAGAATTCAAACTAAAAATGTATTTTCAATGGAAGGGGAATAACTATTAAAGATATAGAGTTATCCCCCCTCCATTGAAAATAATACACTTTGCACAACAATCCAGATAAAATGCACAGACCTCACTGTTCACAACATACACAGTGAGATGTGTGTATATATACAACTGACATTTACCCAAATTTAGCCATAAAGCCCCACTTAATTTTGCAGTCACCGATTATTTTTATCGTGCCTTGATATACGGTTTTAATTATAATCTGTGCCATAAAATATGATTGAAATACTATAATTCATCACCGTTTGAAACGTCTGTGTCTCAGAAGATGCCCAAATAGAAATAGAAATAAACTGAAATAACAGAAAGTTTTCCACCGTTATGGCTCCCAGAATGCAACAGAATTCAAACTTAAAATGCATTTCTTTAAGATATAGAATTATTCCCCCCTCCATTGAAAATAATACACATTGCACTACAATCCAGATAAAAATCAAGCACAAAAAAAAACGTTGGTAACTCAACAAAAACAACATGTTCACAGTTTATTACACCACATACATTGATACTACAATGTTTTGGAGCTTCCTCTTTCAAATGTATATAATATGGCATATATTATATATATGTGATCTGTGGGTTCGAAAATTAAGTGAGTCTTTTAAGATATATGTTTGGCAAGAATCAATCGTTGCAATAATTCGTGACATTTCACCCGCCCCAATAAGCAATACAACAATCGAATATTCATTCTATCAATCCAGAATGTATAAATCGAAATTATGAAATAGACAGTTAGCTATGAAGAATTTCATGAGTTTGACAGGCAATTTTACCAGCTGTGTGGAGGTATCAAGTCTGCAAATAATGTGGCTGTCGTTTGCAGAATGAAGTCCCCACATGGTGACTTTAGTGATGATGCTAGCCCGCACAGCCGGCTATCATCACCAAATTCACCCTTTGGGAACCTCATTTTCATCCATTAGTCACCTCGATTATGCATTTTATCTTCTGAAAATTATGGGATATAGAAACTTCCCAGTAGGGAAAAAGTAACTAAACAATGTTAATTTGAGACCATATAGATACTTGCCAGAAGATGAGGCCTAAGCAGAATAAGGTCCCCAAATGGTGAGTTTTGTGATGCTAGCCCGCTGTGCGGGATAGCATCACTAAATTCACCCTCTGTGGACCTCATTCTGCAAATGACAGACACGTTATTTGCAGGCTTGGAACGTACACCAACTTCAGTGGTTAAGGTGTCACCAAGGTGATAAATTTTCCACCCTCACAGAAATCCCAGTTTCCCGCAGGTGTAAACTCAAAAGACTTTGTACCAATGAGGTGCATTCATAGCAAACTAAACATCTTAAATTATGGGTACTGTTGATTTTCAAAAGGAGATATAGTTCACGAGTCATAAATAGATGACATATTTTCAACTGAAAACATATTTCTAAAAACTAAAATAAATTAAATTTAAGTATATTCCTTACAAATGAAAACTGAAAGTTGATATTGATATTTTGTATACCAACTGGTTTATTTGTTCGAGTATAGATGAATTTTTGGTGGGAATATTTACTTTTGTCGATCTTGAAAACCAGGAAGTGTTGTTTTGGAAGAGTGTGACTGAGTCGCGGTCATATTGGATCCATCCATCACCGTTCTTTTTTTCAGTGATACAGGTAAAAGTTCTTGAGAAGCATTCCATATATGGAGCTTTTGAATATTCATGAATTCCATATATGAAATGCTACTCCAGAACTTTGACCTGTAGCACTGAATGCGCGGAGCGGGTCTGGATGGATCCAGTTGAATATGGTAGCGACTCAGTGATCTCGCTTATTCCTTATTAAAGACATAAAAAACAACACCGAACCACACCGATGTACCCACCTGGACAGAAACATTGAGACTATTCGTAACTCGATCTACCCCCACATGTTCTTGCATCGCGCGCTCCGCTACACTTCAGTCGTTTCCGAGCGAACCCTGATATACGTCTCGGTATACTATATACATGTTTAGATTTACCATGTATGGTAGGTTAGTTGTGGCCAAATAATGAAACAACCTGTGAATGGCGGGGTTAATATATCGAGCTGGGGCAAATATCGAGCTTTCTTTAGACACCAAAAACGAGCCCTATGTGCGTGCTATATTCTTCGAGATATCCCCATGCACGCAATTACAAATTCTGTTCCGCTGTTTGTCATATATTGTTCCGAGTCCCGTCCCACAGTTTGTCATGTCCCTACTAAATACAAGCTTTTGGATAATTTGGGCGAATGGAGGATTTATCAGTGAGGTAGATATAAATCGGATGGAATTCTGCCCTTTCCCCTTGTTTTCGTGTAATCAGGGTGCGCGCAGAAACGATAGATGGTTAGCGTAGCGCATTTCAAACCGCTACGGAACTCACAATTTTGACTTTGCTGTCGTTATTTTTGGTAGGACTGTTTCTTCCCTATCTCGAGTGACGGTGCCGGATGATGCATTTGTGTGTTCGAAGCCTTGCTCGTTATATTGGGCAGAGGAATTAGTTTGCCGTGTGGTGTCAGCACTTTACCATCGGCATTCGCCCGTGCTGGATTTTCTGGAGCGGCTGCCGCATCGGAATCAGTAGAATCATCGGAATCATCCTCACCACCCTCATCATCAGACACATAAACGTACTTTCCGACTCCTCCAGATTTCGCCGCCTCGGCTACAGATTTAGTCGTATCGTAGTTCGCGGTCTCCGACCTCAAAGAGTTTTTAGTTGTTCTGAACTTTGGTATCAACAGCTTAGTTTTTGACGCCTCCCGTTTTTCCTTCTTTCGTTCCTGCCCCTCTTTAATTCTTTCGGACAAAGGTTTAGCTGATACAGTCTTATCCTTATTATCCTTATGTTTACCGTGACCCTTTTCTGTCCTCTTGACCTCGGCGGCATTTTCTTTGTCCGGTATAGCGGCGTGTAGATCCTTTATTTCCTTGGCACATTCTCGCAGCGAAGCGAACAAATCATCCATCTCCTCCTCGTCTACTTCATACTCCGAATCCTCATCACCTGACGCGGGTGTTGTCTGTGTCGAATCGCGTTTACGCGCTGATTTCATTCGGCTTTTCGGTCGTTTCGCCGACATGGCCCTCGGGGCAGGTACCGGTTTCTGATCGTCTTGTTTTCCTTCCGTTTTATTAGACACATCGGTTTCTGATTTTTTGGCATCCTTTTTGTCTCCTCCATTCGGCGATGACGACACTGATGACTCTGGTCTCGGCGATATAGGCTCTAACTCCCTTTTAGAAGACTGGGGCCTACCCTTTGAAGCAGTTGTATTTGGCATTGGTGAAGACCCCGGCTTATTCGGAGTTTTAGCAAGTGGTTTAACAGCCACCGGCTTTGCGGCTGTTGTAGTTGGCTTAGGGTTGGAAATACCTGGCTTCACAGACGATGCAGTCGCTTTACTTTTGGTAACCGATGTACCGTTTGCTGCAGCCGCAATTTTACCGGGCGCGGGTGATGGGGGTTTTGTTGTTGCCCCCGGTCTAACAGTTCCGTTTATGGGTTTAGTAGTTGTGCTAGTGGCAGAACTAGAAGATTTTTGTCCAGCACTAAATTTAATTTCGTCTATCAGAGCGAACACGTTCGAAGCCTTTATTCTCTCTGTTGGCGGTTCACTTTCAAATTTGATTTTTCCTCCCGTTGCTTTGGCAACAGTTTCCAGAAGACCGTTAGAGCCAACTTTGGCAAAGTGTAAAGCAGTCATGCCATCAACATTCTCTCTTGAAACATCCACTTCTTTCTTCTTTGCAACACATTTGTCCAGAAAGCTCTTCACGGAAGAGGTATTCGCTGTGGCACATGCGTATAGCAGGGCTGTATTGCCCTCGTTATCTGCAAGGTTGATATCTGCTTTAGCCTGACAATTAGAAAAAACAGATATGATGGACTGTTATTGGCATAATTTAGCTTAGCATAAACGAAGTCGACATATAGCTTGTAGATTTTAATTATGAATCTCTACAACCTGGTAACATGTCAACAGTCATTGACATTGTTATTTGTGTAAATATTTATAATGTTTTATAACTCAATATCATCTTTGTGCAGTCTGTATTATTAAGTCAGTATAATATTGCACAAACATTTCTTGGTATAGTATCGTGGGAAGTTTATTTCAGTTGACATGTTTACTTTTCCTCGACGTTCAATTTTTTAAATTAATAATTGTATGCATGCCATCATGCCATGCTATAATCTATTAACGAATTTTATGTAATGGCAATATCAAGAATTTCTTTAGGACATATATGTTATAGTGATTCCTATATATTCATGTGGCATTCATATAAGTACATTAGGCATGCATATAAGTACATTAGACATGCATATAGGTACATTAGGCATGCATATAAGTACACAAGAAGGTTTATAAAAAAAAATACGACTTCATGAGATATATAGTTTTGTATTATAAATTAATTTGATTTTTATGTTGATTTTTTAAGAATTATCGTCAAGTTTATACATTCACCATCTCGGGTTGAGCCAAACTTTGCAAACATACACTCCAATGGATACGGATACTGAGTCTATAGTATTCCCGCAAACTTTTCGTTTCTGGAAGGCTTGTGGTGTTCCCCCGAATTACGTCACATGGCACCAAGTTAATCGTTTCGATTGAACTTCTTTATCTTTGTGCTACTAATAGTGAGTTACGATTGGTGCTACTGACGTGGAATCCCAGGGTTGGGAAATGAAAACTATACGAAAGGTCATCAGACCCACTATTTATATGTGGGTATGTAGTTTACTCCAGACTGCGGTTGAGCAGAACAATGCCGTTTATTTATGCTCTCTGAAACTTTACTAGTAAACAACTCCTATAAATATACTGAAAATATATATTTGAAAGTAACGCGAAGCATTCCGCTAGCCGGGGTCTTCATATACTCAAAAATAATATTCTTGTCCTCGCATTCGTTTTCACCAATATTTCATGCTTATCGGAAACATCACTAATATTTTATAATTTATGTAAATTAGTTCTACTAATTTCCTTTTAAAACATCATTAGAATCCCAAAGTTCTTTTAAACTTGTTTAGGGGGAAAATTTCTATCCCTTTCTTTAAATTAAATTTGAGATACGGGGGAGTTGGCACTCAGATAATGACACATTTCAGTGTTCAAATGGCCGCTTAACATGAAATATAGGGAGACATTCCACAATTTTCCAAATACCGAGTTTTCCATTTCTGTGGCCATTTTGGCAGTCATCTTTGGAGGGGGATTTGCATATTTCCTCGTAAAGTAGCATTATTTCTTTGCATCACAACAATATATACATTTCTGACACTCAAGAACATTTCTTTCTAAACTTCGGATCAAATTTAACTGACGTACGGATCAAATTTAACTGACGTAATACCTCCTTCGTGGGAGGAGGTCCACCTAAGTGGCTAGCACTTGTCCTCCAATCCCGCCACCATATAATTTTGGTAAATAAATATGTTTAAACCAATGCCTCCTCTGACAATGGTGGCCATAATGGACGCCATCTTGCGAGGTGTCTACACGGGCACGGGATTTGAGTGAAGTTAAGTCCTGTGCATGGGTCGAGTTTGCGGGGTGAGCCCGGGGGAGGGGGTCAATGTCAGCTTCTGGTCTATCCGGTTTTGGTCATTTGGTTCGAATAGAGCACATGACATTATAGTTTTCGTGACATATTGTAATAACTTTGAAGAATTTCTCAATAGACGCTTCAAAAGTTCAGTATCGGGCTTATTTAAACAAAGAACTATCGATCCGACGACAAACGTCCGACCATATATAAGCTACTATACATACACTCTCTTTTCAATATTAGGGACATAGGACGAAACTGCCGCCCAAGATCAGACCCATAGCTTGGCAAAAAATGAAATTAACATTTCAGAAACATATGCAATTATGATCAGATGAACTATTGCTTTCCAAGCGATACCATGGGTGAATTCGAATGAATTAAATTGAACAAGCGTGGCACATTGAATATCAGTTGTCCAATATCAACGAGATCGTATACATATTGTTGATAGTATACTACAGTATACCACAAACATGGTTTTTGCATAACTCATCGTTTCCGCTATGCATATGACCCACACAATAACCTCATTAACTGGATTTTTGTTCCTATATTACTGACCTCAATTGCTGTTTTGGGGAAAAACTCAAAACATGGTGAATAACTGTACCATATATGACGTTTTTAACGGAAGCCGTTTCACCATTGCCTATCACTTGAGTGTATGGTGATCGGGAGAGAAGTAACATATAAGTGGCCCGCACTTGTTCTTCAATCCCGTTGCCGACTGTATGTATTTATATGCATATATGGCGAATAAATATGTTTAAACCACCATTGCCTATAAAAGAGACCAATTAAAGATGTATTATCCGAATTAACGCTCCTAAATTACAATTTCTTCGGCCTTGGGGGGGGGGTAAAATGTGTATTCGAGTCGAGGAACCCACCCATCACATATCACGGTGATCAGATGTCGATTTTTGAAGTTTGTTATTTCTCGAGATGTGCAATTATTTGTGGCTCAGAAAAACGCCAAACGGACGGTCTCGGACAAAATTGCGGACAAAGATGGGTAACTCTAAAATCAAGTAGCAATACGGCCAAATTTCGTGATACTCAATTGATAATACGACCATATTTCGTTGAACAAAATGTTGATAAATAACATGTTTTTGGGAAATTTAATACCATATATAGTTGACAGTGGTTAGCATTATTTTGTTGCAATTAATCGATTCTGGTAACTAAAGCTATTTTGAAGAAATGTAGTTGTTGTTGTATCTTGTTGATATGGGGACCGTCTGATCGGACTGAGTACCATTAAATCCAAGTTTGCGATTAATTCATTTAACACTAATATTTACATCAATCCTTGTAATTAGAGAAACGGTTTCTAAATACTTGTATATGTGGATACTTACATCATCTAGAATCAAACTGATAGAATCCGTCTGCCCCAGCACGCACCCATACATTAGGGCAATTTGTCCCTTTTTATTCTGACTATTGACATCACACCCTCTTTTCAGAAGGAGTCCAATCAGCTCTTTCCTTTTCACGCTTTCCTTTATGGAGGTCAAACAAACCATCAAAGCGGTTTCCTGTTGGTCGTTCTTGCAATTTGCGTCGCATTTTGGATTCTCGAGAACGAGTTTTATCTGCAAATAATATCGAATATCTAGCAATTTGTTAAGATGAGCAGAAAACAGTCCATACACATTACAGGTCAACATTGATTGGTCTGAGACCAGTACCATCCTAGCCCAATGACGAGTATAAAGTATTCAGAGTTCCTAACTTTGTGAAATTTCATTTGCTCCCTCTTGAGTTGTAGTTTTTCAACTGATAACTCAAATTTTACATCGCAACTGTCGGAAAATTCCAACACCCATTGTGGTTGGACATTTTCCAAATGATGGTCACCATATTGAAAGTAGGAACATATTCGACGATTGGTCGACAGTTTATGTACTGTAAATATTGGTTGGTAAGTAAAGCTATGTATAAAAGTCTCTCGAGTAATTGTGTATCCTATTCCATCGTTTGTATATGTTAATTCCATGCTCCATTCCATTCTACTGTACTCAATCCGATAAAACTCCTCTCAATTACTATTTCAATGGCTTCGGGGGTAAAAAAATATTTGATTCGAGTCGAGGAAGTCACCGATCAAAGCTCATATTTGTTAGATATCGATTTTAGAAATCTATTATTTTTCATTATCGGGAATACTTTCTGGTCCAGAACACAGTCAAAATTGCGTTATTATTACCACTTGATTTTAGAGTTATCAATCCTTGTCTGTTTGAATAGTGTGTTGGTGTACACATCTCGAGCAGGTTACGAAATTGACGGCAATTATTAGTACTCATCTCGAGAAAATAACAAATTTCAAAAATCAATATCTAATAACTCTGAGCTTTGTTTGATGGGTTCCTCGACTCGAATCAAATATCTTTTACCCCCAAAGCCAAAGAAATAGTAATATAGGACCCTCTGATCGGATTGTTGTTGTTGGAATCTGTTGAGATGGGGACCCTCTGTTCGGATTGAGTACCTTTAACATATTAGCCATAGTTACGATGAAGTCCATGATTGCATTTTAATTTAAAAAGGTTTATTTGGCAGGCCACTTCATTATCCTCTGCAAAAATATACGCTTTCAAAGTTGCGTCACGTACCATCATGGCATAATAACATATCATCACGCCATGATAAAGTATCTTCATGTAATTATAAGGTATCACCATATAAAGACCAAGTGTCAGCATGCCACGATAAAGTATTATCGTATAATGATAAAGTACAATCATGAAATGTATCAAAGTATATATCACATGCCATGATAAAGTATCATCGCGTAATGATAAAGTATCATCATGTAATGATAAAGTACAATCATGTAATGATAAAGTACAATCATGCAATGATAAAGTATCACCATGTCATGATAAAGTTTCACCACGTAATGATAAAGTATCATCATATAATGATAAAGTATATATCTTCACCTAATGATAAAGTATTATCAGGCAATGATACAGTAGCATCGATCATAGCATGGTAAAGTATCATTACGTAATGATAAAGTATCATCATGTAAGTGATAATACGGAAGCGTATTCGGGACATGGTAGAAAAAAAATAAAGTCAAAATTTTGACTTTATATAAACTCAAAATTTTGACTTTTTATCTCAATATTTTGACTTTCAAACTCAAAATTTTGACTTTTTATCTCGAAATTTCGACTTTCTAAGTCAAAATTTTGACTTTCAAAGTCATAATTTTGACTTTTCATCTAAAAATTTTGACTTTCAAAGTCAAAATTTTTACATTTTAGAATTTTCTAAAAATAGAATAAGCAGAGTGATTCTATTTTTAAAAAATTCTAAAAAGTCAAAATTTTGACTTTGAAAGTCAAAATTTTGACTTAGAAAATCAAAATTTTGAGTTTGAAAGTCAAAATATTTAGATAAAAAGTCAAAATTTTGACTTTGAAAGTCAAAATATTGAGATAAAAAGTTAAAATTTTGAGTTTATAAAGTCAAAATTTTGACTTAGAAAGTCGAAATTTTGAGATAAAAAGTCAAAATTTTGAGTTTATAAAGTCAGAAACTTATTATCAGACCTGAAAATTGATCAGGTTTTCCAGCGACGTTCAACGTCACAACGTCTTGTCCAATCAAAGCGCGTTTCATATAATAAAACAGTTATCGCATTGTTTCTTGGTTGACACGAGGAAAACGGAGGAATTGTCAGCCCTCGGAAGCCAATATTCACCTCTACGGCCTTGGTGAATATTGACTTAATCGGGTTTCACAATTCCTCGTGTCAACCTCGAAACAATGCGATAACTGTATAATGATGAAGTATTATCGCCTAATGATAAGGTATCATCATCATGTAATGATAATGTACCATCATGTAATGATAGAATATCATGCGTGCTGTAATGGTAAAGTATATCATCACACAATGGTAAAGTATATCATCACGCAATGTTCAAGTACCATCACGTAATGGTAACGTATCACCATGTAATTGTAAAGTACCATGGTCATAATGCCATGGTAAAGTATCATTATGTAATGATAATATGATCGTGTAATAACAAAGTATCACCATAAGCGCATAAGGCAGCTATGGCGTTCCATAATATAACCAATGTTGAGATCATTATGTAAGCTCTGATGTTTAGAAGCACTTTCCTGCTGTTGTTATTGCATCTTTATATTTGAACTTGTATCAAGCAGTTTGAACTTTGATGATATACGAACATTAGAGCAGAAATATACGTCACCCGTCCTCCCAAATATTTCGATCCTTTTGTCCGACGTTGCAACATATTTCCCCGAACAAGATAGTATATACATGGTGGAATTTAATGATAACATGTCACAAACAGGAACATTGAAATATATATGTTATTAAATGCCTTTTTTTTTGGTTCTGTTTGTAAAATTCATGAGCAATTTTGCCGTATATATAGAAGAAATTATGATCACGTGACTATATATGGTATAATGATACCGGTAGTACCCTTCATTCGTGATTGATAATGGATGATTTAATTTTTGGTCAAAACGGCCATTTGAGGAATATTTTCGACTGTATAGTTGTCATGGAAACTGAATTGCTTCACTGAAATAACCGATAAACATTTTGAGACAACGCGAATTACACATATTCACAAAAAAGAAGGTTATTGTAATCAGTAAAAGCTCATTTTACCAACGGCCATGGAA
Organism: Siphonodentalium dalli; assembly: GCA_032622095.1. Lineage (NCBI taxonomy): Eukaryota > Metazoa > Mollusca > Scaphopoda > Gadilida > Siphonodentaliidae > Siphonodentalium > Siphonodentalium dalli. The sequence goes on along the minus strand of CP136063.1, from coordinate 80,200,027 downwards.
ACTGACTCATGATAAAAAAAAGTGTACTGCTTCCAAGACCGGTTGTATGCTAAAAAGTAAATTCCCAAATGAGATGGGATTTCTATTTAGTTCCCGTTGAAAGAAACCGCCAGTTACATTTCGACGAAAAATCTCTTAAGTTTACTCAATAATAACAAATTGTTCCTGGATTTTCGAAAACGGTTGCAATGGCAACCGAGCATCTTTGTGTGATGTCCACCCAAACTATTTGAAAGCATATCACCTACTTATTGGAAAGCACATAATATTCGTATAATTATATACGAGGTCAATGATGGGACCATGCATGTATGATATATGTAGACATAATTATACCGGTACAGTATACGTACTATAGATCATGACATGAATCTCGAACTACTCTGGCTAAAGCTCGTAGAAATCATATTCCTCCAGTGCAAACTCTGGGAACATTTGAAAGTTTGACAGGGAACCTTATGAAGTCGAAAAAATAACATTTGGAGTATAATTTATTAGTTATTAGCTGTTCCTTAATAATGTACTTCGCTGTAGGTGAAGGTCCCAACTCGAAATTGCATGCTTTTCTATGACTTTTGTGAGCCGATATCGCAATAAACATTGAATTAATCACCCAGGAAAATTCCATAATTGTAAGCAGCGCAGTCACTTAAATCGTGAAATTTCGAGTTGGGACCTTCACCTACAGTGAAGTACATTATTACGCAACAGATACAAACTATGAAATATATTCCCTGCTTTATTTGTTCAAATTTGTAAGGTTCCCTGTCAAAACTTCAAAAAGTTCCCAAGTTTTGTACTGGCGGAGTATATATAGAGATTCGTGGCATGATCTAAGTATGTACGCACCTGTAGTGTATGCAAGATGCACTTGAAAATTCCCAGAATATATATATAACTCACCTGTCGAGTATTATTCTGTTTAAACAGATCAAACAAATTCTTCGACATAATTCCTGGTCCAGATCCGAACCTCTTTCACACTTGTGATGCTTTCGGATGAAAGGAATTTATCAAGTATTATGAATTGATCCTGTATTTACGACCTTTCGCGACAGACACTCTTCTACGCTCCTCGTGCAACACTGAGGGTACCCATAGGCATCGCCCATGCAGTGGCGCAATTCTCTTCGCGGGGTACACAGTCTAACTGAACCCGAACAGGTCGATAGAAAAATCAACTAACAGTCTAGGAGATACCCATCCCCCAGGATGTAGTCTATCGAGTTTGTCGATTTAAAGTTTAAACAAAGCGTTGTGCGTGATAATACACGGTGTTTGCTTCTCTGAGATACCAGCGATACCGACCGCGATGAAATATGTCACCAATCACGCGTGATATGCGTTCTTGTGACAAGTCATTGATATCACGTAGATAGATCTGTCAATTATTTGTTAACAATCCGTGATTTACTCCATATTTGACGACACAGTCACTGGTGCAGTGGGTTTTTTAAAAACAACTTGACGTTTGTGTGCACCCGATTGCCTTTGGAATCGTACCATGCATGCATGCATGACCTGATGCAAACATCTTTGACCAGCTGCGTATGCAAAGAGATCGATAAAATGGCGACTCAGTTTTCTATGAACTTCTGCAGGGATACAATGGCCATATTTGATAAGCTTTTGTACGTTCTCCTTTAGCGTGGAGCGGATCGATTTGTTGCTATGAGCAGTAGTTTTGTTTACCGTACCGTTTTGTAGCGATACTTATCATGGCCCTTTAATGTTTAAACGATGATGTATAGATTATGTGTCCACGTCCAATTAAATACGTTCCACGCACAACCATATATTTGTATTGATGTACTTTGTACCTTTAACTAATGGTTTGAGAACACCTTTTAGTACTTTCCCTACATTTTTCCTATATAATCGTGCATAACGAGCGGTTATATAGGGTTCATATTGTATTGTAATTCTATTATAGGCCCAATAGATAAACGCACCTATAGGTCTATACCAGATGAAGAGTGTAATTAATTTTATTGCAGAACCGTGACATTTAAAGAGACCAAGTTCGCGGTAATAATACATTTTCAAAAGATATAATAACGACATCTTCAAGGATGGTATCGGTAATCGGCTAGCCTGAAGCTATATATATTTGGCAGGGATGTATAGCTATAGAGGGTGTCAGTTGATGGGGATGTCCAACATGGAAAATCGAATTGCACCCCACATCAAAACATAATTAAAATTCCAAAGGTTTCCAACGGTTGATAAAGCTAACAGCCCCATATGGTTGACACAATTTAAATGAGAAGTCATTTTATTTTACTTAAAGGGGTACTGTACGCCATTTGCATTAAATTTCCGGTGACAACAACGATCTAATATCGATAATATATAGAAACATAAGTAATTTGAGTCGAAGATGTATTCTGTAAACGCTCAGGTTAATATGCTATCTTAAAATTTAATAATTTAAAAGTTAATAATTTGATATAAATTGAATTTATGACTGGAGCCATAAAATGGCGTCAATTAAATTACGAATTTCCGTAATCAAAATAAAGTAATTGAGGGATACTGGATGTTAAACCGATCGCACACACGATTGCTTAAAATATTATAATGATACGGGGAGAACACTCAAGTCACTCACTGACTAGCGACGATACAATAACTTAAATGATTATATTGGACTAGTATGCCTATAATATAACTTTATTTGATTCATTTGGTTGAAAACTGTACAAAAATTACTCGACAACGACAATTTGTATTTTTGCATTCCGGTAAATTTGTCATCCGTAACACTACTTCGTACTCAACAGACTTTCAAATAATGAAAAAATTGTTACCTTATTCTCTGACTCGGAGACTATAGAAACCAACAACAACATTTGGCGTACAGTACCCCTTTAAGTGAAATAAAGCGCCATCTACATGGTTTTATTTTACTTAAGTAAAATAAAATGACACTTTATTTTACTTATGTAAAATAAAATGACGGGGGGGGGGTCTGACAAAAATTCCGTACACAGGGCCGGGGTGGGTGGGTGGTTTGGAGCCCAGTGAAAAACATTTTTTCCGGTGCTTGCAATTTTTTTCCTGATGGTTTTTTCCCAATTATTTACACACACTGAGACTGTTTTATTGTTCAGCAGCCTAAATAATACCCTTATTCCATTCAATAAACCCATTGTATAAATTGTGATAAACGTTCGTTGCATAACAGGAAATAGTGCCAGGTGACCTTTCATTTCCGGTTTGTCGTCTGTTAATATTCCATTGGCTACGGCTTCTAATATTTTCACAACAAACTCTAATGAATAAAGAGTTTGAAAAGTAATTTCATTAAATTTACGCCATTAAATACGTCAAATGGTCTTTATTTATCAAGGACTATTTCTTTACGCGGGCAAACAACGCATAGTTACGTGAAACATCATCGCATTCCTTAGGGTGCCTTTACATTGGTGTAGATCTGTGTACAGAAATATGTGAAGTCTTGTGCAAATTTTGATATTCTGTAAATTGTCAAAATCCTAACATCTAGTGTTCTAACTCGTGTGAAGTGGCGTCTCTAAGTTATTTTTAAACTTGTGTCTCGATCCCTTTAGCTTTTGCTGCACCGGTGGGGGGGGGAGGGGCAAACATAACCATTATCGTCCGGTGTGACAATATTTTGAAATATGAACATGAAAATCGCAAAATCATAGCATCTAGAGTGGCCTCCAGCTTTCCAAGTGTTAGGAATGTCCAACTTAACACCCCCCATAATTTCGACGAACTACACGAGCATTGACCATTGATAATGAAACGCGACGCGAAATTTCAGAAAGTATTGACCAGGGTTCGAGTTGCCTATTGCCAATTTAGCAAATTGCTAAAAAAAAAATGAAATGGCTCCAAAAACATCCCGACTGGCTACAAAAAGTGGCACCTAGCTTTTTGGCATTTGGCACTTGGTACCCATCGGGCATATAATAAAGCTAGCAGTCAATCAGTCGGAAACAAAACACACATCGATATCCGGTCGCGACATATAGGTAATTGGGTTCTAATTGAAAGCGTATAATAGATTCGCGGCTTATGTCAGATCGACTTATTTTATCGCTGTGGTGAAAGGGTTTCTAATTTGTTCTACTCGATAATAACACTAAGTACGGCTATTGACTCCAATTTGACAAACATTAGCCAAACAAAGGTCTTCCGGAAGTCTTCATCATCAGGAAGCTGTGTATTGATAGTAGGTGTTAGATAAATTATCATAAATATGTCATTCGCAACTCAGCTTTCACAATTGTCGCAGTTCGCGCATCTTTTTATGTTACTGGTACAGTCTTGGTGCTTGTGATTTCCCGCGCAATTTTTGCAGATTGTGTCTGTGCTCTTGCAAAATTCGGCCGTGTGATTAAACTTCTGACATTTGTAGCATTGTGTCACGTGGGGCTGTTCTTTGTAGTCGACGACTTTGAATCTATTCATGTTTGAGCCGAGTCTAACGCCGTTCATTATCTGTTGTTTTGATTCTTTATCGTCGCAAGTTATTTTCACTTTCCATGTTGGTTGTTGATCGTATGAGCTTTTTAGGCGTTGAACTGTGTATTTACTGCCGATGTCTTCTTTTATTTCGTCTTCCGTGACAGATGGTGGTATGCCACAGATGACGGCTTTATGGGTTGTAGGTTTGGTCAGGCGATTGCTGCCGTTGGTTAGGCGGAATGTTACTTTCTTGTCCTTGAAGGCGGGTAGGTCTTTAGCTTTGGTCAGTAGATATTGTTTTGTTTCTTCGTTCTGTGGATAAATTAGAAGTGTGCCGGCTCTGGTTGTAGATGTTCGGATGGGGTAGCGTGTCGTTATTGTTCTGTGTAGTAAGTATGGACTCTGCTTCATTTCGTTCGTTAGGTTTTCGGCGATTAGAATGTCTCTTCGTTTGTTGGAGTGGCTGATAGTCGGTCGTTCGGTTCCTTTTGTTGGGCTAGGTTGATGTTTATGTTCAGTGTGCGTTCGTATCTTTTTGGCTGGCGTGCTGATTGGGCTGATAGGATCTGGAGTCATCATGCTTTCTTTACGTCTTCTTTTGTTTTTGAAGACGGTGGCGAATTCTTCGTCGGAGATGTCTTGTTCAGCGTCTGTCATTTCAACTTCGATGTGGTCTTCGTGGTTTTTTTGAACGATGGGCACTGGAGTTGCTGGCGGTACAGAGGTTGCTGAGGGTAGTTTCGCGGCGAAATCTGGAACTGGAGCTGATGATGTGGCAGGTGTCGTGGTGTTTTTCTCAGGTTTCTTTTTGATTTTCTCGGTCTTTTTCTCTTTTTTGCTGGAAGATTTCTCTGCTGTGGGTTGCTTTTCGGGTAAGCGGTCGGCCATCTTGTCGATAGAGGCTCTGAACCCAGCAAGTTGTATTTCTAGACCACTCAGCATACAAGGGATGCACAGTTTTCAAAACTGAAGTGACATCAAAAGAAACACAAAAGCTCACATACGCAGCAGCTACAAGCAAACCAGCCGACATCACTGAAACCCTAAAGCTTGCAGCTGTAATAACATCGACCATTGTCAGCGCCCTATCTGACAAACAAAGAGATCCACGAAATATCAAAGACAGCGTGTGTCAATACGTCGAACATGCTGTCAACACCATATACAGAACTCAACTCACAAAAGAAACCATCCAACAGTTCACATACAGACGTTAAAACAACACAGCCAAAGCTGACACGCCCAAACACACAAGCCGATTGTAACACCTACAATGGCTGACACGACCAAACAGACTACAACAACACGCCACACACACAACTTGCCCACACAAAAACACTCTTTTCACCTACTCCACGTTAACATAAACGGACTATCTGCTAAACGCCAAATTCTTCAAGAGTACATCACCGACCAACAACCAGACGTTATCGCCATCAACGAAACGAAACTCAACGACAACAGCAGGGTTAGCTTCACCAACTACAAGATCGCCCGCCGTGACCGTACCGCACACGGTGGCGGGGTCGCTCTCCTCATCCATAAAGACCTGAAACACGCCATGCTCAACACCGACGACCTAGACGAAGAAACCCTGGCAGTAGAAGTCACCATTCGCAGTGCCAAGACTGCCATCATCGCCACATATAACCCGCCAAACACAGACCTCAGCAATGCCTCCTTCAAACACTTCACATCAACCCACCGCCACTGCATCTTCATCGGAGACTACAACGCGAAGCACACCTACTACGGCTGTAAAGATACCAACAGAAACGGTGACCGAATGTTCAACATCATAGAAGATCTTGATCTACTCATACTAAACAACATAGACGAACCAACACATCACCACGCGGCGACCAACAAATGGGACATCCTAGACCTAGCCATTGCCACTCCATCCATCGCATCTAAAGGAATCATGTGCTATATTGGAGACGACGTATCCAGCGACCACCTACCCGTACACATAAGATCCAGCAATGCCTCAACCGATCGCCACCCGAAAACCCTCCGCCGCAACCTAAATAAAGCCGACTGGGACAGTTTCCGACAGCAACTCACCAACAGCATAGACAATTCACCCATCACATCAACCAGCGACATTGACGCGACATGCCAGCACCTATCCCAAACCCTCGAATCAGCCCTAGATACAGCATGCCCGAAACAACAAGTCAACACCACAGCATGGCGAGTCTCCCCCGAAACTCTGAAAATGATCCGACTTAAACGCAAGCTAAGAAGACTACAGCAGAAAACCCCAAACGACATGTACTACCGAAATCTTTACAACAACATGAACAGACAAGTCAAAACGGCAGTCAAAAAAGAAAAACAAGCATCCTGGCAGCGGTCGACAACCGAACTCGGCGATAAAAGAATGAACAGAAACTTCTGGAGCACCTTCAAATCCCTTACCGGCACAGGAAAAAACAACAACAGCACAGAAAAACCCCTCAAAAAAACCGATGGCAGTCTGACCTCAGGAGACAAAGAAAAAGCAGAAGCCTTCGCCGACAACCTCCAAAAAATCCACAACACCCACCAAGGCCCAGCCTACGACGACGCCTTCAAAGCAACTGTAGAAAACCACATCAAAGACAACCACGACCTCTTCAAACCACTTCCAAATACCACCAACGACCACGATGATGTCTTCCCCGTAGCATCTCCAATCACACAAGACGAAATCGCATCTAACCTAAAGAAGGGAAAAGGCAACTCAGCACCAGGCAACGACAGCATTACTTACGCCATCCTACGACAAGCCCCTCCAGCCTTCTTCGCCAGACTACTCCTTCTATTCAACGCCTGCCTGACCATTGGATACTTCCCAACAGCATGGAAAACCGCCGTCGGTATCATGATACCCAAGCCAGAAAAAGACCGCGCCATTCCCAACAACTATCGACCCATCAGCCTCCTCCAATGTACCGGGAAACTATTCGAAAGAATTATCAGCAGCCGAATGCGAGAGCACCTTGAATCATCCAACTTCTTCAACCCGTGGCAGCGTGGCTACCGACAAGGCAAAGAAGGCATGGAACACATCGTTCGACTAGCTGAAGACGCCCGACTATCCCTTGGCAAAAACTGGTTAACAGCTGCAGTATTTCTTGACGTTGAGAAGGCCTTCGATTCCGTATGGCACGACGGCCTAAGATACAAGTTCAGCCAGCTCAACATCGCCCGAAAATACACACGACTAGTATCCTCTTTCCTACAAGATCGTCAACTCAGCGTCCGCATCAACAACGACACATCCAGCCCAGTATTCCTACGCGCCGGAACCCCACAAGGATCAGTACTCAGCCCACTCCTCTTCCTGATATACGCCAATGACATACCCACCAACCCAAGAAACAACGTAGAAATCTCACAATTCGCCGACGACCTAGGACTCTGGACAACACACAAAAACCCCAGGATCCTACAAAAACGATTACAAAAGACCCTCGACGACTTATCAACATGGTGCTCTAGATGGAGAATAAAACTCAACGCCAAGAAAACCCAACTCATCATATTCCACCAGAGAAAAACAACACAGACTATCAACATCAAGATAGACAACGAGACCGTTCAACCATCCAACCAAGCCATCCTACTAGGAATCACCCTTGACCAACGAATGACCTTCGCCGCGCACATCAAAAAAGTCGCTGACAAAGCCAGAAAAAGAACAAACCTGCTAAGTTGTCTCAGAGGTACCGACTGGGGAACCAACAGCCAGACCATCATCAACCTCTTCAAACTATACGTCCGCCCAGTAATGGAGTATGGCGCACCCATCATAACAGCAGCCTCCAACAGCTCAATCGAAACCCTGCAGAAAGTCCAAAACAAAGCTCTCCGCATCGCTCTACATCAGCCAATCTTCACACCAATCCAAGCCCTCCACGACGCAGCAGACATACCTACGATGAAACAACGACTAACCGACCTCAGAAACCAGACCCTCGCCAGAATCGACAACAGCCCACTCATCCAAGAACTCCATCTACGAAACCAGCTGCTCTCCACCAAAAAGACTAAGTCCATCCTAGAAATCGACAACACCGACAGACCCATCTAGATCCCATACAACCGTCAACCAAGCCAACCAACAGCCAAATCCAACAGCCTCGACTCCTCCGCCACGCTTCCACTGCTTTGCCTCCAAATACAACAGCCTCAACAACCGATTTTCATCGAAGAATTAAAGAAAGGGTGAAGGGAACTGCACAATGCATTCCGACCATCCTAACCGGCCTGCGGCCGGAAACTACACAACAGCTTTCACAAATTGTGACATACGGCAAATATGAATCGTAAGCGCAAGTTAGAATTCATTCAAAATGCATCAGACACGCAACATCCTTCTAAAATGAAGAAAATTACTGATTTCTTCGGACATTCAGACATTACCGATAGTCCAAATACAGTGGTTGATATAACAACGACGTGTGCTACACCACCTAAACCAAGCAACATATTAGTGTCCACTGTCACGAGAACGCCACAAAATGTTGCAAGTTCGCCAAAACGAAAATTCCGAAATGAGTGGAAAATATCTCGCGAATGGCTATCATTCGATGGAGACAAAAATGTTATGTTCTGTTCTACACGCCGTGCTACGAATGTTACCAACATGTTCGTATCTGGTTGTAGTATCATGAAGAAAGATCTTATTCTGAAACACGAGCCAACCAAAGGTATATGTACTATGTTTCAAATTAGATTTAAATATCATGCTATGTACAACGGGGAGTAAATAAATAAATATATACATATCATAGGTAATTTGCCTGTTTGTTGAACCAAATTCAAAAGTGGCACCAAAAAATATTGGTCGGAAAAAAGTGGCAACAGAAAGTATAAAGTGGCTCTAAAAATAATGCAATTGGCAACAGTTTTGGCACCTGGGAATTTTGGGCCAGCGCGAACACTGGTATTGACGCCGTATCAAAAACTGTGTGTCACTTGCGATTCCTTGCTTCTGGTTTCGAACAGTGTTTCTTATTAAGGATTCAGAAATATGCAAAATCGTCTCAGATGTTTGCTCGGCCATATAATTATATACCACGTACTTAAATGTGATCACCTTAGCGAACCATGTGATGTCTTGGAATAGCTTATACGCGTGTTGAACTGACAAAGATTAATATGCTATGCCCGAGTAATGATTAATCAAATCCGATTTGCCTGTCGCAATGCCTCGGTGTTGACCATGAATTATAACGGATATACGATTCTTCCTCATACGAACGATTACCGTTTTCTTTCTGTGTGCATTTCTGTATCTAACCGTTTACACTTGCGTGTAGAATTGTACACAGATCCACACCAATTAATGTAAACGCACCCTTATAGAAGCCGATGTTAGTTTCACGTCCCATTTGTTGATTTAAGTAAGTTTTATCGAGATTTTGGATCATGTAATAAATACAATCTGGAACTCGTCCCCAGTTTATTGCGGAATTTGCTAAACTCGTCCAGTAAATTAGGTATGGACCTCGCCAAAAGCTCGATCCAGACCTAATTTACTGGACGATTTTTGTATATTCCGCTATAAACTTGGGACTCGTTGTGGATCCTCCGTGTATCTTGCAATACTGAGGCGCTTTAATTTGCTTTAGATTGAACTGAGGTCACAAGTATATTCCAGTATGTTTGGTACCGTTCGCTAACATGGACAGCAAGAAAATAAGATGATAAAAGTTGAAATATAAGAATTACAAATTATCTTTTTCATTTCTTTTATTTGTAATGGGCATAGCTATCACAAACCAAAAATCAATAGTATTGACTTAATGTAAAGGACAATAAACGAAATTGAAATTCCTAACTACACCTTTTACCGGACTCGGCATCCGGGTCGCAGTTCGAATTTTAAATCCGTCCCAAAAATTCCCATTTCTATAAATAAAACGCCCATCGCCCACTGAAACCAAGAAACAGCGAGACATTATACACGCCTAGTGCGAAATAAACAGTACTTTGAGTATAATTAACTAAATGTATCATACACTCACGTCGGAACTAAAAAGTCCATTGATTTTAGCCGCCAACACAATCCCAACAATAACAATCAGCACCTAATTAACGAACCGGTGGCCTATATATCTTTATTGTCTCCTCGTGGGAGAGTAGATATTTACATGAGTTATAATACATATATAAATATACAGTTTAACCAGATTGGTAACACGATTTCTGTGATAGTCCATGCATTGTCATAATCATTTATATAGCAATCTGACACACACAAGAATACATGTTCATGTATTTACGAACAGCGCTGGAAAACATGGTCCGAATTGGTGTTTGTGATCATATTACATATATATAGCAAGAATACACTTGTGTCTATGATCACCAAGTCTAAAACATCGTAGATAATCAACATTATTGACATAATGTGAACGACAATAAACGAAATTGAAATTCCCAACTACACCTTTTAGCTGGCTCGAGCTCGGGGTCGCACTACAACTTTTAATGTGTCCCAATAATTCCAATTCTATAAATGAAACCCCATCGCCCACTGTATACCAAGAAACAGCGAAATAACGGCAGCTGGGGCAACGCAAATATTAATCCATTCAAATATCAGTATTAATCCATTCAAATATAGTTAAATGTTCGCTTATGTTCTAAAATCTCAGCCATGGTGTCCAGAACTACCATACTTCATAATTACAAGAAAACCATAGTCAGAAATGGTAACGCCACCGAGATCATATTATTAGCCATAAATATAAATTATAATATAAAATATATTGGTTACATGAATGCACCGCCTTAGAATTCCGTTAAAACAACTAATCCTTCAAATTATTACAAACAACTACGACTTATTACTGCAGGTTTTTCATTCACCAAACCAGAAAGCTTCTAAATGCGGATAAAAAATTGGGTTCCCGCCAATAAAAAATATTCAGGTGTGCATGGCCCAGCCATTTCTCATACCTAAACATCTAACGCAATTAACGCGGTCATAATAGTTACATACTGCAACTTTAAGACATCCAGCGAACACACACCCCACGGAAACCCGAAATGTGTTGTCCTGCGAGATATCCCATCGCTATAGCTCAATTTGACACAGCCAGATTAGCCTTTCTACAATATCCTAAAACAATAAAGCTTCTCAAATCATCGCCATAGTCAATAGAACTTTCACGAACTTGGACATTCGAACTACAGCTTTTACCAGTCTCGGGGTCGCCGTACAATTTTAACGCGTCCCAAAATAACCTGAAAAACAATTATCTATTTATAAAGTCCCCACAGGTCCACATATTTCTAATATTTGCCCAACAGTATACACCGGTGGCGTAATAAATAGCACAGCCGGGATGTTGAAGGAAGTATATGCGGTTCATTGCTTCATGCTACACGTGGTGCCATTTTCCAATGGCAATAATAATTCACATCTGGCAAACAATATTTTCATTTGGCAAAAGTTTTGGCAAGTCACTCTTTAATTCCTCAACAAAGTTGAAAAAATATTGATCTATCAATACCATTCATTTCAGGAAAACTCTAACAATATAATTCAAGTAGTGGTGTTTTATTAGGTTAGAGGAAAAGTTAACACCTTTATTAAGATGCAGTTAATCTGATAGCATTAGTATTGATGGGTGATGGATTACCCGTATTTAGTGTGGTGTTCACATATCTAATCCTCTTGTAATGTGCCCTTCTGGTGAAGCAACCCTTCTACACAATTATTGTTCGGTGATTGGTTTATTTTTGTGTGATAAACCATAAAATAAGACTCAATGTTGCAGAAAATTATACTATCAGGGATTCTAAAAGAATTTGGCAAAAAATATTTTCATTTGGCAAAAGAAATGTTGGTCCAGCGCGGAACCTGGTGCCGGTCAATAGCAAAAGGGAATGCATTCGTTGATAATAGTGACCGCACCTCATTGGTCGAGCTTAACCGAGATTTGGAAAAACTGTCTTTGAATGAATTTGAAAACGCCTTCAAATCGGTATGCACACGCATAGTAAATATCTTAATGGGCGCTGGTATTGAAACATTCGGAAAGGATAATGTCGATAAGAATTGGAAAGAAAAACGCGAAACAAATAAGTCATGGTTTGACAAAGTTTGCAAACATATGCGAAAACAATTTCACTTGGCGAAGCGCGCATAACTTGGAAATTTAAAAGGGTCGCCATAAACAGCCAAACGTGTCACTTAATGAAAGAATTTGTAGGAAATGTAACATGGAGGTTGATAATGAAGAACACTTCCTTATGCGCTGCAACACATACAAGATACAAGATACAAGAATTTATTGCAAAACACCTCAATGGGCAGTTGCAAGATACTGATGAATATCATATACATAAATAAGCAATACATAACAAAATTATTATAACAAACACAGTTCTTATCAACATTCCCTCAACAATTTCTTCAAGTTGTATTATTCCGCCGAAGGAAGAATAGCCGGACTATGTTGCAAACCTTGTTAATTAATTTAATATTATCATTTATAATAATCATTGCAAATAAGTTTATCTGCATCATACAAATTATTGAATTCACTATCGTGTTTCTCAATTTCGCTGAATAAATTAGATCTTAAATCATCGTATGCGTTACATTCAATGATAAAATGCATTTCAGATTCGAGTCATTCGACACATTGTTTGTCACACATGGAACACAGCCGATTTTCTAATGGTGTTACTGGTTGTCTATGCCTCCCTTTTTCTATTGCCAATATGTGGTTGCTCACGCGCAATCAAGAAAACATTTCGCAAGCAATTTGTGATCGTGTGTGAATGACATATGCCTCAATTTTGTATTCATCTTTAAATATCCTATAGGTTCGTAGTTTATTTTTATTCCGTGTTTGTCCATCCATAACTTCTCCAGAGCTCTTTATCTGAGTCGTCATAAGCCGGAGGTAAACGATCTTATGTATGGTAATGAACCAGCATCGGTTATAGTCGGGCAGCTATAGGTACACCCCATATGGACCCACCAGGACTCCTCCGGACCGATATGATAAGATGCGTAAACACTTAGTTTGTGAGATAGGGATGATGAGTGATAAATTTATTGGATTGAATGATGGCCACAAATGCCAATACATAATGCAAAACAACGAGCCTCATACATGCAACATAATCTGCAACATGGTCCGGACATTTTTTCAAAGAAAAGTTAAATTCTACTGATATAATAATGAAATAGTTACTAGTGTATATGTATTATGTTGAATCATTGTTGACATTGTTATATATATTTGTTATTTTGACATCGGTCTCGTGTGGACGTTTTATGTCATTAAACTATCTATCTTAAACTAGCTATATATCTACAAGAAGTGTAGATGCGCCGACAATAAAATAAGAATGAGAGAATCCGGGAAACGTTTCAGACAAACGATGGATTCCAAAATTAAATGTGAGCGAAAAAATATTGTCGAAGAATTGAAGTCATTAAGCCGAACATCTAGCAAATACTTTTGGAAAGCTCTAGACAAACATTCTAAATCTAGCAGAACTAAGACACAAGAATGTAAAATTCCGTTAGACACATTATATGGTATTTTAAGGGCCTCAGCTTCAGTGTTCGCGCTGTCGGTAGCCAAATTAGCCAATGGCTAATCTTTTTCGAATTTGGCTAATCAAAATTTCATTTGGCTAAAAATTTGTTTGACCCCAAATGGAGAGTGAAAGCTTGATTTTTTGGCAAGTGGGTTTTCGTTGTGAACGATGTAGTCCGAAAACATCGTAAGTGGGAATATATCGCCGACTGTACAAAGGGAAACCCGATCGCGGACAGTACAAAGGAAAACCCGTCACTCTGCACGAAACAGCAAAAGGTCATTGTTTTACATTTAATCCGCTAATCCCCCATTGTCTGTCTGGTCACTCGCATGGCTCCTGCACAATGCATGTATATGGTGACATTGTATTTATGACGGTCAAGGTTTATGAGCACCAATTGTAAGACAATAGCTTAATCAGCCAAATGTGAATCACGACAGATATTTTGTGGCTATTTGTCGTCAATACCGATGCATTCAAAATAATATGCATGCTTCTACGACAGATTGTAATTTGATAATGGCGTAACAATATTAAGTTATTAGTTTCCAGATGTCACTTAGATATTTTCGCAAGGATAATTAATATTTAATGATTTAAAAGAAGATATTGATATAAAACAAAAAAATAATGACATTAAAAAGGACAATCCCGGGTTACCCCACCCCCCCCCCCAAATCGTTCTTTCACATAAAGATTAATAAATGTTTAATAAATGATATTTATATAAATATTTTTAGTTCATCAAAATCAGTTAAATTATTGTGTATTTTACCTGTGTCTGTTAGATTTGACGTTTTAGTCATTTATTGTGAACCGACCAGAAAACGATGATTTAATTTGGCCATAGTTCTTTTTAATTTGACCAAAAAACATTGGGCTAAAGTTTTTTTCATTTGGCTAATACAATTTTCATTTGGCTAAACTTTTGGCTAAAGTTTTTTTCGGTCCAGCTTACCTAACGACCAAATCGACAAACTCGGGAACAAAATTGATGACATCTATGACGAACGATTTTTGGGCCCCTTAAATGATCCGATAACCGAAGAAAGAAATTAGAGTGGCTACTGCATGGGAATTTGAAAACCAACTAGAATGAAACTGAAATTGCACAGCAATTTCGATACTTCCATGTTCGCCAATGACGGAAAATTGTATCATCTGATAATACGTAAGTTTTCAGTAGACACGTGTGAGTATGGTGTTACTCTAAATCATAGTAGTAATCGGCAACCACATATTCTATCCTCCAAATTTCATCAAAATCTGCAACGAAAACATTTTGAGATACACACCCACACGCCATTTCTCCAAGACCGGAAGTGAAATCCGTAAACCTGATATATCATTATACAGCGCAGAGTCTGGAGCAAAAAGTCCTAACGCAATACATCAAGCTGTCATTCTGGTGGCGCGAAAACACACAAAAATCAGGTTTTTAAGCAGCCATAACTCCAGAAGTTTAAGACCGATTAAAAAAATTCGAGTATGATAGTGATCAGTGGCAACTAAAGATTACATCCACCAAATTTCATCAAAATCTGCGCCAAAATAGTTTTTAAATACATACCCACACGCCCGTGCTCCAAAACTGGAAGCGAACCCCGTAACCTATATATATCATTGGAGAGCGCAGAGTTTGATGCACATAATGCAAAAAGTCCCAACTCAATATATTAAGCCGTTATGGATTTCGCATAAAGAGCATTATTTTATTCTTCGACCAATAGCCAACTTTTTAACTGGAAGTGCGACCCTACCATTTTTCAGTATTTCATAACACATACCGAGGCGCAAATAACAGAAGAAGTCCTAACTCGATATATCAAGCCGTTTCGGAGGAGATACGTTAACAATAATAACACAGATAAAGAGCGTTGTTTCCAAAGGTCAAGGTCAGGCGAAATTCCCTATTTGTGTATCGACTGCGCATGCTCAATGGCTATGCATATACAAAACTTCAAATCAATTGGCCAAGCCGTTTCGATGATATAAGAAATCAAACCTCGATTTTGCATTTTAGCAAGTCATTCTGGTGGCGCAAAAACCCAAAAAAAATCAGGTTTTTAATCAGCCATAGCTACAGACGTTTAAGTTTAAGATTTAAAAAATTCGAGTGGAATAGTGATCAGCGGCAGATTGTATTCACCAAATTTCATCAAAATTTGCGGCCAAAATAGTTTTGAGATACATACTCACACGCTCGTTCTCCCAAACTGGAAGTTAAATCCGTAAACTTTATATATCATTATAGAACGCAGAGGTTAATGCATATAACTCAATATACCAAGCCCTTCTGGATTTCGTATAAAGAGCGTTATTTATTATTCGACCAGTGGCGAACTTTTAAACCGGAAGTGTAACCACTCTCATTTTTCATTATTTTAGAACACACATAAGTAGTATTAAGAGAAGGTATTATCTCTGTAATATATAAGTGAGGGGGACAAGGAAAGTGTTCAACGTTACATTATCGACTAATTGCCTTAGGGTGTGGTCATTTGGAATCCCCACCCCCACGGGATTTCATAAATACTACTTATCGAATGTTAAACGATACATTACCGACTAATTTATATAGGTGTAGTCGTCGTATGATAATCCCCCACCCCCACGGGATTTCATAAATACTACTTATCGAATGTAAACGTTACAATAACGACTAATTTATATAAGTGTATCAAAAATGAGCTGTTTAACAAGGCAGATCTTATAGTCATACTAAATAGTAACTACTTTAAAAGCACATCCAAGCTACAATACGACCTATTTTATGTTAGATAATGATGTATGTTTATTTCAGATGGTATAGTAAAGCAAACTATTTCTAGGCAGATGTTATAGTCAGGCTAACTAGTAACTATTTGAAGGATTATTACGCACGATTGAATACATGTATTGATATGTAATATAGTTATGATAGGTTAGTAAAATAATAGTCCTAAATGAGATGAATTATTCGCTAGTGAATAACCTCGTGCATGTAAAAAACCACAAGGCTAAAACACATGGAATATTTGTTAGTGTCGGAACTGTTTCTTCGTTATTGTAGATTTGTAGGTAACACTATTCGATCTCATAAAACTCGATATTACAGAGTCTCGTAGAAAACGAAATGTGGAACCCAACACTTTAGTTCCTTTAATGAATATAAATGGTACATGAATAAATCTTAGTATACAAACAGATATAAAAAAAACATAATCAAATCAATCTTTTTTTAAGATATGGACAGTCTGGTCTCCCCGTCGAAATATCTTCTGGCAAAAAAAAAATGTATCAATATTTAAAGTCAGACTAACTATTTCTAGGTTGGTGTTTAAATACCTCTTCTAGGCTATACTCAAACAAACAATTTCTAGGTTATTCAAACATTTCCAAAAATATACTGAGTAAATCTACAAATATTAATTGGAATATAAAGAACAGAGTTAGCTCCCCATGTGAATTGTAACAGTATTAAAATTAATCATTATTTAAAGTCAAACTATTTATTTATAAGTTGGTCATAAAATTACTACTTCTAGGCTATGGGTTATACTCAGGCAAACTATTTTTAGGTTAATCAAAAATATCAGAGTTGTAAACTAAATCTACAAATATTAATTGGAATATAAAGAACAGAGTTAGCTCCCCTGTGCATTTGAATAATCTGTTTTATTAAGTTCAATATAGATGTTAAACGATTTATATATGTTAATGAATGATACAGTGATATATTCGTTAGCGAATAAACCTATGCATGTAAAACCACAGGTCTAAACACATTGAACTTTTTTAGGAACGTTCTTCTGTAGATTAGTAGGCAACACATTTCAAAAACACCATTTCATAGTGATAGAAATCGAAATGTATAACCATTATCGGTTCCTTTAATGATTATGAATGACGGGAGTATTTTCGGTTTATATGAAGACAACGTATTTCAGTTCCAACACAAATTCAATATTTCAAAAATATAAAAAAATATCTCCCTTTTAATGAAATATTAAATGTAAAAGCACGATAAAGCATTTAAAACACAATTTAATTTACGTTTTCGTCAACAAAATTGAAGTTATATGTTATAATGCTTCAAAATCAATCAAAATATGAAAATCAAATATCTCAATTCAAAGCCAAATTTAAAAAAAACAATTTCAATGTTAACGGAAACAATTTAACAACAAAAAAATCTTTATCTGTTTTGCTAGCAAGTATCAAAAGTCCTTTTTCATTCCCACAATAATCGTAAAACACAATAAATGTTTTGTCTTTAATAAAAAAAAATATAAAAATATTATAATCATAGTCAAAAAAATTCAAGCACAAACTTTATATGTAAAAAAAATATGAAAATTAAATAAAACTTACTTGCCTACTAAAGAACAGATCTATCGAAGTACAATTCTCTCTCAATTTTTACCTATGCGAATGTATCTGTTTATATAAGGAAAAAACATTCTATCTTTAGTTCCAAGCAAATGATGTCATTCGAGGAATCTTTCTTTAAGTCGAATAATCTACCAACATATATCACAAAACATGATGAGGTCTTCGTCGAGAATTCATGTCCGACTCTGTTTAACATAACAAGACTTACTTACTCATCAAAGAACAGATAATCCATCGAAGTATAATACTGTCTCAATTTTACCTATCCGAATGTATCTGTTTATATAAAAAAACATTCATTCTATCTTTACTCTCAACAAAATGATGTCATACGACCCAAGTCGAATAATCTAATATCATTCGTCGAGAATTCATGTCGAGCTCTAGTTATATACAGTAACACATTAATTTACTCAATCTATCTATAGTCACAAAAAGTGAAGTCGAGCTATCTTGTTAAATGTCCTCGTATGCCTATCATAATGTACCCTCCCATTTTATCCCACGACATGAATAATATAATTCATGTCGACATATATCTGTACAAGGCGACTAATTTATTCAACTAGGCTACCTAGCTTGGATCATATTTCAAAGAACGCATTCGTTAACGACCCGTCCTTACAAAACGAATAATTTATACTACACCTGTCAAATTTGCATATTTAAGGTATGTTACGGTAAACATTCCAATGTATGCTATATAAGCCAGCTAAAATAGGAAATCAAAGCATGGATTCAATAGTCAGATAAGTTTATTATATTATGATTTCAGATAACTTTTAATTAATTATTATCTTGTTCAACATATATTCTATGTAATTTAAAACAATAAATTATATAAAGTTTCTATATTAATCGGAGCGAAACATATTGAGGAAGTTTAAAGCAGTTGTCTTAAAGTCACACTAAGATTTATTTTCTTATTTGCGCACAGTATACTTTGTTTAAACCAGATGTCTTAAAATGGCACTAAGATTTATTTTATTATTTTTTATATCTCACACTATTTATAAACAAGATGTCTTAAAGGGGCACTAAGATTTCATTTTATAATTTCAATACCAAAAGTGTTTGAACATCACAGCCAAAAATTTAACCTCAGAATTGTTAATAAATAAGTCTTCTTCGCATCTTAATTCTTAAAAGGGCGCTAATAATTTAACTTAAATATGGTTGAAAATTTATCGTTAAAGAGCGTTTATTATCTGCTTGTATGCAACTCTTTCAATCCCTCGTAATATTCGGATACAGTATACTTTGTTCATCCCATATGTCTTAGAATGGCACTAAGATTTATTTTATTATTTTTTCCATCTATTTATAAACAAGATGTCTTAAAAGGGCACTAAGATTTCATTTTATAATTTCAATACCAAAAGTGTTTCAATATCACAGCAAAACAAAAATTGTAATAATTTTACCTCAGAATTGTTAATAAATAGGTCTTCTTCACATCATAATTCTTAAAAGGGCGCTAATAATTTAACTTAAATATGGTTGCAAATTTATCGTTAAAGAGCGTGTATTATCTGTTTGTATGCAACTCTTAATTATCAAAAACGGATACTGTTACACTATAATACACAAATTTTTAGATAGTATATTACAGTATCCAAATTAACATTGTTACAATTCAGATTCTACGGAAAGTTATCTTTAAACATGCAAATAAAAACAATAATCATAGTTTTACAATTGTTTTTTTTATGTAAAATTTTATTTGTCTACACGTTGTGGCTAAGCATATCATAACAGTATATTTACATTTATCTAGCAAATGCGCTCTAATTTCTACAAATTAACATTCCAATTCATAAATTGTTTGTTTTTTGGAAGAAAAAAAATACTGTAACAGTTTTGTTTACATACCAACTCGTATAGTTTAATAAATAAAGATAACACTTACCTGATTATGGCAAATAATTCTCCCTTAATCATAATGGCAACACGATTTGGAAAAACAAATGCTGATGAATCCGTACGCAATTTAGCATCAGATGTAAACATGCTCGGACAGAAACAATTCCCGGTCGTTCGTTTTTAAACTTACAATTGATGCAGGGTGAAGTGTCAAGCGTTAAGTTTCAACAAGCAGTGAATGGCCATTATATATCTGATTAATTTACCTTTGTATACAGCATAACGCCCGTGTTGGCATCTGCACGCACGCTTAAAACTCATTAGTCATTGAAATTTGAAAATTTAGAATAATTATTTATCGCGCATTCATCGTACAGATTTATACGATGAAAGCAAATATAAACTGCGTATGTGCACACGACTAATATATACTTTCAATGCTATGCCTATAAATAGTATGCAATTATCTCGCAGAATCAATCAAACAATAATATTAAGCTAATTCTGTTAGTTACACCATTGCATCTGAAATTGCTCGATGTCGTTAGACTATAGGTTAATGTGTGTTTTATATGCATGTTCCCGTTCATTATCTGCACATTTTTAAATCGTCACGGAAATCTACCTACTAACATATTTGAACGCACATTATAATTTGGATAGTTAAATCATACATCTTATCACTGGAAAAATATGAATATATGCTCTAAATCTGTTGGCAGGGCTATTTCAATATACAACATCATATGTATTCAATGTTTCTAATATATAAATTATACCCCAAATTATCATACAAAAAATATGTTTTCAAGATGGCATCCAATATGGCTATTCAGAAATGTGAGCTTCAAAATATATCCTGATAAAATGTACACATTTACTGTGATCATATATCGTACAACTGGATGTATTAACGTTTATAGCGTAATACCTATGCTATCTCCATTACAAAAGATGGCTGCCGAAATGGCAATCGTTTACTTCAAGATACAGGGCTTAAAAATGTATTGCATTTTTTACAAAGGCTCATATGCATCATTTAGGTTTGTAGTTTGTATAGTATATGCTAAATTATCATACAATTTGTCATCACAAAAAAACAATATATATTTTCAAGATGGCGTCCAATATGGCTATTCAGAAATGTCAGCTTCAAAATATATATTGATAAAATGTACACATTTGCTGTGATCATATATCGTACACACTGGATGTATTAACGTTTATAGCGTAATACCTATGCTATCTCCATTACAAAAGATGGCTGCCGAAATGGCCATCGTTTACTTCAAGATACAGGGCTTAAAAATGTATTGCATTTTTTACAAAGGGTCATATGCATCATTTAGGTTTGTAGTTTGTATAGTATATGCTAAATTATCATACAATTTGTCATCACAAAAAAAACAATATATATTTTCAAGATGGCGTCCAATATGGCTATTCAGAAATGTCAGCTTCAAAATATATCTTGATAAAATGTACACATTTGCTGTGATCATATATCGTACAACTGGATGTATTAGCGTTTATAGCGTAATACCTATGCTATCTCCATTACAAAAGATGGCTGTCGAAATGGCCATCGTTTACTTCAAGATACAGGGCTTAAAAATGTATTGCATTTTTACAAAGGCTCATATGCATCATTTAGGTTTGTAGTTTGTATAGTATATGCCAAATTATCATACAATTTGTCATCACAAAAAAAACAATATATATTTTCAAGATGGCGTCCAATATGGCTATTCAGAAATGTCAGCTTCAAAATATATCTTGATAAAATGTACACATTTGCTGTGATCATATATCGTACAACTGGATGTATTAGCGTTTATAGCGTAATACCTATGCTATCTCCATTACAAAAGATGGCTTCCAAAATGGCCACCTTTACTCTAAAATACAGAGCTTAAAATTACATGCATAATTTAGAAAGTTGATTTTGATTAGTTATACTACTTATTTCTTCAAAGAGTTAATATTTCCTTATTCTTATCACAGTTTTAAAAACAATCAACAAAAATCTTCATTGTGTATCATATAATGAGTTCTTGGTAGGCTATCTCATTGTACAACATATACGTATTCATATTTGCTTGTAATATCCAATGGAGTATTTCGTAAATAAAGTTGTCAAATGCTATAATATAATATAAACTCTCAATATCAAAGTATTAAACAAACGAAAAAATAGTCACAGAACCGTCCCATGGGGTAGAATCCCTCTAATACATATCTCATACACAATATTACTTTGTTTTAAACCGAGTTGTGTGGAACATCGACATTTTAATATCATTTTAATCAACCGTTCTAGAACAAATTACTACACAATCTTTTCTTAAAAGCTGTTAAAAAAAAATTGTCTACCTAATTCACAATTATTTTTTTGCTAGGTTCGTAGTATCATATGGAGCGTAGGTTCGAAAACGAAATTAGTAAGAATGCTTTTTTTTGGTAGTGGGAATGTGTCAGGGGTAAATTCTGCTATAATTCACTTAATGCTATGTTTTCAAGATGGCGTCCAATATGGCAACTGAGAACTGTGAGCTTCAAAATATATCTGATAAATTGTATGCCTTAGTTAATATGATCACATAATTATGCGCTTGGCTGTCTTCGCGTTGATAACGTATTAGCAACGCTGACGCCATTATAAAATGGCAAACATTTACTTCAAAATATACAGCTTCAGAGAAATGTTCGGTATTTTACAAAATAAGACCGAGTGATATTTTGTCTTTCTTCTCGAAATGTATGAACAAAACAAGAGATGATATACATTACAAACAACTTTTTTTATTTATTTAGATTATGCCGACCCGTTTTACATAAGGTCGGCATAATATAAATAAATAAAATGAATATTCAATGCGATATTATAGTGTTTATGATACACATTTACTATTTATTTTTCAATTCTGACACTGTGTTGGCAGTAATCAAATTTATTTTTGTGTATAGTGGTCGTCAACTGACTACATTTCAGTTGTTTGTAATGTATATCATCTCTTGTTTTGTTCATACATTTCGAGAAGAAAGACAAAATATCACTCGGTCTTATTTTGTAAAATACCGAACATTTCTCTGAAGCTGTATATTTTGAAGTAAATGTTTGCCATTTTATAATGGCGTCAGCGTTGCTAATACGTTATCAACGCGAAGACAGCCAAGCGCATAATTATGTGATCATATTAACTAAGGCATACAATTTATCAGATATATTTTGAAGCTCACAGTTCTCAGTTGCCATATTGGACGCCATCTTGAAAACATAGCATTAAGTGAATTATAGCAGAATTTACCCCTGACACATTCCCACTACCAAAAAAAAGCATTCTTACTAATTTCGTTTTCGAACCTACGCTCCATATGATAATACTACGAACCTAGCAAAAAAATAATTGTGAATTAGGTAGACAATTTTTTTTTAACAGCTTTTAAGAAAAGATTGTGTAGTAATTTGTTCTAGAACGGTTGATTAAAATGATATTAAAATGTCGATGTTCCACACAACTCGGTTTAAAACAAAGTAATATTGTGTATGAGATATGTATTAGAGGGATTCTACCCCATGGGACGGTTCTGTGACTATTTTTTCGTTTGTTTAATACTTTGATATTGAGAGTTTATATTATATTATAGCATTTGACAACTTTATTTACGAAATACTCCATTGGATATTACAAGCAAATATGAATACGTATATGTTGTACAATGAGATAGCCTACCAAGAACTCATTATATGATACACAATGAAGATTTTTGTTGATTGTTTTTAAAACTGTGATAAGAATAAGGAAATATTAACTCTTTGAAGAAATAAGTAGTATAACTAATCAAAATCAACTTTCTAAATTATGCATGTAATTTTAAGCTCTGTATTTTAGAGGAAAGGTGGCCATTTTGGAAGCCATCTTTTGTAATGGAGATAGCATAGGTATTACGCTATAAACGCTAATACATCCAGTTGTACGATATATGATCACAGCAAATGTGTACATTTTATCAAGATATATTTTGAAGCTGACATTTCTGAATAGCCATATTGGACGCCATCTTGAAAATATATATTGTTTTTTTTGTGATGACAAATTGTATGATAATTTGGCATATACTATACAAACTACAAACCTAAATGATGCATATGAGCCTTTGTAAAAATGCAATACATTTTTAAGCCCTGTATCTTGAAGTAAACGATGGCCATTTCGACAGCCATCTTTTGTAATGGAGATAGCATAGGTATTACGCTATAAACGCTAATACATCCAGTTGTACGATATATGATCACAGCAAATGTGTACATTTTATCAAGATATATTTTGAAGCTGACATTTCTGAATAGCCATATTGGACGCCATCTTGAAAATATATATTGTTTTTTTTGTGATGACAAATTGTATGATAATTTAGCATATACTATACAAACTACAAACCTAAATGATGCATATGACCCTTTGTAAAAAATGCAATACATTTTTAAGCCCTGTATCTTGAAGTAAACGATGGCCATTTCGGCAGCCATCTTTTGTAATGGAGATAGCATAGGTATTACGCTATAAACGTTAATACATCCAGTGTGTACGATATATGATCACAGCAAATGTGTACATTTTATCAATATATATTTTGAAGCTGACATTTCTGAATAGCCATATTGGACGCCATCTTGAAAATATATATTGTTTTTTTGTGATGACAAATTGTATGATAATTTAGCATATACTATACAAACTACAAACCTAAATGATGCATATGAGCCTTTGTAAAAAATGCAATACATTTTTAAGCCCTGTATCTTGAAGTAAACGATGGCCATTTCGGCAGCCATCTTTTGTAATGGAGATAGCATAGGTATTACGCTATAAACGTTAATACATCCAGTTGTACGATATATGATCACAGTAAATGTGTACATTTTATCAGGATATATTTTGAAGCTCACATTTCTGAATAGCCATATTGGATGCCATCTTGAAAACATATTTTTTGTATGATAATTTGGGGTATAATTTATATATTAGAAACATTGAATACATATGATGTTGTATATTGAAATAGCCCTGCCAACAGATTTAGAGCATATATTCATATTTTTCCAGTGATAAGATGTATGATTTAACTATCCAAATTATAATGTGCGTTCAAATATGTTAGTAGGTAGATTTCCGTGACGATTTAAAAATGTGCAGATAATGAACGGGAACATGCATATAAAACACACATTAACCTATAGTCTAACGACATCGAGCAATTTCAGATGCAATGGTGTAACTAACAGAATTAGCTTAATATTATTGTTTGATTGATTCTGCGAGATAATTGCATACTATTTATAGGCATAGCATTGAAAGTATATATTAGTCGTGTGCACATACGCAGTTTATATTTGCTTTCATCGTATAAATCTGTACGATGAATGCGCGATAAATAATTATTCTAAATTTTCAAATTTCAATGACTAATGAGTTTTAAGCGTGCGTGCAGATGCCAACACGGGCGTTATGCTGTATACAAAGGTAAATTAATCAGATATATAATGGCCATTCACTGCTTGTTGAAACTTAACGCTTGACACTTCACCCTGCATCAATTGTAAGTTTAAAAACGAACGACCGGGAATTGTTTCTGTCCGAGCATGTTTACATCTGATGCTAAATTGCGTACGGATTCATCAGCATTTGTTTTTCCAAATCGTGTTGCCATTATGATTAAGGGAGAATTATTTGCCATAATCAGGTAAGTGTTATCTTTATTTATTAAACTATACGAGTTGGTATGTAAACAAAACTGTTACAGTATTTTTTTTCTTCCAAAAAACAAACAATTTATGAATTGGAATGTTAATTTGTAGAAATTAGAGCGCATTTGCTAGATAAATGTAAATATACTGTTATGATATGCTTAGCCACAACGTGTAGACAAATAAAATTTTACATAAAAAAACAATTGTAAAACTATGATTATTGTTTTTATTTGCATGTTTAAAGATAACTTTCCGTAGAATCTGAATTGTAACAATGTTAATTTGGATACTGTAATATACTATCTAAAAATTTGTGTATTATAGTGTAACAGTATCCGTTTTTGATAATTAAGAGTTGCATACAAACAGATAATACACGCTCTTTAACGATAAATTTGCAACCATATTTAAGTTAAATTATTAGCGCCCTTTTAAGAATTATGATGTGAAGAAGACCTATTTATTAACAATTCTGAGGTAAAATTATTACAATTTTTGTTTTGCTGTGATATTGAAACACTTTTGGTATTGAAATTATAAAATGAAATCTTAGTGCCCTTTTAAGACATCTTGTTTATAAATAGATGGATAAAATAATAAAATAAATCTTAGTGCCATTCTAAGACATATGGGATGAACAAAGTATACTGTATCCGAATATTACGAGGGATTGAAAGAGTTGCATACAAGCAGATAATAAACGCTCTTTAACGATAAATTTTCAACCATATTTAAGTTAAATTATTAGCGCCCTTTTAAGAATTAAGATGCGAAGAAGACTTATTTATTAACAATTCTGAGGTTAAATTTTTGGCTGTGATGTTCAAACACTTTTGGTATTGAAATTATAAAATGAAATCTTAGTGCCCCTTTAAGACATCTTGTTTATAAATAGTGTGAGATATAAAAAATAATAAAATAAATCTTAGTGCCATTTTAAGACATCTGGTTTAAACAAAGTATACTGTGCGCAAATAAGAAAATAAATCTTAGTGTGACTTTAAGACAACTGCTTTAAACTTCCTCAATATGTTTCGCTCCGATTAATATAGAAACTTTATATAATTTATTGTTTTAAATTACATAGAATATATGTTGAACAAGATAATAATTAATTAAAAGTTATCTGAAATCATAATATAATAAACTTATCTGACTATTGAATCCATGCTTTGATTTCCTATTTTAGCTGGCTTATATAGCATACATTGGAATGTTTACCGTAACATACCTTAAATATGCAAATTTGACAGGTGTAGTGTAAATTATTCGTTTTGTAAGGACGGGTCGTTAACGAATGCGTTCTTTGAAATATGATCCAAGCTAGGTAGCCTAGTTGAATAAATTAGTCGCCTTGTACAGATATATGTCGACATGAATTATATTATTCATGTCGTGGGATAAAATGGGAGGGTACATTATGATAGGCATACGAGGACATTTAACAAGATAGCTCGACTTCACTTTTTGTGACTATAGATAGATTGAGTAAATTAATGTGTTACTGTATATAACTAGAGCTCGACATGAATTCTCGACGAATGATATTAGATTATTCGACTTGGGTCGTATGACATCATTTTGTTGAGAGTAAAGATAGAATGAATGTTTTTTTATATAAACAGATACATTCGGATAGGTAAAATTGAGACAGTATTATACTTCGATGGATTATCTGTTCTTTGATGAGTAAGTAAGTCTTGTTATGTTAAACAGAGTCGGACATGAATTCTCGACGAAGACCTCATCATGTTTTGTGATATATGTTGGTAGATTATTCGACTTAAAGAAAGATTCCTCGAATGACATCATTTGCTTGGGACTAAAGATAGAATGTTTTTTCCTTATATAAACAGATACATTCGCATAGGTAAAAATTGAGAGAGAATTGTACTTCGATAGATCTGTTCTTTAGTAGGCAAGTAAGTTTTATTTAATTTTCATATTTTTTTTACATATAAAGTTTTAGTCCAAGTCTTCTTGTACTAAAACCAGCTAAGATATTGGGATGGCGATGCTGGCGTTTAGTCCAAGACCGCCCTGTATGCTCTCTTATGACACGGCTTAAGCGTTAGTGACCCGCTCAAATAAAACCACAATTATATGAAATAAAATATCACAATTGCTACAATAAACGGATAGTTTCCGCAGAAGACATGCTATTTGATCTGAAACCCACATCGGTTGTGAATTGAAAGCGGTAATTTAATGTGAAAAGAAACATTTGCCGCAGTGTTTACATATTTTTTAAAGTATGCGAACTCAGTTGACCTTGCGAACTGCGTTCGGCATTTTCCGGTGAAAATATTCCGTAGATTTTCAATCAACCACGCACGTAGTTGGTGAACCCAACTATTCAAACAGAGCTAGACGCTCTCGAATAGTTGGGCCTCCGTAGCTTTATTCACGACCTCCAAGTGCTTTTCCATTATTATGAATTTTTTTCCCACTTATAACATGAAAATACAAACATTGTATATAAATTATGTGGAAGACTAATCTGTTCTGAGTGAGTATCAACAAGCTACCCGACGAAAAAAATAAAAATGTGACATTTGTAGTTGTTTTAAAAATACATGGTAGACTGCTTGCCGAAAAACTATTTCGGGAAAAAATTAGACACTACCCCGCCTCATTTCAATCACCAAATTCACATATAACTAGATGGTTTTATCTGCTACCATTATGTTGTAAGATCAAGTGGTAATGGCAGATTACGAAGGCATTGTGTACAATACCTGACTCTCGAAATATAATCCGAACTTTGAGATAAATCCGAGACCGTTAATTTGTCAACATTTAAAACTTGATCTGTAGTAAATTGACGGAACGGAACAGGCGGAACGAACTTACAACTACATAGCCGGAAAGGAGATCAGATAATTACGGGAACGATCGACCGAGTGAAAGCAACAGCAACAACTATTTTTTGAATTTTAAGTTTTAATAAACAATGGAGTTTGATTTCAAAGAAACAATGACCAAGGGCGTGGCGATATGTGCGGGGACACAATATAAAGTGTAAGCCAAGGCCGTGGCCGGCTCCAAATAAAATGTGTAAACGGGGTGTTATATGTTTGGACCGTTGTTTCTCAATGGATATTAATGAAATTTGGTATATATGTCCGGGCTGAGGCATGGAATACACTAACGTTTGAACTGTTTTTAAATTCACAAATTTGTCAATTTTCTTCAACTTTTTCGTTCTGGAACACACATTAATATTCAAATAGTGGTCTCGGTATCAAACGCCCAAGTTCCGACCACGTCGCCATCGCTATGCTTACATAAGATTTACGTGCCAATAACGTTGACAAAGCATTAGCGACAATATGGAGTCGAAACCGAGTAGAGATGGGCGGTTTTGATTTTTTATGTTCGGTTTCGGTTTTTCTGGGAGAAAAAAACATCGGTTTCGGTTCGTTTTTTTTTACTAGATAGTGAAATTATACTGAAATGAATATATTTTCAAAGTAACCGCAATTAGAGTCAATAATGTCCCAATAACGTTCAATTTTTTAGGAAGGAAATGCGATCACAGGTAAACAACGGGACAAAATGCCGACGCAAACTGAATCCAACGCGATAAGATGATACAATTCGGTATTTTAAAAAATAAACACCCCCATCTTCACTGTTTATCCCTTTCTGACATATTTATCATATTATATGCATTGATTAGTGTCTGAGAATTCAACCAGAAACAGCAGCAAATTCACAAACAGTGGGCGTCCTTGACCTGACTGTGTAACAATTATTGACACGTGTATGATTGACCCACATTCAATGACTGCGGTGTGATCGCTTTGATATGTGTGATGTTGCGACATATTTTACAAGCTGCACAATGGCTGCAAACTTCTACCAGATTACGTCACATCGGAATGTCCAGACGACCAAAGTGTTCATACCATTTACTTAAGTTTTCGAGTTAGCAGACGCTTCCATTTTTTTGGTTGGCGATTATCGCCTTATTTGGACTTGTGTACGTTCGGCATTCATATAGTTAGCCGGACTCTGGTTTAAGCGACGTTTTTATGACATATTAAGCAGCGACATTTTTTTGCAGTCGTCTCCAGTTAGACGCGTAAAATAACTCCAAACAGGGCTTTTTGTTGAACCATGTTCGTTATTTTGTTCGGCCATATGTTTTGAAAAAGAACAAAAACAGTCGCCTATACGATATTATAACAACACATATCTGAGACGAAATGGACACATTCCGATATAATATTGATCAGTGAGGCCGATAATTTGATAACAATATCAACTAATAAGTACCTGGGGAGGTATAATAAGTTGATTTAAGTGAAAAATAAACATAAAAAAAAAACGTAATATCGGTTTGAGCAGAATCGCGTGGGTCGGTTTTCGGTTTATTGTTAAAAATCGAAACTGAGTTGTTTTCTCGGTTAACCGCCCATCACTATCTGGATATTATAGTCTTAGAGTCGTCAATTAGTTAAAGCCGATTACCTACGCCGATAAGTGACCGTATGGCTACCTTATATTACAATTTGACGACAGTTGGTAAATTAAGGTGTCAATTTGGAAAATTCTCACTCAATTAGGATGGAAAGAGGTTGGAATAATAATTTGGACACTTAATAAGACACTTTAGCCACGCCCTTGAAAAAAATTGATTTGATGATATATTATGATGATATCATGGCGATGATTATTTTAATAATAATATGTTGATGTCGGATGATGACGATGGTGATTATGAAATGGTTACATGCATATATACATATATAATCATTAAGTTTATTTCTCATGTTTATAAATATTTGAATCGAAAATAAACTCGAAACAAACAAGAACATGTTATAGCCGGAATCCAATTATGTTCGTTCCGTTTCCGATTCCTAATTCACTGTTTTGACCGATTTTTGCAAATACAAAATGGCTGAAAGTTCGAGGCGGTAGAAATATGCTCTCGCTTTATGCGAAGAATGACACGACTAACATCTTAAACATGCATTGACAACACACTAGAAATGTACTAGAAGCTCTGATCTACAAGTATGTGGGAGTTTTGGTTGTTAAATAATATTTTTTAGTGTGTGTTATCGCTTGTGAAAAGTCGAGTAAATGTCCATACCAATGATTTGTGACGGAGTACTGATTTCAGTGATATACAGTCCTGACTTTTATAGAGCTATGCTCTGATAATAAAAGTCAGGTTTACGGACTACCACGCACGATGAATTCTCCATTGTAATCGTAATTATACGTGACAATAAATAAATAAATACATAGATTAAATACATATTGAAGATATAAATGTAATACATTAAATAAATTACGCGAATTACAACCATCTCACAGTTTAAAACAGTGTAAACACAATGAGCATTAGAATATCATGGGGGCCGCCATTTTGTTTGTATCGAAATTCGTCTCGGCCAAAACAAACACCGGACAATGCCGAAGTTCTTCGGAACCTGAGTTCGGCTTTCAGTTAAGTAAACAAACAGAAAAAACAACGATGTTTGTGGCAATCAACCGGAATATTCTATGTGTAATTTAACATTAAAGTTAGATTATTATACACCATTATGACCATTAGATGTAAGCCTTTCCGATGTATATAGCATCATGTATTGATTTGCTAGGTAAATCGAGTAAAATACACCACAAATTCCCGCCACAGATCGTGGGCGTAACTCATGTGGTAGGATTGGTATGCAAGCGGGCTTGGACTAAACGCCAGCATCGCCATCCCAATATCTTAGCTGGTTTTAGTACAAGAAGACTTGGACTAATAAAGTTTGTGCTTGAATTTTTTTGACTATGATTATAATATTTTTATATTTTTTTTTATTAAAGACAAAACATTTATTGTGTTTTACGATTATTGTGGGAATGAAAAAGGACTTTTGATACTTGCTAGCAAAACAGATAAAGATTTTTTTGTTGTTAAATTGTTTCCGTTAACATTGAAATTGTTTTTTTTAAATTTGGCTTTGAATTGAGATATTTGATTTTCATATTTTGATTGATTTTGAAGCATTATAACATATAACTTCAATTTTGTTGACGAAAACGTAAATTAAATTGTGTTTTAAATGCTTTATCGTGCTTTTACATTTAATATTTCATTAAAAGGGAGATATTTTTTTATATTTTTGAAATATTGAATTTGTGTTGGAACTGAAATACGTTGTCTTCATATAAACCGAAAATACTCCCGTCATTCATAATCATTAAAGGAACCGATAATGGTTATACATTTCGATTTCTATCACTATGAAATGGTGTTTTTGAAATGTGTTGCCTACTAATCTACAGAAGAACGTTCCTAAAAAAGTTCAATGTGTTTAGACCTGTGGTTTTACATGCATAGGTTTATTCGCTAACGAATATATCACTGTATCATTCATTAACATATATAAATCGTTTAACATCTATATTGAACTTAATAAAACAGATTATTCAAATGCACAGGGGAGCTAACTCTGTTCTTTATATTCCAATTAATATTTGTAGATTTAGTTTACAACTCTGATATTTTTGATTAACCTAAAATAGTTTGCCTGAGTATAACCCATAGCCTAGAAGTAGTAATTTTATGACCAACTTATAAATAAATAGTTTGACTTTAAATAATGATTAATTTTAATACTGTTACAATTCACATGGGGAGCTAACTCTGTTCTTTATATTCCAATTAATATTTGTAGATTTACTCAGTATATTTTTGGAAATGTTTGAATAACCTAGAAATTGTTTGTTTGAGTATAGCCTAGAAGAGGTATTTAAACACCAACCTAGAAATAGTTAGTCTGACTTTAAATATTGATACATTTTTTTTTTGCCAGAAGATATTTCGACGGGGAGACCAGACTGTCCATATCTTAAAAAAAGATTGATTTGATTATGTTTTTTTTATATCTGTTTGTATACTAAGATTTATTCATGTACCATTTATATTCATTAAAGGAACTAAAGTGTTGGGTTCCACATTTCGTTTTCTACGAGACTCTGTAATATCGAGTTTTATGAGATCGAATCGTGTTTCCTACAAATCTACAAGAAATGAGAAGAAAAGTTCCGCCACTAACAAAATGTTCCATGTGTTTTAGCCCCTGTGGTTTTTTTACATGCACGGGGTTATTCACTAGGGAATAATTCATATCATTTTAACATCATCTCAGGATAACAGTATTATTTCACTAACCTATCATAACTAACCTACTAACTATATGCCTATATATAGTTACATATCACTACATGTATTTAATCGGGCGTACTAAAATATTGGCTATGCCTTCAACTATTCTGACTATAACATCTGCCTAGAAATATTTTGCCTGACTATACCATCTGAAATAAACATACATCATTACCTAACATAAAATAGGTCGTATTGTAGCTTGGATGTGCTTTTAAAGTAGTTACTATTTAGTATGACTATAAGATCTGCCTTGTAAAACAGCTCATTTTTGATACACTTATATAAATTAGTCGTTATTGTAACGTTTACATTCGTTAAATACTATTTACGAAATCCCGTGGGGGGTGGGGGATTATCAGACGACGACTACACCTATATAAATTAGTCGGTATTGTATCGTTTAACATT
This sequence comes from Siphonodentalium dalli, assembly GCA_032622095.1. NCBI lineage: Eukaryota > Metazoa > Mollusca > Scaphopoda > Gadilida > Siphonodentaliidae > Siphonodentalium > Siphonodentalium dalli. The sequence continues at coordinate 80,166,449 of CP136063.1, read as the reverse complement.
CGATAAGTAGTATTTATGAAATCCCGTGGGGGTGGGGATTCCAAATGACCACACCCTAAGGCAATTAGTCGATAATGTAACGTTGAACACTTTCCTTGTCCCCCTCACTTATATATTACAGAGATAATACCTTCTCTTAATACTACTCACATATATGCGCAGATAATGAAAAAAGTCCGAACCCGATATCTCAAGCAGTTTCGGAGGAGATACGTTAACAACAATAACACATATAAAGAGCGTTGTTTCCAAAGGTCAAGGTGAGATGAATTTTCCTATTTGTGCATCGACTGCGTATGCTCAATGGCTACAAAATTTCAAATTAATCGGCCAAGCCGTTTCGACGATATAACAAATCAAACCTCGATTTTGCAAGTCATTTTAGTGGCGCTAAACCCCCCCCCCCCAAAAATCAACAAAATGGCGATAACTGCGAAGGTCAAGGTCGGAAGAAATTCTCAATAGGCCATTTTACTAGAACTTCCAAAGTTATATACTTAAACCAAAGAAATCGGGTGAATCGGTTCAGCCGTTCCTGAGATTAAGGCATGTTATCGGAATAATAAGAATAACTTATAATAATAAAAGCCAGAAGAATTACAATATACTTCCATGTTAAAACATGGAAGTATAATAAATATCCAGGAATTGATCTCATACCTAATGAATATTTGAAAGGATCAATTGACATCATGACACCCTTATATTGCAAACTATTTAACTTGATCCAAAATACTGGGTGGCTGATATGCATCGAGCACTCCAAGCATTTGCTGACTATTCAGATTCATGGAAACTCGAAGTTAATACAAAGAAAACAAAAGTTGTAATTTTTTGCAAAAAAATGCCCAAAAATCTTCCGATATTTAAATTTAAAGAACATACACTAGAAATCACGAAGGAATTCACATATTTAGGCGTTATTTTTTTCTACAATGGTCGTTTCTGTAGATCTATTAAAGAAAACAAGAACATTGCCCTGAAAGAAATGTATGCTTTATTTAATAAGGTGAGATCGCTAAATATCCCATTAGATATAATGTTGACTATATATCTTTGATTACAAAATAGCCCCCATATTGCTATATGGGAGTGAGGTGTGGTGTTACGAGCCCACCAAGGACATCGAATTTGTCCACTTAAAATTTTGCAAAATCTACTTGGTATGAAGTCCAGTACACTGAATTACATGGTGTACGGAGAAACAGGACGACACCCACTTGGAATTGAGATCAAATGCCGTGCACTGGCATTTTGGTCAAGAACCGTTTCTGAATATGGTTCAAATCTAGTGAAGAAACTATATATATTGTCGCGAGTTTTATCGGAGTCTTCCGGTGCTGATTTGAAATGGTTTGAATTTATACAGGTGATTTTCGAAGAGGTAAATGCCAAAAGTTCATGTTCAGCTAACTATCACTTTTCTAAGGGGACCATCAGACAACTTAAAATGGACATGACAAGTCAATTTGAATTAGAATGGCGACAAAATATTCTTTCTTCATCAAATTAAGGGTATCCTTTACAAAGAAATATAGTCCGACCTTAAACTGAGGGGCTATTTGCTAATATTGCCTAGCTATCTGGCAGAATACATGACAAAGATTAGAACAACAAACCATCGCTTGGCCATTGAGAGTGGTAGATGGAAAGTCGTGTCACGAGAACAAAGACTCTGCTCCGCATGTGGGGAGGGTCTCGGTGACGAATATCATTTTATTATCGTATGCAAAAAATTCCAATCTATCAGAAAAAAATTCATACCATCGTATTATTGGGAGCTTCACAACCTTGCTAAATATATTGGCCTTCTATCTGTTGATAATCTAGAAATTATGAAGAGGGTATGTATATTTATTAAACAGGCACTTTGTGACATATATGAGACTGTCGTGAACTATCGGAGACATATATCCTGAATGAGTTGATGTGCCTCTGATATCAGTTCTTCCAGGAAAGCTGATGTCAGAATCGATAAGCCTGTATTCATAGATCACATTTTATACGACCATATGCACACAGTTAAATATTTTCGCTTTTTGTTTAATATGTGCGTTTAATACACATGAGAAGAAATACGCTCACTTGTCACTCCGAAGTTATCCGACCCTAATCATGTAACTATCCTAATTAAATGCATTTGCTCTGTCTAAGCTAATGGCAAATACTATAGAAAATTAAGTGAGTGTAATTATCTGAAAATGATATAGTTCTTACAATAACAAAAAAAGATAATTTGGAATCGAACTGCACTTACCTGAAGGAATAATCTGTTTTCTGATTCTGCATGGAGCGCCACCGCTGTTTATTATTGAGAGCGAATAGTACCATGTGGCTGCGATGAGATCCTCTCTTCTGGCATGACAAATCTCTGATATATACGTGATCGTTTTCAGAATAACTAAACGAGATGCTATCGGGTTATGTTGCGATCATATCTCGTGAACGAATTCATATTTGTGCATGATAACGCATGACAGATATATTATATATACGTAATCATTTCCACAGAAGCTATATAAGATGCTATCGGGTAATGTTGTGAACATATGTCGTGAACGAATGCATGTTATATATGAAAAATATATTAATAACAATATCGTGTTTGCACGTACGCAATAACTGGAGGGGATATGTTGTCGGATTGCACGCATAATTGCACCATTCGATAAGGGTACGTTCATACACTTACAAGTTTGCACGGCCTTTCTTGCAGCCATTTTCTCATAGACAGCCCTATATGGCGCCAGAATATGAATGGCAGCATTCATAAATAAAAAACATATTTACCAAAGCTAACGACATGCGAAGTAAAATTTCTGTAGTTCTAAATGTAACAGTGCTACTAACACATCACCATCAAATACCTGGATGGTTGATTCTTACAAGATAATATCATGCCATTTACAGGGAAATTTTGATAGCATCGGTACTATATGTGAACTACATCGTTTATACTTCGTATGTTGTTAGCTGTGGTACAGATGCATTTGATAAGCATCTTTACATTCGGTTCCTGTCATATTGTAGCTTGCTATACCAAAATGCCTTCCAGATATTGCCTGGCAAAATGTCGAGTGTATGAACGTACCCTAACGGACTGACATGAGTTCGGCGAAACCGGTGGTTTATTGAGTCTCCTGCGATAGTGGCTTGGTCGAAATAAGGACATGTTGCATCTCACATAGTTATCAAAATGGCTACTTCTACCAAAATATTGACTCAGCTTTAGATCCACAATCAGTACAAGAAAACCATAATCAGAAATGGTAACGCCCTCAAGATCATATTAATAGCCATAAATATAAATTATAATATAAAATATATTGGTTACATGAATGCACCGCCTCAGAATTCCGTTAAAACAACTAATCCTTCAAATTATAAAAAAAAACTACGGCTTATTACTGCATTCACCACACCAGAAAGCTTCTAAATGCGGATCAAAAATCGGAGGCATTGTGTTCCCGCCATAAAATCTTCAAGAGTGCATGGCCCAGCCATTGTTCATACCTAAACATCGGAAGCAATTAACGAAGTCATTATAGTTACATACTGCAACTATAAGACATCCAGCGAATACACACCCCACAAACCCCCGAAGTGTGTTGCGCCGCTCCCTTCTCCGCGATCTTCACTGTGGCGTCGACCAACCCGCTGTCCGGATTGTCAAAAATTTGTCAAATCTTTGTCAAAAGTTCCGACCAATCACCGATCTGCCTTTATCGGCATCCCCTACGTAACGTTGCTCTATTTTTAGAATCACAGGCAGCCTTGTCTTGTCTTCGTATATCCCTGCGTTTATTTGTCGCAGCACCTCTGATTCGGTTGAGTCAGAGTAATTTTGATTTCTTTAATTTATATTCTCTATATACACTGATTTCATATAATCTGAATTTCATATAATGATTAGGATCGGTAAAGAACTGGAATAATGAAATGGGAATCTTCTACTGACATCTGGTAAGGATTGAGGAGCGGATGCTATGGAGCCTCCCAATATATTGTCTGCTCCACATCTCAATAGAATTTAACGTCAACTGATCCATGTGTAGGTCTAACATCTCCACTATTACTGACATTGAACAGTCCAATATGAGCTGAGTTAGTAGATTAGAATCTGCCAGTATGTTAGTAAGAATAGAGTCAGGGATAATAGATTGCAGTTTTACGATTGCCTTCTCTCTTGCATCAATCATTTGGTCATGCCTGCAGGCTGTTAGAAAGTGCTCCCTTGATTCTTCTCCATCTTTACACAGTTGACACAACGAACTCTCCTTTTGCCGACTGTAAACAGATCTATTTCTCTGGAGTGTATAGGTACCAGTCAGGAGTCTTGCTTTTATTGCTGCCAAATTAACATCATGAACATTGGAGTGTAAACTGACCCATAAGTGATGAGGAGAACCAATCTGTACTGTATCTGGGTTCAAATACTTCAGTGAAGATTTCAACTTCATATCCTCCTTGATCCTCCCTTCCCAAAGCTCATGCACCTTCTTGTCTACCAACTCCTTCCAGGACTTCTTATCAAGTGGGCTTTCCATTACTTCAAAAACTGATGGCAACTCGTACATCCACAAAACCTTTCTTACAGTCACAAACCAGCTAGTAGAGTCCAAATTCTTCATAGCAAGCTGTCTTTCGGCAATGGAGATTTCCACAGAACCCTTGTTATGGATAATACTAGAGAATAGGGACAACATCTTCTTGTGGATAACAGCCTCAATCGGTAGACAGCCAAGCAAAGCATAAACAGCAGCATTAGGAGTCCTGGGTGGTAAATACTGCAACTGTTTCAGCACCTTTCTCTGATAAATTTCTAGCAAATTCAATTCAGTCATACTGTATGTGACACATTCAATCCCGTATAGCATTCTTGGAAGCACATAAACATTCCATAGATTAATAGATACATTTGGAGCCAGACCATTTCTTCCATGTAGACCCGCACCCATCAGCGCATAAACAGTTCTTCGTCCTCTCTGGATTCTCTCATCAACATTTAACTTTCCTCCAATATTTCTTTCCAGCCCAACATGTGTCAACTTATCTTCTGCAACAATCGGTTTTTCTTCAAACATAAATGTCTCCAATGCAGGTATATTTTTTATGTTTAGTGATAAGGCAGCACTCTTCATCGGATTTATCTTGTATCTATTTAAGTGTGAGAAATCTTCCACCTCCTTCAGCATTGCATTCATTTCCGACCCATCATGAGACAAGAGTGCTACATCATCAGCACATGTTGTATGTGGAATCTGAATATGTCCGATCCTCGCACCGTTGTAATGACGTTCAATATTCAGCAGCATTGGATTGTTGAACCTCTTGTAGTGTACAGCTGATAGGACTCCTCCTTGTCTCACTCCCTGTTGTATATCAAATTGATGAGACAGTTCATTCTCCCATTTTACTCTCGTCGTCATGTCCTTATAGATGTTGTTAATCAATAGCCACTCATCTCCCTGTACCTCATCCAGATATAATCTTCTCATCAGATGTGTATGTGGCACAACATCAAAAGCTTTCTGAGTATCAAGCGTAACAAGATGTAATGGTTTCTTTGATTCCTTTGCTTCATTCAGTACTTCTGTGATGATTACACCTGCATTAGTTGCAGACACCCCTTTGGTAAATTCTTTTTGAAGCTTGGATTGCGTCAGGTTTAATTTCTCTGATGATGTTTTGATCAGAATATTTTCAATCACTTTAAGGACAATAGGAGTGACTGTGATGCCTCTGTACTTAGTTGGTAGAATCTTTTCATCTTTCTTATGTACCGGTGTAAGAACTCCAATCTTCAAAATATCTGGGACTTTCTTCTGTTCAAAACATTGATTGATGAAGTCAGTTAAAAACTTGATGACCGGCAGCCCTCCCATTTTGATATGCTCTGCTTGAAGTCCTAGATGATCTTTTGATTTCCCATTCTTCAAACTGCTTATTATCTTTTCAACTTCAATTTCAGAGATTGTCGGTAATGGCATATGTTGATCACTGCAGAGAGATTCAATCGCTAATATGTCCTTGTCAACTTCTTTATCATATGTATCATTGAATAAAGGATCCTCCAATGGAGATGCCAAACCCGCAAAATACTCTGCCCATCCCTCTCTGATATCTTCACTTGATGATAGCGTCCTTCCATTGACAAATAGTTCCTTAGTGATTGTTGATTTATTTTGTCGCTGTTTATTCACTAATTTGAAGAATAGTGACGAGTTTTCCCCCTTTGCCTGTATAATCTCTTCAATCATCATCTTTCTATTGTTAACAGCCTCCAGTCTTTGAGCACTCCTCAGCAATCTCGAAGTCCTCTTTCTATTCATCAATAATCTATTTGTTGGAGATTTAGGTCGACCCTGCGTCTTCCATTCCCAAAATGCTTTCTTAGACAACTTCACCGCTGCAGCAATCTCTTCTGACCAAACTCGTTCCTTCTTCTTAACCTTGACCATCTCTTTAAACTTCGGAATACTCTTTTTTGCAGCTGTTTTGAGAATTTTGGAGAGATCTTCTATCATTAGACCCATATCAAACAGTGACTGTGATTTCCCACTTTTAAGATGACATCTTACATAGTCCTCATATAGCTGTTGGTTGCAATTCTCCCATTTTATACGGGCTGGTACTTTATTGCATTCTTCAATTTAATCTTCCCTGTGACTGGAACATGATCAGATGTATTCAATTCACTTCTTTCAGCTATTGCAATATCTATTAGTAATTCCTGGTATGTCTTGTGGATAAAGATGTAGTCAATTTGAGACAAGTCCCTCTCATTTGTGTGGTAAAATGTTGGCCGCAAGCATACGATACTCTTCATTCCAATCTCATCTGCTGCACAATCAAGCTTGACATCTCTCCTGTTATTATCCCTCATCAAAAGAGAAGCGTTCCAATCTCCACAGTAAATTATTATATGGGTATCTCTATATTTCTTCGAAATTTCTGTGACTTCATCTAGATATGATCCAAATCTGTCTTCACTATCAGCATCTCCCCTTGAAGGCATATACACATTAATTAAACAGATCGGTGGTTCTACAGGTATTTCCACTACTATAAGATTGGGGGATCCATCTGGCAACATTTTGGTAACAGGAAATTTCTCTCTTTTGAGTAACGTGGCAACACCTCCGTATCCTCTTGGCATCTCTTGCGGTGATATAATGTTATCTTCATCAACTGATTTGGAGTAAGTTGTATGAGAATCCTGAAATTCTTCCAGAAATCCTTGTTGGTATTTATATAGCCAATGTTCTTGAATACATAGGATGTCACATTGATCTAGTAGTTGCTGTGTATATATCTGGTTACTCTTGATGTTTTTTACATTTATTGTCTTGATGGTGATTACATGCTCATTGCTGATTGAAGATGCCGCCATGTCACTTCCGAGGCTCGGCCCCCGCATAAAAAATGCTGTGAGTCTTGACTTCTATCCACTTCATCAACTGCATCTTCTGTTTCATTAATGTTATTTGATGCATTTCTGGTACAAGTTTTCTCCATTATAACAGTCTTCAGAGGGTGCTGTGGGTTGTGACTTCTATTCGTTTCCACATCAGCAATAACTGAAGGCAGATGACTGATTTTATTTGTATCCACATTAGCAATGACTGATGACTGATGTATAGTTTTATTTGTATCTTCATCAGCAATAACTGATGACTGATGACTGGTTGACTGATTTGGTATTTCTTCTTGTGATCTGTAGATATCAGGTTGAGTTTCAGTACTACCGGTACTTGTATATGTTTGCTGTAAGTTGGTGTCCACACCCCTTTTAGATATTTCTATCCCGTTATCTTCGAAGCATCGATCCCTTCTTCTTATGCTGTCCGACTTATTTGTTTCGTTATCAACATAATGGTTCATGTAGTCATTTCGGGTATTTCGCCATGAATTTTGGACAAATCTCTTCCTCCGATTCTGAACTTGTTCCCTTCCATTCAACACTGGGTGCAGTAGCATGTTTCTGTAAGGTCCATTGACAGCATTGTTGACATAATGTGGATTACATGTACTCACATTTGGATGATACAGTTGTTGGCCTTCATAAGAACTTGGAGGTGGATTATTTATACCAGTACCGGTATGTGTATGGAATAGTTGCTGGCTTTCAGATGAAATTGGTGGTGATACATGATGGTTTGTTAATATGGATTTTTTCATTGTCTGGATCTCCTGTTCTTGAATTTTAGATTGAATCTTCATTATGCTTACTTCCATCTCGATGTTCTTCCTTTTCAGCATTTCAAATTCTAGATTACAAGGATGTTGAGACTCCCAGTTACATGTATTATACATGTTTTGCTTGTTACCTGCATAACCTAGAGGTATAAATCCAGGTGGAGGTGTTACTGTGTTAAATGCAGGTCCATCAATTCTTACTTGCTTTTCAGTGGTATCAGGAATTGCAGCCACCTTCATCCTCAGTATTCGGTTGGAGTTATTGAGTTCTTCAATTTTGTTCTCAAGTTTTGAAATTTCTGATCGAGCAAGGGTTAGTTGATGAGATTGTTCACAAAGTTCTTGTTCTCTTAACTGGATCTTCTTTTCTTTCAATGCCAATTTTCGTTCTCTCGATTTCAAATCCTTCTGAGCAGCTGTACTAGTAACCTGATCCTGTTCTTTGCTACCGGAAGTTCTCTCCAGAGTAGTACATCTATCTTCATCATCATGCTGACTGTCACAAAAGTCTTTGATGTTTGTTTGCGATGACAGATTACATGTAGCTGAATCTGACACATGCTGTATATCATAAACTCCATTTAGAGAAGTTACCATTGATGTTTGTGATGCATCTTCTAATGTTGAGATATTCGTTATGACATTTACATCAGGACCACTTCTTACCGGTAGTTGTGTATCAATGCCTGTGACAGAAGGACCTGAAAATCTGGAAGAGGAACAAGATGGTGCAGCTGGTACTTTCATTTGATCGTCTAAAGTGGAACACCCAGGACATACATAGTTATAGTCCGGAACAGATTCAATTTGTTCAACTGTTGCAACTGAGAGCTTCAGACATTGGTAATGCATCCAATTTGAGCACTGTGGACATAATACAGCATCTTCTTCAGCCGGGTTCAAGCACAAATCACAAACAGCATCTATGACTTCTGATCCTGCAGTTGACGCTGAGGTTTCACATTCGAATGAGTGTTGTTGACTGTCAGCAGTCTCTTCACTTTTACTAGACACACGCCTGTCTATAAGATGCTTACTTCTTGAATCAGCTGTTACGTTATCTCGAAATTTCTTTTGTGAAGATTGAGACAGGATATCTTTAAACATGTCATCTATTTCTTCAATCTGGGTCAACTCGAACATACTATATTGTATCAGCGGCAAGTGCTCTTGGTAGAATAAAGAATGAGCCTGTACCCCATTAACAAGCACTGAAGAATTTGTATCATAAATGTTCATGGTATATTTCAGTCTAGAGTTCTCTTCACCTTTTTTCGACTTATTATACACACGTAGTTGATGGTCAACCTTGATCCCCTGTTCATCCACTCCATGAGATGGTTTCAATTCGTATCTTTCGTCTGAACTCAGCACCTCCTTTGAAGCATTCTTGAAAGCTTGCCATAAAGATGAGCTGAGTTGGAGATAATATTGCATACCTGGCTTGACTTGCACATCAAACTTCATACAATTGGCAGTCCTAAACTTCTTTAATAAAGAAGTCTTTTTATTTAAGGTGTAATATCTTCTTGAAGATTTCTCAGCAACAGCCTGGGATGCTTTTGTATCTTCACCATTTTCTTTCGAACTTTGTTTCACATTCACTTGGCCTCTAGTAATCATGTTGATACTTTAGTCTATTTACTCTTATTAATGAGCAAAAGCAGAGCAGGAATTGTGTTAGTAACAGAGCAGATAGAAATACCCTGTTCAGTGGGGTATGTTGAGTCTGAGAGCACAGAAATGAGAATGACTGAGTAGGAGAATCTCAGAATCCAGCCTTCAGCTAAGTTCAGGTACCAGGTTTGGCAATAAATTCTAAATTGACCCAATTCTTAGCCAATTAATAGCAGAATCCAGTAACAATTGCAGAACACTTCATCAGAATCTCTTTTCGTTCATGTATTAGGTATACCAGAGTAGATTATTCCCATTTCATTGAATTCCAGTTCATCAACAAAAATACCGTTGGCCGTTATTTTCCAAGTCACCAATATTCGAGGTATAATAAAAAATGTCAACACCTGTAATAGGCTAAAAAATACTACTTCACCATAGAAAACCAAAAACAACCAAATCAAGAGGTTCTGCGGTAACCAATTCAAAGTTTGTGTAACTTTTGCTACACCAATACAACTAAAACTTGATTTAAAACGATTTAAATTCTCCGAAAACTAAATTGTGACTTCTCTCTTGTTTACATCCGGGTCAGTTCCCATTATTTGAATTTGAGGGGGGTTTTCCGTGCAACTGATGTGGGGAAATTCTATTGCATTTCATCGTTAAATCTCATCCTTTTGTCTGTAATTCATGTTTTAATTACGTATATATGAGTATTTATATTATGGATCTTGAATGACTCTAGATTTCTTTCGCATTATATATGCGAAAGGTGAGTTGTTGACAATTATAAACTTTCGGCAGTGAAATTCGTCTGCGGTGGAATGTTTTGATTGTCATTGATCCGTTAATTACGAGACTAATTAATCGAATGAAAACGACATATCTTATAGAACATGACTCGTATATTATTCTGCACGAGGCTAGCGAATGACGACTTTCATTTCGCATTATTTTAGTTTTTATCGCAATTTTACCGTTGTCTATGGAGATTCCCATGTTAATTTTGTCAACACCAAAAAAATTTTGTTTGTCCAATTTCTAGCCAGATTCTGGCATGGTCAAGGCATAATTTGACCTGTCGAGTGATTATAGACGTTCAATCAGTGTGCACAACAATTGCTGATCAAAATGAGGCAGGTTAAAATCCTAAAAATTATAAATTTTAGTTATCGTGTGAAGAAAAATTTCATTTAAATTGCTTGAAATATGCTCAACAACATTCATTTGAATCATAACATATCTACAGATACGGTTAACTCTGCAATGCGACAAATATGTTTTTATTGGTGAAAATTATGTCGAGAAATATTAAAATGTAAATTTTCAGAAGAAAATTGTGAATTGTTAGCTTAATATTTTAATTAATTTACCGATTAATATTTGCTCAACACTTACTCATTATCAATTCTGAGGGATAGCGCAAGATTCTGGCCTGCACCCAGGGGGAAGTCATAATCATTTCACTGAAGCCTGTTTTCAGGCCGCATCATCACATGGCTCAACCAATCAGCTGATGCAATGGTACAGTGCTGAAGCACAGGCAATCGTCACCCGGTCTATTATAGTCTACACCATTATAATATATGATACGTGTGCCGGTATATTATGCACAATATAATGATATATATATATGATGCCCAGCTACATGTATACTAAAAGTAGTTGACAACCACTAACGTGGTGTCACCCCGGCAATACTGCAGTATTATACCGCGGTGACCTCCAACACCCTGGTAAAGTTACCGCTTCAACACAGCATGTACCACTGTTGCACCACGATGCATGCAATCCGGATTCGCCAGCATGAAAATAAAATGCAGTGATTCTCCTTATATATCTGTGGAAACTGGAAGGCATGGATGCCCTTCGTTATACATGTAGGTTATAATTCATAAATAAGTTACCAAATTATGAAAATCACCTCAAAAATATACTAATAGTATAGCCTATAGGATATATGATCATATGAATGTGTTATTATCAACAAAACACTTTCTGTGAGCCAAGCGTTTGTTTATATATAGCTCATAAATAGTGACCGATATGCAAAACACTCAACATCGTGGTGTTCATTTAGAAGAGTGATTCATGGTGACCCATTAAACACTGAAATCTTTAGATGTGAAGATTATCGATAGCTACATGTATACCGGTATGATGTATACAACCCGGTGGCATTTCTAACAAAAGTTTAACTAATGGGGGGGGGGGGTCTCCTCAGTGTTGAGTTTTGCTTATTGCATACTCTTTACATACTGTTTGTTTACGTAACTTGGCGTTTGTTCACATAACACAGATTAATTATTAACATGACAATAACATGCCGCAATTTACTTGATATTTAAGATTGGCATAAGAACAAAATTTGTCAAAAATAAATTATTTCTGTTAATGGCGGTTTAATGGATGTGACTATCTTAACAGTGAAATCCACCGCAATGCTTACCATATCTTTAACAAGATCCGCATGGACATATTGATTTCTTTAACTTTTTGCCGGTGTGACGATCCCTAATAAACTGCGGTTTCATAAGCGAACGGTACCATAACTCCACTACTGTGGTTATTTTGATACCTCTGTTGATACTGTATACAACCAGTAATACTGTCGTCATTACCGGGTTAGCACTCCATTTTTCAAGTCAGTTACTTTGATTATAGTGGTACGGTGCACATGTCAGTCTACTATTCACCATCATAATATACAACACTTGTGTCGGTCTACTCTACATCACTATAATATACGATATGCATGTCAGTCTACTATAATTTGTAATATATATTATAATGATGTGTATTAGACCGACCCACATATTGTATATTATAATGGTGTATATTATAATGGTGTGCAGTAGACCGACAGACTTATCATATATCATAATGGTGTATAGTAGACCGATCTTGCATATCGTATATTACACCATATTAGAATGGTGTATCAGCTCACCAGCATGCATATGGTGTATTATAATGGTATGAAGCAAACCGATCGACCGATCATATAATAACTATATACCTCCTAGTCTCAAGAAAACGCATAGAGGAAATATTAATATAAAATTTTTTTATAATGCAGCCAATTAATCTATTACTAGTAATATGATTAATTGAAGGTCTCAAGCCCTTGAAAATGCAGAGAGGAAATTTTTGTATATGGACGATAGGTGCACTCGCATAAATTGTGAGATGAACTTCATTCAAAAACAAATAAATAAAAGTCCCAGGTCAAGGTCCACGCCCTTTCCAAATAAATGACAGGATACATTAGAGGTGAACTCTGTCCAATTATACAAAAACAGTCAATGTTTGGCATATATATGCCCTTACATAACATCGGGGGATGTATGGGAGGCCGTTTTCACATTTATTCCTTATGTGCACTTAAGTGCAAATATTTGCGCTTAAATGTAAATATTTGTGCTTGAGTGCAAATAACCTCTGTCATTTGCACTTAAGCACAAATGACTCGAGCTTAAGCGCAAATCATTTACGCACAAATATTTGTGTTTAAGCACACATAAATGATTTATATGAAAAGCGCCTCCCATAAGGATGAGCATCAACACCAGCTGATGTGGAAATACCATCAATTCCCCATGAGCATTAAGATCAGCTCCTGAAAAAAAAATTCAATGCAGGCGTAATGCATACCATATTAACACATGTGTTTGATTACAACAATCACATATTCTAATGGGTTATGGTGCAGTAGGTCTCAAGCCCTTCAAAATACAGAGATTTTGTTTTGTCTGAACTCTGAAGCCTAATACCATACACTGAAAACCCAAGAACATACATATGGGAGGCCCTTTTCACATTTATTATTGATTTGCGCTTAAACTTAAGCGCAGATATTTGCGCTTAAGCAGAAATTATTTGCGCTCAAGTGCAAACATACATCTAACAATTTATTTGAGGTTACGCGTATTTGATTTAAGCGTCTGACACCCCCTTACTCCCCTCCAATTATGAATGATTAGTTCATCGCATAGTAGTAGTCTACTATAAACTCGAAATTTGAAGAAAAACATATTTCCATATGCATATCACCATCTCTGCTCCTGGTGTCCCAGTAATTGGTGCCTTACCCCCAGCGCGCTTGTATATTTTATTAAAGGGACATTTCATGAACAGATATAATACCAGTTCCATGGCCATAAAAAGGTAATTAGGGGTTAATGAGAGGGGGGCTTGCTTTTCTCATATGGTGTACTTATTGACTTGAAAGAAGGGGGAACCCTATCTAATATCAGCATCCCTGCCCCCAAAAATATATTTTATAACAGACATATCATTTAGATCTTTACCATTTCCATGTTCAAAAAAGGGAATTATGAGTTACTGGGGGGGATTGCTTCACTCATATGGTGGGTCTACATAGACTTGAGTGGTGTGTTTAGGCACTGTGCCATTTAAAATTAATTAAGGGGGGATCAATGCATATGAATTTTTATTTGCGATAAGCACAAATATTTACGCTCAAGGCCAAATATCTGCGCTTAAACCCAAATAGTTGTGCTTAAGCACAAATAAGGAATAAATGTGAAAACACCCTTCCATTCATACATGTGTAGGTGCACTCTAATACATACACCATTACATGCATGTGTTAACACACACATATAACTTACATATAGAGACAGACATATGTTACACATGTCAAGGTGCTTATACACATGCATACATGAACAATGGTGTATCCATATGGTTTCATAGGTTTGATGGTTGGAAGGTTTAATTTCAAATTATTTTTGAAAAATACTACCGAAAAAGAAGTCAAGTTAAAAAATGACAGAAGCCGTTTAACCCTTTCTATACTAAATGAATTCTTGCACACAGCTATTAATATATATGTAGGAATTGTTTAAAAACAATAAAAAACATAATCAAAATGGTGAATGATTCTGTTCATACATTGAATGGCCGTGCTTATACATTGGGTGGCAGCAGTGGGATCTTATATGCTGATGAAATTGAACTCAAGGGCAAGAGCATTGTTTGTGATGGTTAACCTAGCTAGTACACTGCACTGTGTTGCTACACTGTGTTTTGACTGTGACAGTAGTAATTTTGATGCTTTTTTGTCCAGCAGGTGGCGTTTGCTGCTTTTATTTTTGACACTTCAAACATAACGATTGTCAAGGTGCCTTTGCGCTGCGAGATATCCCATCGCCATAGCTCAATTTGACACAGCCACATTATCTAAGGGTAAAAAACTACGGGAATTGTCATCGTACTGCTTCTGAGAACGTCCCAGCACTCCTGCACCCTTCGCCGTGCCACCGTCCTTGGAATTGAGGGTTTTTTTCTCCACTCGATTCTCTTAAAATGCACACTAATCGGTCAAATTCTTTCGACAATTCTATCTAAATACATCTTAGCTATTCCTCGGATCAGCTCTCCCCGTCGAAAAAGTGATAGTTGGACCAAAACGACACTTGAGAAAAGTTTGTTTATAATATCAACGCACAGCCGACAACGTCATTACACGTTCGTTGTGTATTCGTTAAATATACATAAATATGTGTTAAATTGCAGACTAATTCACCACCTTCGTGTAATCAAGAATATGAATCACACCAAAATTAAGCGAATTGTATACGGAATGTGCAGATATAAGCTGACATGTACATATCATTCCCCAAATGCTTCAATATCATGACAATCTATTAGTTATTATAACAAAACCCCAAAGTGTTCGCAACGCCGCGATATAGGCAACGTAGCCACATCCTATCATTATGCGCTATTTCGTTGTTGTGAAATGGGCCGAACGTTCAATGTAATGTGGACAGTTGGTTTGCGGTTCCGTGAGCCCGATAACCAGAACTGAGTCGTTTCATAAAAAAAAAATCATCTTGTCTGTCTGTCCGTCCGAGATGGTTTCTGATTGATTAAGTTATCAGTTAACTTATTCGAATGTGACATGTCCGTGATAGTTTCTGATTGATAACTTCAGTATTAGTTAACTTATTCGAATGTGACATGTCCGTGATATTTCTACAATGTGAGTTGGAGTATAGTAGATCTTCAATTATACAAATTTTTGTCGGGTTATTTTGTCCACCCAACATGACCTTGAAACGGGTACCCGCAAATGATAACATGCTGTCGGTGTGCCTGTACGGGGTTACCTTGAAAAACAAAAAACTAATGGATCGACCAAAGCCATGGGACCCCTCCCGCCAGTTGCGGGCTAATCTGCTAGCCATATATAAAACAATGAAGCTTCTCAAATCATCGGCATAGTCAATAGAACTTTCACGAACTTGGACATCGATACTTTCCTATCGCTCTACATAAGCATGGTCAGACCTATCATCGAATACTGTAACTCTGCATGGAGCCCACATCACAAATATCAAAGCACTGTTTTAGAGAAATACAAAGAAAAGCAACGAAACTAGTTCGTAAAATCAAAACTCTTTGCTACCGAGACCGAATGATAAGACTCAATCTGATGTCTTTAAAATATCGAAGATTTAGAGGAGATCTAATCGAGGTATATAAACTGTTGAATGGTCATTACAATATCAATGCATGTGACCTATTAGAAAGACATTCATCATGAAGAACAAGAGGACATAATAAAAAGCTACAGATGCGCATTGTTAACAAGGTCATAGGAAAATATTTCTTAACGCATAGGGTGGTAAATAGCTGGAACTCTCTGTCAGACTTCCCCGTTGAGGCTCCAACACTCGATCAATTCAAAATATACATGTGCATAGACTCATTCTTCTATTATATAAAATACGAGTTCGACGACAGGTAATATGTTCGAGTGACTCACGAGAAATATCGAATGACGATACATATATTTGTAAACAGACATTGCAAATAATGTTATTGGGACAAAAAGTCGCAAGACTTGTTCCGTATTATGATGATGATGATGATGGTGATGATATGATTGATAGAACAAACCACTATTATGATGATCCTGTCGTTATTTGTTTAAAATACGTATCAATTGACATATACGCAGCCGTTACATCATTAAAATCAACATATTTTGACCATTTGAGGGGATCTCCGCGAATTCCGGGACCTCCGCAAATAGACCTCCGCAAATAGGGACCTACTGCAAATTGTCACACCGATCAGCACCGTGGCTGCCTCGGCTGTATCCGACTAACCTTTTTAAGATACGTATCAATTGAGATATACGCACCCATTCCCTCATTAAAATCAACATATCTCGACCATTTTATATAGGGGACCTCCGTGAATTCGCGATCTCCGCAAAATTCACCTCCGCAAATAGGGGACTTACTGCAAACTGTCACACCGATCAGCACCTAATTAACGAACCGGTGGCTGACTCGGCTGTCTCAGACTACACTCTTTAAAATACGTATCAATTGACATACGCATTTTACAAATTTTCTTTTTCATTTCTTCTATTTGTAAATTGTAATTGGCATAGCTTACACAAACCAAAATCAACGACAATAAACGAAATTGAAATTCCAACTGCATCTTTAACCGGACTCGGGGTCGCACAAAACTTTAATGCGTCCCAAAAAAGTATTTCTATAAATAAAAACCCCAGCGCCCAGGCGAAACAAGATTGTGCACATTAGT
Organism: Siphonodentalium dalli; assembly: GCA_032622095.1. Classification (NCBI taxonomy): domain Eukaryota; kingdom Metazoa; phylum Mollusca; class Scaphopoda; order Gadilida; family Siphonodentaliidae; genus Siphonodentalium; species Siphonodentalium dalli. The sequence goes on along the minus strand of CP136063.1, from coordinate 80,149,040 downwards.
GTACACGCGGCGCGCGTAATAAATTAATCAGCATTAAAGGTACTCAATCCGAACAGAGGGTCCCCATCTCAACAGATTCCAACAACAACAATCCGATCAGAGGGTCCTATATTACTATTTCTTTGGCTTTGGGGGTAACAAATATTTGATTCGAGTCGAGGAACCCATCAAACAAAGCTCAGAGTTATTAGATATTGATTTTTGAAATTTGTTATTTACTCGAGATGAGTACTAATAATTGCATTCAACTGCCGTAATCTGCTCGGGATGTGTACACCAAAATCTATTCAAACAGACAAGGATGGATAACTCTAAAATCAAGTGGTAATAATAACGAAATTTTGACTGAGTTCTGGGCCAGAAAGTATTCCCGATAATGAAAAATAATAGATTTCTAAAATCGATATCTAACAAATCTGAGCTTTGATGGGTGACTTCCTCGACTCGAATCAAATATTTTTGACCCCCGAAGCCATTGAAATAGTAATTGAGAGGAGTTTTATCGGATTGAGTACCTTTAAAGGGGTACTGTACCCTAAATCTGGCCATTTATGGTACCATCTCCTTTTATACCCAACGGAATATATGCAACAAATGAATGAGTTTGAGCAATGGATTAGTGCAAAATACACACTATGTGCTCTATTAACGATGCAAACAACATGGTAATTATAATGAACTTGATGACTCGAGTCATCGGAAAAACAGCTATAAATGTAAAAATTATGGAAAAGGGGGTGGGTCCCCAATTTGTGTTTTTTTTTGCACATGTGGGGGTGGTGGGTCCACGTTTGTGTGGATTTTTTTCACCACCGTGTACGGAATTGTTTTGCAGATCCCACCCACCCCCCGTTCAGAATTAAGATATTAATAGTGAATCCCACAACATACATTTTCTCTATTGCATCATCCATTCACCCCAATTATATTAAGTTGATATCATTCATCCAAAGTGGATACGTCCTTTTAGACAGAATAATGAATCAGTAAGCATTGAGGCGTAATCTATATCTATATATATATATATACATATTTATATCTGTGTTTGCGAATGTCTGGTATTCTATAGAAATTCACGCCGGACCATCTAGATGACACCAAAGGGGTCTAACTGAGTTAACTTTTTGTGCGGAAGATAATGGTGCAGGTTAAAATTTTCTCAAGCGACGCTGTTTTTGTCAGGGGCAGCAAAAAAATTGCTGCTGATGTCAACCAAACTTATACATAATCATCTCCATGATACGGGGTTGTTGTGGTTCAAAGATGTCAAAAATGGCGCCGTTCAATTCAGGGTGTACGGAAGGAAAGTGGAGCACCAAAATTGATGAAAAATATATTGGCGCCGATTTCCACCAAAGTGATACACATTCTTCCCCATGATACAAGTGATCTAATCGCTGAGTTAAAGACGCCATATTGGGTGAGAGATGGCGGTGGGGCACTAATTCTGATAAACATTTTTTTAGTCGCCGATTACCACCAAACGTATACATAATCTTCTCCATGATTTCCACCAATTTGTATAGTGGTTTGAAGAATAATGATGTCAAACGTGGCCTCGCTTGAGTCAGTGATAGGGAGAGGAGGTCAACAACACTGATAAAAACTATGTTTAGCGCCAATTTCCATCAAATCCATACACGCGTTCTTCCCCAATGATACAATGAATCATCATATGGTTTAAAGGCGCTATATTTGGTGCCAATATTATTATATTTGCGAATATCTGCATGTTTGTCTGTGGTCTATATAACTTAGCGGGGACCAAATGGGTCTAACAGGGGTAACTTTTTACGAGGAAGATAATGGTACCGTGCCTCCATCTGGGAAGTACCCAGTATATACAGCGTCTGGCCAAACTATTGTTCAATTGGTCCAGAACATGCATATATCAGCACGTTCGAGGACATGGTCCCACGTGAAATTGGGCCCGTCCATATTGCTCCCGGGATCGAAATAGTCCTACACACAAATTTTTAGTCGGATCGGTCAAGGTTCAGAAACATGCCTATGAGCGAGGTCAAGTTGACACGTTAAATAGAAAATCCGAGTCGGATCGGTCGAGCAGTGTTAGAGTCTATAACACATACACACATGCATTCATACATACACACATACATACAGACAGGTGTTCCAAAATGTATAATCGATAGCTACAACAATTCTATGGAAGATAGTTCACGGGCGACCTGACGCATGCATCTTAGTTTTCTTGTGATATATAGATGACAGATTAGCACCAACCTCATGCCATAAAATTGAAAACATTCCACACCCACTGCCAGTACAGCAATAATCAGAGAAAACTGCTAAAAATGTGTGACGCGTTTGTGTTGTTTGATGCTTATTGTGCTGGTACATGCAGTGGGCGAATTTATTCTAGTCTCTATGTGCTCTCGTATTACATATCACTGGGTGCACGATATGTATTGGTTATAGTTCCCTCGAGTTGTCAGGTTAGAAGTTCTTTGCATAGGTCATACTTTTCAACATTTTAGTCAGATTTTTGCGTAAGTTTCGATTTGTGAAGCCAAGTTATAGACCAACAGTGATCGAATTCGATTTAAATTGACAACAGCGGTACGTATTCTGATCTCCGTGCGATGCAAATCTCCTATATCGCCTTCAGGGAATATTCTATCAGTCTCTCGTATAACCCTGGAAATTGAGTCCAGTGTTGTATCGACTGAATCTGCCATAATTATGTAAATACGTTAGGCCTATTATTAGTAAATGGAAGAAATCCGCCATTTATAATACACAACGGGAGATAACTTTATCACGAACATGAACAGCAATCCCAGCGCACATGCCAAGGGAGCAATTATTAGTTTGCAAGATGACTCCCATAGTGGGCGCTTTATTTCACTTAAGTGAAATAAACGCCATCTACCGGTCATCGATAGATGTCAGTTATTTTACTTAAGTAAAATTCACGCATTATTTTACTTAAGTAGAATTCTTTTTTACTTAAGCAAAATAAAGGTCATTTTTTATTTTACTTAAGTAAAAAAGCATTCTACTTAAGTTAAAACATGGTTAATTTTACTTTAGTAAAATTGTTTTTACTTGAGTAAAATAAAAAATGACCGTTATATCACTTAAAGGGGTACTGTACGCCAAATGTTGTTGTTGGTTTGTATAGTCTCCGAGTCGGAGAATAAGGTAACAATTTTTTCATTATTTGAAAGTCTGTTGAGTACGAAGTAGTGTTACGGATGACAAATTTACCGGAATGCAAAACTACAAATTAATTGTCGTTGTCGAGTAATTTTTGTACAGTTTTCAACCAAATGAATCAAATAAAAGTTATATTATAGGCATACTAATCCCATATAATCATTTAAGTTATTGTATCGTCGCTAGTCAGTGAGTGGCTTGAGTGTTCTCCTCGTATCATCATAATATTTTAAGCGATCGTGTGTGCGATCGGTTTAACAATCCAGTATCCCTCAATTACTTTGTTTGATTACGGAAATTTGTAATTTAATTGACGCCATTTTATGGCTCCAGTCATAAATTCAATTTATATCAAATTATTAACTTTTAAATTATTAAATTTTAAGATAGCCTATTAACCTGAGCGTTTACAGAATACATCTTCGACTCAAATTACTTATGTTTCTATATATTATCGATATTAGATCGTTGTTGTCACCGGAAATTTTATGAAAATGGCGTACAGTACCCCTTTAAGTAAAATAAAGTGTAATTTTATTTTACTTAAAGGGGTACTGTACACAAAGATTTTTTTATTTACTCCCATTGAAATAACTTTCAAGTTAGATTGTGTTCGTGTTATATGAGTTTCGTATAAACCTAATTTAGCGAAGAAAATATTGATCTTGGCAACAAAAATATTACGATTTCAAACTACGCGCCATGTTTTTGACCTTCACCGGAGAAGACGCAGGTCGCAGGAAGAACCGGAAGTTCATTGCTCTCAACTTCGATTGATGCATTCAATATCTTCCATCGAACAATCTCACTCCCTATAAAATACTTGACGCTTTATGACTCTTGTTTCTTTCTCTTTTTTTCTTCTGAATCGGTTATAACGGGCCTTCTTTTGCAGGTAACATGTTTTGTTTGCAACTCAATAATGTTCGCGAACGGCCGTCGATAAAAGACACGCAACATATGCGATTTCAAGAACGGTAACTCGTAATGGCATAATTCTCCATTTTATGACTCCAGCCATAAATGAATTTATATTAAATAATTCAATTTTACTTTTACGATAGCCTGTTAAGTAGACATCGTCGACTCAAATTAGTTATTTTATAATATAACATCCATATTAGATCGCTATTGTCACCGGGAATTTATTGAAATTGGGGTACAGTACCCCTTTAAGTAAAATTAATATTAAATAGCGGTTTGGCTTGCCATAGTAATCGGCTAGCCCGAAGCTATATATATTTGGCAGGGATGTATAGCTATAGAGGGTGTCAGTTGATGGGGATTTCCAAAATGGAAAATCGTATTGCACCCCACATCAAAACATAATTAAAATTCCCAAGGTTTCCAACGGTTGAAAAGGCTAACAGCCCCAAATGGTTGACACAATTTAAAGGAGGAGTCCGCGGACTGTACTCAAATTTCCAATATTTGAGGGATTTGTTTAGCCTGAAGTTGTAACATGAACTTTACCAATATGTGACCCGCCATATCAAATGCAGTCGGAAGTCGGGATTTTTTTTACCCTGTGCCAATGCATTCTCTTATATATGCGAGTCGACCATAGGTCGCCTCGCATATATAAGAGAATGCATTGGCCTAACAATTTTTATCATGTTTTTTAAATAAATGTTTCTTACAATTTTTAGGACATAAAATAAAAAACATCCATTACCCTGCAGGGAGCCCCACATATATAGAAGCATATAGAAGAGTGTCGTCTGCTCATGTTTGTCTGGGGCTCTGTATGGGTGAAATTATAAAATTGTTAAAGAATACAAGAACAAATTATTAATATTGTCCAAAATTGTTAGGCCAATGCATTCTCTTATATATGCGAGGCGACCTATGGTCGACTCGCATATATAAGAGAATGCATTGGCACAGGGTAAAATAAATCCCGACTTCCGACTGGATTTGATATGGTGGGTCACATATGGCAAGTGATGTGACTACCAATGGAAATGGACATCACTCTGGAATAAAACATGTTAGTCGACCAAAATCTGCCAATTTTCACTATCTACTGAGTAGAACCGAAATGCAATGAATAGAACTTTCGTCGTCGAGATATCCTCGTACAATTTTGAACTGAACTGCATGCTCCAAGGACAATCTATACCATACTTTAGTCTACATCCCCGTGTAAGTGGCATCGCCAAACAGGAAGGTGTCGCCAAACCAGACTGAATGGGAAAATCATTTTCACGTATATGATGTAGGAATATGTTTAATTTCTCATCGTAAAACAGACAACGAAGGACGTGTATGTGTACGTCCACACGAAGCAGGAGTATTTACCCATCCGCTGTCAGTCAGTTCTCCCAGATCAAACCATTTGATAATTGTTGGCGATTTTTTTCAAAAGGTTTTTTGCTTTTGCTCACTAAAATTTTCGAGAACTTCCATCTATAGTGTATATAGTTACTGGCCTTCCACGCTGCCAAAACAAATGTCGGTTTATAGCTAAATCTGTCAATGAAGAACAGGATTGAACAGGATTTAAAAAAATCAGTGCCATTCTCAATATGCGCGCGATATGGAGGGACCACTGTCGGACCAGATAGATGTCAAAATCGCGGACCAAGAGGTCACTAAAAGTGGATCTTCTGTGCAATAAATATGCGTAGCACTTAAGGAGTTCTGATGAGTTTTCGCGTGTTTTTATGTGTATCTGAGACTGATCATGCAATTGGACAATGTCATCTGAAATATGAATCCCTAACATGGTCGAAATATTGTTTACATATGCTTTGATCACACGCATGTGAATGCTGTCGTTCGTATGCATGCAGCTAATCGTTTAGAATGAACATACTTGGGGTTTGTATATAGACCCCAGATGAAGGACGAAACGCCACGAAGTATCAACGATTTGTTATAATCATGCTATTTTTACAGACTTTAAGACTCGTTGACACTCGAGTAGACCGTTACACGACACTGAAACCGAATCATCTTATCGAATATACATATATCGTACAGCTACAAATTATACAATGTCTGGCTTTTTCAAGAGTCATCAGATAATATTGTGACGATTCTATTTTAACCCTAAACGTCCATACATGTTATGATCACTGCAATGTATTATGTGTGGCACACTTGTGTGCCTTCTCATCTGGATATCGACGTGTCACCTCTTTATTGCGTCTATGTAACACATGTGGTCAGCATGGACTTACCAAGCTACAACACCACGTATAAACAAAAAATCAGACTCAGAATTTATTCTCAGATCGCCGGATAGGATAGGATAGGATAGGATATTTTTATTTACAATACACATATGAATAGTACAATAAATTAACATAAAACTAGAATAATTCAGTATATTGCTGGGGGGAACATAGCCCTGCCGGGCATGTTTTCCTGTTTCTCCCATAACAAATATCATTATACAAATAATTTATCAGATAGCGTGAATATTATTCATATTCATATCCACGTAGACGTACAGACTAATCGTATATATATAACAAATAATATAAGACAAAATGTTCAGGGCGTTATTTTTACAAAAGTGTTTATATGTTTGTAAGCCAGTCCAGACGAGTGATCACTATATCGCTTTATCTCTCCCCGGAAACGTTACGTTCTTGTCACATGTTCTAAAGTATGAGAAGTTTCTGCATGTCTTAGTTTCAAACGAAGATTGAGAGAATAGTATTCAGATTATAGAGAAGTTCTCATGATGAAATCTCAGAACACAAGCTCATCACGATGTATCATCCGACTCAGAATTATTATTGCATACTCATTGATTCATAGGATTCTGGGGAGAGATTATGCAACTTTTATAGTAACAATAAAAATAAATATGAATTTATATGATTCGCCGGAAGGGCTTTTTGTTGAGTGAGGTTTAAGGGAGAATGTTAACTAAATGTGATAATTATGTGTGTGTATACCATCATAGATTGGAGGAGCAGACTCGGAATGAGTGTCCATTACTTCAAATATGCTTGTTCACCTTTAATGTGTCGATATTATGACTTGCTTTGTAGTCATCGTGGTATTGGTATTGTAACATTTGATATGATCGAGGACGCGGTGGTGGAAATAAAAATGGTAGAGTAGAACTATGATTGTGTTAAGTGTATACATGGTGTTTATTTTAAGATAAGTATTCGTATTATGTATCGGTACAGTCGGGACATCCTGTGTTTTTACAGCGTACATTTTTTAGATAATTACCAAGTATTTTTGTCTGTAAGCGTTTCTTCAATATATGCCTGCTTTGTATGCATGTGTATTAATTCAGCTTCAAGGTTGTTCCATATTGTGGGGAATGCGTGGTGTGGTAATCTTCCAGAAAATTTAGTTCTAGGTTTTTCTAGTAGCAGGGGATTAGGGTGTCTTGGAGTTGATTTTGCTCGTTTGTTGTACATCATTTTAAAAGAAGCCGGCAGACGGTCATAATACCAGTCATGCACGAACATTGTAGAATTGATGGTGTGTAAGTCATATATTTTCAAGATATTTTCTTTTTTAAAGAGCGGGTCTGTGTGACTCCTATACTTCTTATTGCATATTATACGCATTGCTCGTTTTTGTAATAGAAAAATTTTCTTGACTTCTGGAACATGTCCCCATATTTGGATACCGTAAACTAATTGGCTTTGATTCAATGCATAGTACAATGTTTTCAACGCTTTACTCGGGAAAAAATGTTTCACCTTATTGATACAATATATTGCATGTGATATTTTAGAGCAGATTATGGATACGTGCCTTTTGAACGTCAAGTTCTCATCAATATGGATACCTAAAAATTTTGTTGAGGATTCGTGCCCAAGATTCCCTATTCGTTTCAATTCATTGTGATTTAACTTTATTTTCAAAGTATTCCATTTTTTGTCATTATTCGGTGGGTGTATGAGCATATAGTTGCTTTTATTAATATTAATTGCAAGTTTATTACAGCAGCACCAATCGAATACATTGGCTAATTCGTTGTTGACATAACTTTGTACTAATTCCCAATTTTTACCGCTTGTAAAGAGAGTGGTATCATCGGCATACGATAAAAAGTCCATTGTTGTAGAATTTGCCATATCATTCACGTATATTAAAAAGATTATTGGCCCAAGAATTTAGCCTTGTGGGACTCCACAGGAAGTATTCATAAGGTTTGAAGCACAACCGCAATATTCAACATATTGTCTCCTGTTATATAAATAACTATAGAACCACGACTTTGCTACACCCCTAATACCATAGTGGTCAAGTTTTGATAGCAGTATATTGTGGTCTATTGTATCGAACGCTTTAGATAAGTCAAGGAATAGGGCCAGGGTGGACGTGTTCGATACCACACAGTATAAATATTAATACACAATACATACATGTACATACATATATAATCGTGGCACATGTAAACAATATTGATAAGAAATCGTGTACACGGTTGGGGATGGGTGTGTGTTGTGGATTGGGTTTGTTGTGGTGGGATATATGGTGTGTGCATGTGGCTTTTCCTCGTATGGACACACGTGTATGTTGGTTGGGGTGTCATACTGGGGTATTCTTCCGTAAATTGGTTCACTTTTTTTTTTTAGTATAGTGTGTAAATTGTTTTCAGATAAAAACCCGCATATTTAGATAATTTAAATAAATTCCGCCATATTTGTCACCTGAAATGGTCGCCAGATGAAAAAATCTAAACTTAGGGGTTGTTATATCCAACAGTTGGAAGAAACCGTTGTAAACTCGATGAAAACTCGAACCTAACAGGGGTGCAAATAGAAGTTCCTGAAAGTGGGTGCATTAAGAACACTCTAGGTTAGCACCCCCAAAGGGACCCTCCCCAGCCACGTCCCTGCTAACTATTGATTTACACTGATTTAATTTTTCCATTCGTTGTACAGTTCCGGGCCTATAATATCGGATAGCACAGAATAGCCTATACTATTAATATGACATTAGAACATAAAACACAAACAAACATAAACGTTTTCGCCCTTGCACATGCACCCTCACCCTAAAACTGGTCCATGTGCTGGCCTGTCCGAATGATAATGGGGATATTTTCAAGCAGAAACCGTCAAAATGCGAAGTATATCTTCCGCATCTTTGACATCCCAAATCCGGTTTGGCGACATCTCATCGCAGGATCGATCCACGGCTTTGACACCCGAAATTATACACTTGACCGCATGCAGATATAGTATTTTTTGCGAACCGCTCTGTAGGCTAGACTATTTTATGGTAATTAAACATAAATTGTTCTATTGATACACGCATTATCCGCCGTCAGTGGCTGATAATTGTGCTTCAAACGTATTACCTAACGTCAAAACGTGTCTACTATTAATGATAAAATCCTAAATGAGCCGGAAATTCCATTAAATTTATCGGGGTGAGAGCAATTAGCTATGGTCGCTATCCCATTGAGGGAACATTCCGCTTTACGAAATTATATTTTGAATAGTGGATATCACAATTCAACTGGGAGATCGATTCATCTGAGGGAAAATATGTTCATTTATCAAGACCACATGGTCTGGTTTGGCGATACCTTCCGGTTTGGCGATACCACGTACACGGGGTGGTCTATATAAATAAGACTAAGGTTCATATATAACATAACATAACATTTTTTTTTTATTGACATAATACACCCACGCGGGGCAGTTGTCATAATACAGATAATTTAAACACAAGTCAAGACAATTTCATATAAAATATATATATAACATGTATTTGTAACTCAACACTATATTCTCATTTATTTGCGGAAAACTGCCGAACCATGTTACAGATCAGATTGCATATACTCGGGTGTTCAGCCTTCATGAGGAATATGAACTTTTCTATTTCATCAAAGTTTACGAAAATTGGTTGGTGAACCTGGGTGAACTCCTATTTCAGTGAAAAATCACTTCCGCAAATGGTTATGTTTTTCACATCTCATTATAAAGTGTTCTTCCGTTTCAATTTCATTTGCTTCACATTTTTTACATATGCGTTTCTCGTAAGGTATTTTTGGCTGAGCGTGTCGCCCAACCTCTACCTGCAACTTATGATTGCTTACTCTAAGCTTACTGAAACACGATCTCGTATAAAAATTAGTAATTTGGAGTAAGTATGGTTCAATTTCATATTGTTCTTTGAAACAACGATACGTTCTTCATTTATTCATACCATTTTTCTTGTTGTCATCGAATATTTCGTTTTTGAACGTTAGAATATGAACGCATTTTAATTCTTCCCGGACTTTATTGAGATATTCCAGCGATAGGTTATTCTCTAAACCGCTTATTTTTGGCATGTGAAGTGCTTCTGCCAAAAACGGTGGAATTATATATTCCTCGCATATTTGGGCAGAATTCTGAAGTAACATATTCGGTTTTCTTTCAGACAGTTTAAGCATATATCTTACAGCATTCATTATCGCATCATGTGCTATCGGAAATCTGCCCAATTCTGCTCTTGTCGCGTGATTAGACGCCATTCTATTTAAACCCAACACTGATTTACAAAATTTAATATGTGTAATTTCACATGGAATAGATTCGAGCTTGTTAATATTAATATGCGATGCCCATATTTCGCAACCATATAAAACGATAGGTTTTATCAGCTTGTCAAATAGTTTACACCAAATGCTTACTGAGAAAATTTCATGTTTGCGCAAGGATGACATTAAACTATACATTGCTTTTAACCCTTTGTTGTTAACATCTATCTGGGCTTTGCAAAATTTTCCATTCGCACAAAATTTAATACCAAGATAGGTATATTCCTTAACTGTTTCCAACGGAGTGTTGCTTAATTTAAAGGCAGTTAGTTTTTTTGTTGCTCGTTTCCTGAATATCAGGCATTTAGTTTTCTGAAGATTCACTTCTACTTTGTTCCTTATGCTGTAATTCTCCAATTTATTCAAACATCTTTGCATACCTTCAGCAGTTTCAGATAGCATAACCAGATCATCTGCAAATAGCATATGACTTAGAGATTTTTCGCCAACTTTAACCGGTTTGCACGAATCATCAAATTCGGCGCTAATGTCATCAATAAATATTTTGAAAATTACGCCTATACATGTATGCCATTCCCCTTGTATTATTTGTGTATTATTGTATTATTACATAACCTCATTCGCAATCAAAGGATGTGTTATTAGCGGCTTCATAACATTAATACTAAGGAATGTAGAACTCAGTTATTAACAAAATCAATCTCTGACTGGAACCCGCCCATATAAAAAGCACCCTTGTTGTAGTGCCATTTTTTCCCCGAAAAAATCTATATTGATTAAAGAATGGATATATTCAGAAATGAAAAAAGAATACAAACATTTAAAGAGCGTTTTAAAGAGCGTTTTTTTCCAGAATAAGCGACTCACTTCAGTATGTTCTGATCTACATGGGTTTTACCCTTGTATATGTCCTCACCAGCATTACAGGAGAGTAACGTGGGTTACACCATGCCTTTATATACTTGGAATTTACAAGGGTATACACCCTTTTACGTGGGTTTACATGCCTTTTATCAGAGTATATCACCGTTAACCTGACTTTATTATGACTATACTTGGAAGAATTTACAAGGGACGTCCTTTACATGGGTTTTACATGGCTTTTACCAGAGTACATTATTGTTAACCTGACTTTATCATGCATTTACTTGGAATTTACAATGGCATATGTCATTTTTGTGGCTTTTACCAGAGTATATTATTGTTAACCTGACTTTACCACATTTTACCAGAGTATATATAGAGCCTGGTTAACCATGGTTTAACGGGCTTACACCAGAGTGTTTTTCTATAAGGGATAACGGTCCTCGAAAATATTCGTGGTCCATGGATCGATGGAACCGATATATATGTTGATCTTTGTCGACGAATAGCAATGCCAACTGGCCGCTGAATGTATGCGTGGTCGTGCGTGGCCTGCCAATTAAACAGTTGCAATGAAACTGAAGTATGGACTCAAACTGTGCACCATTCACTGACAATGTCTGAATTGTTTTGTTATTAAATTGATTTTCCCATATAACTGTCTATAGGTTACTTTCACACATGGGTTAATTCGTCTGGTAAATTTTCCAGCAATTGGTCACAAATGGCTACATACCTTACTCGTATTTAAATTCGCGCAGTACTATAATTTAAAACTGAGCGAAAAATAGTACGACTCCCAAGTTTAATCTAAACCACAGTCCATATGAAATACATGAAAGATATGAAAGAGTGCTATGTTGCTGAGTTTACATGTATTATGAACGGTTGAATAGACAATTACGCCTATACATGTATGTATATATTTGCATTCGGCCAACCTCCTTACCTCCATCAAGACCACTGTTCACAGTGCCAAGCGACAAATCATGGTAACATAGACATTGTTGAAATGCTTGTTATAAGAAATATTAATATTCCAGGTCGCCACAAAATTATGATGTATGTATACTAGTTTATTGTCTACACGATGTAAATCCGCCGCGATGGTGTTTAATATACACATATACTATCTCCAGCAATGACTAAGAACCGAAACTGTCATCAGCTCCACGATATACGAAAATATCACAGAAATATTACGAACATATTTTTCTTAGTTTTGAATTCGCACAGCTATAGGTGCGCGAATTTAAAGTGCGCGAATTCAAGACTGAGAGAAAAATAGTACTGCGCGAATTTAAATACGAGTGCATTTTTTTGGGTATTTCGGAATTTATATTAAGTTTATATATGTCGATCGATCCACATGTGGATCAGTAGCATATCTTTTCAACTATTAGTCAAAATTTTGATATGAAATGTGGGGGTGTAAATTTCCAACAATTGTAAAGTTCATTATGTCGTTTACAGTCGCTATTGTTGTTTCTGATGTGAAATATACAACTTTGGATATATAATTGAATTTAAGTACAGCCTAATATCCCCTTGCTGACATCACAGCCCTGTCAAAGTAAACATAATTAGCATTTAACAATTTCTATACTAAATCTATTCTTTGGAAAAAAAAAGACAATTTCTACATGTGTGTATAATTTTATAACAGATGAGAGAATCCATGGATTTAATAAAGAAATGATTAAAGGGGTACTTTACACTAAATCTGACCATTTTTGGGAGCATCTCATTTTATACTCAACAGAATATATGCAACAAATGACTGAATTTGAGCCACGGATGAGTGAAAATGAATTTATGACCATTATTTCATTTTCATTATAATTACCATCATATTTGCATCATTCATAGACACATGAGTGTATTTTGCAGTAACCTATGGCTCAAATTTATTCATTTGTTGCATATATCCTGTTGAGTATAAAAGGAGATGGTCCCATAAATGGCCAAATTTAGTGTACCGTACCTCTTTAAACATGACTCTCTGTCTGCTTGTTAGCACACCAGCGTGTATACTGTTCTACAAATATTAGAAAGATACGGTCCGATGGGGGTTTTATAAATAGAAAATTGTTTTTTTCCGGTTTATTTAAAAGTCGAACTGCGCGACCAGGAGGCCGAGTCCGGTAAAAGGAGTAGTTGGGAATTTCAATTTCGTTTATTGTCCTTTACATTATTAGTTATGTCAATAATGTTGATTTTTGGTTTGTGACAAGCTATGTCAATTACCAATAAAAGAAATTTAAAAGATAATTTGTAAGTCTTATATTTCAACTTTTATAGATATTATTCGTTCTGGTCGGAAACGGCCGAGTCGGTTGTTATTGTTATTTTAACGGAATTCTGAGTTGGTCATTCGCGAAACCAATATATTTTATATTCTATAATTAAAATCATGGGTATATAATATATGATCTTGTTTATGGATATTGTAGGAAGGCTAATCTGGCCGTGTCAAATTGAGCTATAGCGATGGGATTTTCGCAGGACAACACATTTCGGGTTTTCGTGGGGTGTGTATCCGCTGGATGTCTTATATAGTTGCAGTATGTAACCATTATGCCCGCGTTAATTGCTTTCGATGTTTAGGTATGAACAATGGCTGGGCCATGCACTCTTGGTGGGAACACAATACCTCCGATTTTTATCCGCATTTAGAAGCTTTCTGGTGTGGTGAATGAGAAACCTGCAGTAATAAGCCGTAGTTTTTTGTAATAATTTGAAGGATCAGTTGTTTTATAACGGAATTCTGAGGCGGTGCATTCATGTAACCAATATATTTTATATTATAATTTATATTTATGGCTAATAATATGATCTTGAGGGCGTTACCATTTCTGATTATGGTTGTTTTGTTTGTAATATTGCGGTGCAATGAACGTGCCTCCAGTCCCGTGCCCGAGATCACATGGGCGTATCCACCGCGGGCCACCGCTCTTGCTAAATCCGTCCAAAATCGCATAATTGAAATTTGATCCAATTACTGACAATATTCCGCGTGTCATGTTGGTAATATATAATTTTTTATGACATTCGTTGTCTTGATCGTTGTCTTGATCGGTTTAATATGTTGTATGCCATATATATTTGAAGATATACATCAAACACGAGATTATTGTATTGCTGCCCAAGTTATTAGGGGTGCATAATTATATGCATGTTAACCACACAAGAAATAAAAGTTTAGTGAGAAGTTAGAGACTTTTATATAACCATCTGATTGAACAACACAATAATTAACCTACATATCTGCAGGTCATGATCATCTTGCATGCCTCCTGTTGTTCGGTTGTATTTTCATTCCGTTTGCATACAACTGACTACTGATTATACCGTGTATGTGAAACTGCTTATCGTTATTAATATTGTCGAAAACAATACAATATCCGTTATATAGCGGTACGTTTTAGGAATGCATGGACAGTTACTCGGATATTCTCCTGAACTCACGGCTGAATCTATATATCTGTATCAGCACATAAACGTCTCTTGAGTTTGTGGGTGTTGGGTTGGCGACTCTCTTGAGTTTGTGACTTTGTGGGTGTTGGGTTGGCGACTCTCTTGAGTTTGTGACTTTGTGTGTGTTGGGTTGGCGACTCTCTTGAGTTTGTGACTTCTGTGGGTGTTGGGTTGGCGACTCTCTTGAGTTTGTGGGTGTTGGGTTGGCGACTCTCTTGAGTGTGTGACTTTGTGTGTGTTGGGTTGGCGACTCTCTTGAGTTTGTGACTTTGTGTGTGTTGGGTTGCCGACTCTCTTGAGTTTGTGACGTTGTGGGTGTTGGGTTGGCGACTCTCTTGAGTTTGTGACTTTGTGGGTGTTGGGTTGGCGACTCTCTTGAGTGTGTGACTTTGTGGGTGTTGGGTTGGCGACTCTCTTGAGTTTGTGACTTTGTGTGTGTTGGGTTGGCGACTCTCTTGAGTGTGTGACTTTGTGGGTGTTGGGTTGCCGACTCTCTTGAGTTTGTGACTTTGTGGGTGTTGGGTTGGCGACTCTCTTGAGTTTGTGACTTTGTGGGTGTTGGGTTGGCGACTCTCTTGAGTGTGTGACTTTGTGGGTGTTGGGTTGGCGACTCTCTTGAGTTTGTGACTTTGTGGGTGTTGGGTTGGCGACTCTCTTGAGTTTGTGACTTTGTGGGTGTTGGGTTGGCGACTCTCTTGAGTTTGTGACTTTGTGGGTGTTGGGTTGGCGAGTCTAGCATGCAATTCGGTATCTTACCTCAGCTGCGTCTATAACTATTGTTTATTTTGGGCCACGCATTAATAGTATGTCGACCAAAATCAAAGTTTTAACCATACTTTTGAAAGTTCTGTCAAAAGTATATAGGTTACAAGTCATAGCCGTTGTATTTTTTTTATACATATTAAACACTTACTATCAACGAGGGTCGCATGGTAGATCACGATGCCATGTGTTTAGACTTCATATACCACTCGAGGGAATTAACTACATTCTTACAAACGATGGGCAAATGAATATATCTATCTTAAAATAAGATTTTCATGTAATTCAAGCATTTTGAACTCGGTGTAGTTTTAACAGGTTTTGAATGTGATTCCATCACGCCCGTTGTGTGATTCCGTCACGGCGAACAAACTGAGTTAGCTAAAAATACACTTACACAGACAAGTGTTCGACAAAGCGGCTTCTTCTTCAAGGATAATGTTTCTATACTTTGCTAATTGGGAAATTTTTCCAGCTCAGCTTGTCTGAATGAGCAGGGTTTTGCCATACTACGGACCAACCCTCTTATATTGATGGCACTTTTTTGGTGATTCCGTCACGGACACAATTTGGCTCAGAGCGAGGTGATACTTAATTACACATAACATTGTATATAATCAAACAACTTAGTATGGTATATACAATGCTTTTTATTTTAAACTGCCATAATTTTAGATTTTATGGGGCATAGAAAGGTTAAATTCCGTACAATTTGGTGATTCCGTCACGCTGGAACTCACGATTGCACATAAATCGCGACACACCGTCGCCCTTATAGGTTAAATATCATCAGGCCTTAATTGTTTCGTTGAAATCGTGTGATGTATACAAAAGTTAGGGAGCGGACACGAAGGGTAGTGCCTGCATGGTGACTTAACTGAGAGAACGCCCTTGTTCTATGAGCTTGACCTTCAAATAATGGAAAACAAATTGTGCGTTACACATCTTCTCCTCATTAGAAATAACTATATATGCAAAGTTTCAACAAAACCCAATAAAGCATCGCGATGTTATGGGGCGGACACGAAGCTTAGGTGCAAGATAATGTGACTGGTGCATTGAAAGCACCCTGTGACCTTGACCTTTGACAAGCCACAATGCACACATATCGCGATACACCATCACCCTCAGGTCAATCATCACGCCGTGTTTCGTTGAAATCAGGTGGTGTACACAAACGTTATGGAACGGACACGAAGAGTAATGTCTGGTGACTTAATCGAGTGATCCCTCTTGTCATGTGACCTTGACCTTCAAAGTTTGGAAAAACAAGTGTGAGCGATACATCGTCTCCTCGTTTGGCACAAATATGGCAAGTTTCAACAGAATCGAATAAAGCATCACGATGTTATATGGAGCGGACACCAAAAATCGTACGGACGCCCCGACGGATGCACGAACGGACAGAAAAGACAAACACAAAATGCTCACGAACAAATACAAAAAATATTTTTATATTTAAAGGTATTCAATCCGATTCGATGGTCCCCATATCATCAGACCAACAACAACAACACAGTCAACTATAGTATAAAATTGCCCAAAACCTGTTATTTATCAAGATTTTGTTCAACGAAATTTTGCCGGTTTGTCAAATATCTGACACCAAAAAGCCACTTGATTTTAGAGTTATCCAACTTCATCCGCAATTTGGTCCGAGACCGTCTTCTCGTCGACTGTTCACAGGGCCAATTAAAGTATCGGTGTTGAAAAATAATAGATTTCAAAAATCGATATCTGATCACTCTGAGCTTTGAATGGTGGGCTTCTCGACTCGAATCAATTTTTGTTCCCCCCCCCCCCCCCCCCGAAGCCAAGGAAATAGTAATTTTCGAGCGTTAATTCGGATTATGCATCTTTAAACCGAGCGCGCTACTTTAAGTTAGGCATACGTATATATGGTTTACATGTATAACGATGCGTTTTAAGGTTGCGCGCTCGGTTCAAATATACATATTTATTAATTTATATTTTTACTTGTTTTTAACGACACGCCCCTGTGGCAAGAATGAGCATGTTGTCAAAATGACCGCATGTTTTCCTGTTTGCTAAAAGTTAAAACATTTAAAGGTACTCAATTCGATCAGATGCTCCTAAATGACCATTTCTTTGGCTTCGGGGGGTAAACAAATATATGATTCGAGTCGAGGAACCCATCCATCAAAGCTCAAAGTGATCAGATATCGATTTTTTAAGTTTGTTATTTCTAGAGATCTACAGTACTTGAATAAGTGGCACAGAAGCACGTTGTCAAACGGACGGTCTTGCGGATGAAGATGGATAACTCTAAAATCAAGTGGTTATTTAGAGTTATCCATCTTCATCCGCAAGACCGTCCGTTAACGTTTGACCACGTGTTTCTCCCAACTTTCTGTGCCACTTATTACTGCAGATCTCGAGAAATAACAAACTTCAAAAATCGATATCTGATCACTCTGAGCTTTGATGGGTGGGTTCCTCGACTCGAATCAAATATTTTTTACCCCCGAAGCTAAAGAAATAGTAATTTAGAAGCGTCTGCATGATCCGATTGAGTACCTTTAATCGGAGCCTTTAAAGATGGATTATCTCTTTAAATAACAAATTTTGAATATATAGTTGAGTAGGTATAAAATAATAAATATGAACTGAAGACCCCATGTCCTGGAAAGGCTTCAATCAATTAATATTTATTTTATTTCGAATATTTTATTGGGACCGTTTATTTGTCTATTTTTAGAACAGACCATTCGGGTGATACTATATAAGGATAGAGAGCATTAGGCTGTTCCTATGGCTATATACGTACCGAACGTCAAATGTCTCAGATTGATTGGTTGTATTGTTTTATTCCATTGTTATAAGCGATAATAAGTATAATTAATGTTTTATATTTGTGACAAAATTACACCATACAATTTCTGGTCTCTCCTAACAGTAATCACTGTTGTTCATTAGCTAAACAACCACACCTTTTTAGACCAGAAAATATTCGAAATAAAATGAATATTAATCGATAGAAGCATTTCCGGACAGGATTCTTCGACTCAGATCTAATAGTTTATACCCGGTAACTTTATAATACATGTTTACAAAGAGATAATCCACCTTTAATTCAAAGGGACATCTCTAATTTTGATTTACTCCTGTTTTCCTACATAACTCGGGATCCCGCGAAAATCTATATATCATAAGTTAACAGAGAAAAACAGACAGAATAAAATGGAAGTCATCCCAGTTTGTTCCCACGCATGCACATAACATAACATAACATAACATAACATAACATAACATTTTTATTGACATAATACACCCACGCGGGGGGGGGGGGGTGAACAAATTTCTTCCGACACGTATGCCGGGGTGGGTGGGTGGTCAAAGCCACCAACAAGCAATTTTTTCCGTAACTAAAACAAAAATTTCCTGCTTGTTTTTTTAGTGTTTTGGCAATGAGTTGGGCTTCAAACCCACTTTGAATCAGTTTGAATGAGAGAAATAATGTAATTCTAACTGGTCAACTGACTGCAGGCAGTTATCGTGTTGTATTTTGTTGCAAATTTTGAAATCCAAGATGGCCGCTGGCAGCCATGTTTTTTTGGACGAATGACCTCAAAATGACTCATTCCTATTTACATGTCCATGTTAACATCCATGATAAATAGTATGCACAGAAATTCATATACAGCTGTTTACAGTGAATTTCCCCCCGCAAATCTCTGTTTTAGTGTTTAAAGGGGGGGTGGGTGTCAAAAATTGGTCGGAAAAAACTGCCGAAAACGGCAAAAAAATTGGCGGTGGGGGTGGGTGGGTACAAAAAATTATTGAAAGGGAAAAAATGCCATACGTGCCTGAAATTTTTTTCCGACCCCCCCCCCCCCTGGGCAGTTGTCATAATACAGATAATTTAAAACACAAGTGAAGACAATTTCATATAAAAAATATATATAACATGTATTTGTAACTCAACACTATATTCTCAATTATTTGTGGAAAACTGCCGAACCATGTTACAGATCAGATTGCATATGCTCGGGTGTTCAGCCTTCATGAGGAATATGAACTTTTCTATTTCATCAAAGTTTACGAAAATTGGTTGGTGAACTCCTATTTCAGTGAAAAATCTCTTCCGCAAATGGTTATGTTTTTCACATCTCATTATAAAGTGTTCTTCCGTTTCAATTTCATTTGCTTCACATTTTTTACATATGCGTTTCTCGTAAGGTATTTTTGGCTGAGCGTGTCGCCCAACCTCTACCTGCAACTTATGATTGCTTACTCTAAGCTTACTGAAACACGATCTCGTATAAAAATTAGTAATTTGGAGTAAGTATGGTTCAATTTCATATTGTTCTTTGAAACAACGATACGTTCTTAATTTATTCATACCATTTTTCTTGTTGTCATCGAATATTTCGTTTTCGAACGTTAGAATATGAACGCATTTTAATTCTTCCCGGACTTTATTGAGATATTCCAGCGATAGGTTATTCTCTAAATCGCTTATTTTTGGCATGTGAAGTGCTTCTGCCAAAAACGGTGGAATTATATATTCCTCGCATATTTGGGCAGAATTCTGAAGTAACATATTCGGTTTTATTTCAGACAGTTTAAGCATATATCTTACAGCATTCATTATCGCATCATGTGCTATCGGAAATCTGCCCAATTCTGCTCCTGTCGCGCGATTAGACGCCATTCTATTTAAACCCAACACTGATTTACAAAATTTAACATGTGTAATTTCACATGGAATAGATTCGAGCTTGTTAATATTAATATGCGATGCCCATATTTCGCAACCATATAGAACGATAGGTTTTATCAGCTTGTCAAATAGTTTACACCAAATGCTTACTGAGAAAATTTCATGTTGATGACATTAAACTATACATTGCTTTTAACCCTTTGTTGTTAACATCTATCTGGGGTTTGCAAAATTTTCCATTCGCACAAAATTTAATACCAAGATAGGTATATTCCTTAACTGTTTCCAACGGAGTGTTGCTTAATTTAAAGGCAGTTAGTTTTTTTGTTGCTCGTTTCCTGAATATCAGGCATTTAGTTTTCTGAAGATTCACTTCTACTTTGTTCCTTATGCTAGCTGTAATTCTCCAATTTATTCAAACATCTTTGCATACCTTCAGCAGTTTCAGATAGCATAACCAGATCATCTGCAAATAGCATAAGCATATGACTTAGAGATTTTTCGCCAACTTGTACACGAATCATCACTGCGTGCATGTGGGTTATAGGAATGGCAGTTATAATAAACCAACACTCGCTAAATGAATCAATAAGTTCCTATTTCTGTATGGAAGGTCACTTTCTTTTTAGAATGGCTATTCCTTGACAACAGGTTGGTGTGGCTATTCCTTGACAACAGATGCGACGCCGAGTTATTCATTAAAGGCGTTGACATACACCGGATCATTGGTTCTCGAGCTTCTTTTAATGGCGGAAGAAAACCGGAAGTCGACGGAGACCGAGTGGCATTAAGATCCGGAGTCATCAAACCACTTTGTCTAGGAGTCAAAGAACGATAACCCTGCTCTGTATTGGGTCTTCCCGGGGAACGTCGCCTTGGCGACCGGTGTATATCTTTACCGAATACATTAAGTTCCGGAATCTCATTCCTCTTTTCCCTTTCCTTGGCGATCATATTCTGTGCTCTCTTCAATTCTCTCAGTCTTCCAATATAGAACGTCTGCGATCGAGACATTTCATAACTTCTCAAATGCGAGTCTTTTTCTATTTGTCGAACTTCTTTGACATGTTGGTGACACAGCATTTTATGTCTGCTGTAAAATGGAGTCCTTTTTGGAAGGCGTCGAACACTTTCGAATATTATATCATCTTCCATGGAGTGGACAGTTTCTTGAAAGACCCTGGGCGAAGCCGAAGAGGCGTAGACACAAACATCAGCGGAACAATTTGCCATTATTCGCTGATCAGATTGCAATGATGGATAAAAAGGTTCCTATATCAACAGTACTGTTGTTTTTTTTGTGATGGTTGTTGGTGCTGTTTCTCTTGTTGTTGGGTGTTCACTCCATCGTTGAATAAAGTCCATATAGTGCTCTGAAATTCTTAAAGAAATGTAAACACTCGCTGATGTCCCCTGTTTTCTATACATCATTTAACTCTGGCTTGAATGTTTGATTAAATTAAAAAGGTATGGACCATTGAACATATGACCAGACGAAAGAAATGGGCCATACCAAATGACCAGACGAAATGCAACACCCTTGAGTGCAACATGCAGTGGAAGTTCATTTGTCAAAAGGCACGGTCATGAGACATGATGGTGTATCGGCGACCATTGAATGGCGGGAAATCCTGGTAGTTATTCTCATGTAAGAATAATAGACACGAAGTAGTGTATCCGTCCTATATTGATGAGCACATTACTATCAATGGAAACCGATGCTGTTTTCTTCTGGTCTCTTGGTGGTATGTAGAGCCAACTAGCATATATTCAGAAAGAAAGGCGTCAACGTGGACCATACTGAATTCATGCGAAGTATACTCCTGTATATGCGAATATTTGGTATTCAACTTTACAATGTGAAAAATCTCGACACTAACATTCAATTCGACTCGCATGCAGACACAAACGACATTATAATAGTATACATGATTCAGTGAACTGACATGTGATTTGGCATTAGAACAAATCTGCGATTAAATAATATTGAGATTGTAGAGGTCAAGCACACATATTGATTATCGTCTTCAATGGATTAAGGTATATATCTTAAATAGTCCCACCTATACTCCCCTTGCACACATGAATTATATCCGCATGGTTTGATAGGAATAGAATAAAACTTCTTTTTCCAACTGGTAATATAATCCCGATACTGTAACGTTAATTAACTATATAGGCATGGAAATGGTTTTGGCAATCTTAGCCGGGTCGCTTTGGTTTGTATGCTTTTTGTAAACACGCATGGTAGCATATATGTCACTACATACAAATCCTACGCCACAATGCGTATCAGGTTCCAGGCGGTGATGTCATAGCTCTGGTAAATGAAAATAAAACAAAACAAAGCAAGAAGAAAATAAAAATATTCATAATCTTTCTCAGTAGGAAGTAATCGAACACGATTTTCCTATTCTTAAAGTTCTTTGAAATTGGGTCGTATTTATACCTGTTTGTGTCAATTTTGCTGTTCCTTA
Organism: Siphonodentalium dalli; assembly: GCA_032622095.1. Lineage (NCBI taxonomy): Eukaryota > Metazoa > Mollusca > Scaphopoda > Gadilida > Siphonodentaliidae > Siphonodentalium > Siphonodentalium dalli. Next base: position 80,126,113 of record CP136063.1, on the reverse strand, counting down.
TCAGTCCAGTCAATCTGATGGAAAGAAACAGCCAACCGTGGAAAAATTGCTATGCAATATTTTGTTGGTGTGCTTGACTGTGACTATACCCATATAATAACATAACCGAAATCCCCATGAATCCCAGGGTTGGAAAGTCGTCATTTTTGTTGTCAAAAGTCAGGAATATGTAAACAAAAAATGGTATAAATTGTAATTTTCTGGTTGATACTCGGATTTTAAGGTGAAACTATATTATATTTGTAACAAGTTTTTTTAGTGTTATTTTGTCGGGCAGTATCTGGGAACAATATATCCAAAATTCGCTTTCGGTGACATTTTCTACATATTATTGAAATAGGGTCCTATTTATGGCTTTTTTGTGTGTTAGTTTTGCAGTTCCTTATTAGTCCAGTCAAAATGATGGAAAGAAACGCCCAACCGTGAACAAATTTGCTATGCAATAACTTTTGGTGTTTTTGTGTATGTCATATAATAACATATCCAAAATCTCCATGAATTCCAGAATGGGAAAGTCGTAACTTTTGGGTCAAAACACTGGAATATGTAAAAAAAAATGGTTACAGGTGGAATTTATTTTAATAAATAAAGCTGCCAACCATAAACGCTCAGTCGGGTTCACTGACTACCAAATGTGACCAGATAATAACATATCCAACATTTCCATGCGTTTCATGAAGGGAAAGTCGTTAGTTTGAGATAAAAATGAAGAAAATATGTAAGAAAATTGTGAAATTTTGAATTTTTGTCGGAGAACCAGGTCGGCCAACGTGCACCCCCAGACTGGGGCCCCAGTGATTAAACTGGTTCCATTTTTTTGTTCGTAAGGATGTTACTCATACTATTTTGACGCTAACATGTGGCCGTGTGTGTACCAGGCAATATGGCGGCCATTTCTCGGAGTGTACTATCAATCACTTAAATGTCCTTTAAATTTATTAATGCGACAGAAACCTGCAACAAAAATGCATTATTCTTGTTGCCATAGCATATGCCTGCCATTTACTGCATAAGTTGACTCTAAAACTATAAAATGGCGAATCATAATCCTTTATAATGTCCCGAGGATATGACAATTCGGTGTCTAAAAAGTTTTCAAAATGACAGCGAAAATGGCAGTCGAAAGTAAACAATTGAAGTTTTTGTTGATTTTTTTTAATTCTTAATAAATAGTACGATATCGAATAAATGTATAGCCAATATGTATAGTCATATATGATATATGACACCATACTAGTTTCCAAAGCCACCATCTAGTTTCATAATATATCAAATGAGTGTGCCAAACAACCTAACGAGTGCGCCAAACCACATACAGAGTTAGAAAACCCATCAGGTATCCAATAACCAACATATGAGTATCTCAATCCATAAGACGCTGCCCCAAATCCAAATATTGTCCCAACCCATCGAAGGGGTGTCCCAATTCACCAAACGAGTTCACAAACCACCCAGTCTGATGCAGACTGAGGTAGGTAGTGCCAAAAGCGATACTCAACTGGTGTCATAACCCACACATATAGTCCCCCCCCCAAACCATGCATCTGGTATTCCAACCCACCCAAATGAGTTTCCCAAACCACCAAATGAGTGTCTCAATCGACCTGATTAGGGGTCCAATCCATTCAACGAATGTTTCCAAACCACACCAGTAGTGCTCCAGACTTTGCAACCGATGTTCGAAACAACATAGGTGTGTCCCAACCATCCAACATGTGTCCAAAACTACCCAACGAGTGTCCAGAACCATCAAATGAGTAAAACAAACCATACGATGAGCTCCCATCGAGTGTGTCAAACCACTCAGTCAGTGCCCCAAACCACACAGTGTGTGTACCAAGGTAATCAAACCATCCATCCATCGGGCGTCCGAAACAACAAGTGTCAGGCATCCAATATGCACCACATGCCACACAACTAGTATCCCAAGACATCCGGGGAGTGTCATACAACATACAACTGTCGTTTCAATCCATTCAAATATAGTGTCACAAACGTCCCAAAAACAGTGACCCAATCGGCCACGCAGTGCACATAACCAGTGTCTAAAATATATATAGCGAGTGTCCCAAACCACTCAATGTGAACAAACCACCCAATTGGTGCCCCAAAACCATCCAACGGAAGTCACAAATCACTCAGCAAGTGACCAAAAACCCATAACACTAGCATCACAATGAGCTCACTATCCACTCAACTGAAGAAAAAAAAAAAAAAACATCCATTACCCTGCAGGGAGCCCCACACATATATAGAAGCATATAGAAGAGTGTCGTCTGCTCATGTTTGTCTGGGTCAAATTATAAAATTGTTAAAGAATACAAGAAAAAATTATTAAAATTGTAAAAAATTGTTAGGCCAATGCATTCTCTTATATATGCGCGGCGACCTATGGTCGACTCGCATATATAAGAGAATGCATTGGCACAGGGTAAAAAAACAACTACAAACTGTCATCTCAATACATCTACAATAGTGTACAATACCCTCCATCGAGTAATTCAGACGATCAAAGTGAGTTTATGAAACCATCCAATTAGTTTACCAAAACAAGGTTTGATATATTTGATGGATGTTTTTTTACGCTAGTTTGGGACACTTATTAGATGATGTGGGACATTCAGTGGGTGGTTTGAGACACTATTTTGACGTTTTTAGATACTCCTGGTGGTTTGAGACAATCATCGTGTGGCTGGATCACTCATTGGCTGATCATGGACACTCATCTGTTGGACTGGGACACGCATTGGGTGGTTTGCGGTACACCCTTGATGGTTTGAGACACCCATTGGTGTGGTTTTGGGACATCACGTACATGAATTGGGCCACCCGATGATGACATATGGCTATTATATTCGGATGGTATGCAGCACACATTGGACTGGTTTTGGGCACTATTTGGATGGGCTGTAATTTGGTATATTGCTAAGGTGTTTGAGTCACCCTTGCGTGGTTTTACGCTCCTTATATAGTTTGGGACACCCGTTAAATTGTTTTGGACACTCATTGATGTATTTCGATACTAATTTGGTTGCTTTGGACAGTCATCAAATTATATTCGATATGAGAAGATTTAGTTACAAATCGAGGACAAAATTTAATTTTTTTACGTTCGATCGCAATTTTCGCCGACTTTTTGGGAAACTGTAGGGACAAATTATCGACATATAGCTCATTATTATCGGGTTAGGGTCCGACATCATTTACTGTGATGCCAGCCATTACATAACAAATTTCGTCTAAATGGAAACAATCTGGTGAACTTAAGCGAAAATTGCCCAATTTTACTACTTTCGGAGCCATTTTGTCCATATTTTGGGAAGTGATGGTCTCAATTCTGCTAAAATTGGCACTAGTGGTTCAATCTAACATCTAATGAGTATTCAGTACACTGGTGTGTTCGATTTGCGGTTGTTCTTGGCATTAAAATAATAATAGATTTTTCTTCGAAAGTTAATAGACCTATTTCGAATTTGATGGACATTGAAGGGCTCATATTCCCAATCCTCGTGATATGCGTCATAATTATCAGACATTGATTTAATATGGTATATGTTGGCACAAATTGCCATTTAAACCAAATTTCTTATAAATGCAAGCGATCTGGTGAAATTTAGCGAAAATTATCCAATTGTATCACTTTCGGTCGCCATTTTGACCGCCATTTTGAATTTTTACAATCGAATTGAACACGAAATGACATACGTCTGTCTTGACAACAATAATAATTCATGTTCCTGCCATCTGTATAACTTTAATTTAAATGCCATTCAAGTGTATATTTCACAAGGAACGGAAAATCATACCTAAAGACCACAAATAGGACCTGTTTTTTTCAAAATGCTCTAGAAACTTTTTGGATATGTTGTTCCCCTGATTCTGCCCGACAAAATTACACAAAAAACAGCTTGTCAACAATTTGTTCTAGGTCCAATGCTTCAACGACCAGACTATGAGTGCTGCGTATAGACACATCTGGATAATTTCTACCAACGCAACTTCGGAGTCACTGCTTTACTTAAAGTTACACAAAATTAGTCAAAATGGCATAATCCTATTTTCAGCTTACCAGACAAAATAACATTGAGAAAAACAAAATTTCAATCACCATCATTCGTATGGCACAAGCATTTCAAAGGTCAACAAGAGAATCCATCAGTTTTATTTTGAAAACAAGTGAAAAGATCACAAATGAGAACGCTCTTTATTACATACCAATTTTTGGAAACGAAAGCACGGACGCTCTTTATCACAGACGATCATTGTATTTTCTCAGCTAGCCTGACCAGCGGCCTGACCCAAAAAAGAAAATTAAAATTAAAAATAAAACCCTGTCAAAACTTTTTAAGTTCAACATGTGACAATAAAAACTTCATATTAACGCGCTAATCCAGCATGGGTAGTATGGACAGCCGTTTAGTAAAACAAAGACGTCGAAACAAAATAAATATATGCGAAATTAAAATCTATATATTATAATTTATATACTGAGTCAATAGACATTGTGTCAAAATTTAAAGACATATTGTGGACTTGTTCAGGTGCGTGGAATTGATAAGTTAGTACTCGGGCGCTATTCCAACCTGGAGAATGTAGCATTCTACCAACATCGCCGAAAATTTCAAAGAAATCGACTATACCACTCCATAGAAAACACCGTCTGAATGGGATCAATTGTAAATATTTACATCTTGATTCGGGACGCAATTATCGGCTATAAACTAACACAAATTATGTCGTCATCGAGAGTCATTGCATTTAATTAATATATAAGAATGACGGTGTGTGTTGTCAATTTGGATTCATATTCGTAAAAAAAACAACTGATTTGAGCAAGATTATTCTCAATTTATATTTGATCACCCAAGTGGAGTGTTTCACGTCACTTTAATAACCGATATTTCACTTTTATTATCACTCTCATGTAGAACTTCAATGATCATTGGTTGGCCCAATAGTTGACACAAAATACTGATAATTATAAAACAAATTCAGATGCTATGTGCATAGTTTGTGTTCCAATATCAATCAATTCCAAAGCAGTATTAAAATGAAATGGAAAAGGGGGACTGTACAATAAATCTTACCATTTATGTGACCATCTACCTTTAACACTCAACATAATATTAGCAACAAATGAATTAATTTGAGCTATGGATTAGTGCAAAAGACATTCATGTGCTCTATGAACGATACACAGCTTGATATGCTATTTTCTTAATCATTTCATTTTTAGAAAAATTAGAGTATGCGGTTTGTGTCTTTAAACTGTCACAAATAGTGATGCAATTGAGAAAGTACAGAATATGGCTGTAAGATGGATGAACAACGAATACTCAAGATATGAAAGTGTTTCAGCCATGACATCAGATCTAAATTTAAGATCATTAGCATATAGAAGGACCATCTCAAGTAACTGTGTCTGTTTCAAAAAAAACATTCATAATCATTAGCAATGCAAATTCCAGCTTATCTTGAAAAACCGACTAGAAAAATGCGATCCACAATAATATAAGGGAACATTCCGCCCCATACAAACAGGCCCAAATTATTTCAGATTTTCAGTCTTTTCGGCAACTGCTCTGGAACAGTCTGGAGATAAATCCCGGCCTGGTCACACTCTCCTATTCTGACACATTCAGGAAGAGTGTGTATCAGCAAATCACATAACTGGCTCATATCTGATCAATCGTTCTTTTAACTTGATGTTTTAAAACTATTTTAAATTCTCATCTGTAACATAAATCTAAACCTCAACTGTACTATCTTTCAATACTCTCCTTTCTGTTTCACATGCTAACCTACTTGCACTGACGCGCACTGACATACCGGTAATCTCCGAACGGAGGACTCCGGAACCAGCAGATCGATCGATATATAGATAAACTATGTTCAACGTTGCACAGCGATAATTTGTTCGATTAACGCACTTAAGAGCACCCATATAGAGTGGTAATATTTTATTGGGGGAAATACACTTAGAAATGTATTATGTGACATTAATTGAAGAAGAAGAATATTTTTACTCTATCCAACGCTGTGTGACACAGGTTTGGATTTATATTAATCAGTAAGACCTGTCTATCATCTCAGGAACTCCATAAATCTCAAAATGTGGATTTTGTCGCAGCATCATTCGACACGAAACATCAACAGAAACCGCTAGTTGTTGGAGCTGTGTACAGACCAACGGATAACAACACAGAGTACAGTACAGCCCTATACTCAGAGATAGAAACACTTTGTCGAAAGTACAGCCCCAACCCAACCTGGATAACGGGAGATTTCAACCTTCCAGACATTTGTTGGGAAACACATGAAGTCAAGGGCACTGCATACTGCAACGCAATCAATAAAGACCTACTGTCAACAATCGGCACTTGCGGCCTTAAACAAATCATCAACTTTCCCACAAGGAAAAAGGCTATTCTTGATTTGTTTCTCACAAACAGACCATCACTAGTGACCAGAGCGAAGGACCTACCAGGACTAAGCGACCATTCCATTGTCTGTGTTGAGTCCAGTATTGTCTGTAGCACGAAGAAGCCAATAAAGAGGAAAATACATTTATGGACCAAAGCTGATACGACCAACCTCGCACAAGATGCCAAGGTTTTCTCTGACAAATTTTGCGAAAAACACGAGAAGACAGACAACGTCAATGACTTATGGCACGAAATGAAACAAGCTTTCCTCGGAATCATGGAAGAACATGTTCCATCAAAATACACAAGCACAAGATTTAACCAACCGTGGATAGATAGAGACATCATCAGAATGACCAGGAGGAAAAAACGAGCTTACAAAAAAGCTAAAAAGACAGACAACAAAAAAGACTGGCAACGTTTCAACCAACTGAAAAAAGACACCCAAAAATCGTGCAAAAAGAGATATCACAAATATGTGAATGAGATGGTATCGGACTCAGCAAACTCACGGAAGCTATGGTCATTTATCAAGAGCAAGAAGAATGACAACACCGGCGTGGCTCCATTAAAGAAAGACGGGATAACATACACCGATCCCAAATTAAGGGCTGAAATATTAAACACCCAGTTTTCATCGGTCTTCACAGTAGAAGATACATCCAACATCCCAGATCTTGAAACACCAGCAACACCAGAAGCTTCCAACCAAGATCTGACAATCGGAGTGGAAGGCGTCCTGAAGCTCCTGCGGAACAGCAACCCACACAAAGCTACCGGACCCAACGGCATACCAGCACAGTTCTTAAAAACCACATCATTTTCAATAGCACCAGCAGTAACACTGTTATTCCAGGCATCAGTTCATCAAGGCAAAATCCCTGACGATTGGAGATCAGCACTCATAACACCGCTGTTCAAGAAAGGGGACAGGACACAACCAGCAAACTATCGTCCCGTATCGCTCACTTCAATTATGTGTAAACATCTTGAACATATCACCCGTAGCCATATAATCTCCTATCTTGACTCCAACAAACTGCTAACTGATTCCCAACATGGCTTCCGCAAGAAGAGGTCATGTGTGACACAACTTATCACAGCAGTGGACGACTTGGCTAAAGGCCTAGCCAATGGCGAACAGATCGAATGTGTGTTCCTGGACTTTGTCAAGGCGTTCGACAAAGTCTCTCACCAACGCCTACTTCTCAAGCTCAGACACCTTGGTATCAACGAAGGGCTCATCATCTGGATCGAAGATTTTCTGCGAAACCGATCACAACAAGTTGTCCTCGAAGGATGCACATCACCATCTGCACCAGTAATATCCGGCGTTCCACAAGGTTAAGTCATGGGACCTCTACTGTTCTTGGTCTTCATTAACGATCTACCAAACAGTGTAACATCAAACGCAAAGCACTTTGCGGACGACTGTCTGTTGTACAGAAAAATTGAATCAACAGCAGACCAGGTACAGCTACAAGAAGATCTTGAAACACTAGAAACCTGGGAACATAAATGGCAAATGGAATTCCACCCCACAAAGTGCCAAGTTCTACAGGTCACTACAAAAAGAAAGCCACTTCAATCAATCTACACCATCCATAACCACAAGCTTGAAACAGTTGAATCGGCAAAATATCTCGGAGTGACCATCAGCAACAACTTAAAATGGAATTCGCACATCAGCCAAACGGTCAAGAAAGCAAACAACACCTGTGCTTTTCTACGGCGTAACATCGGCAACTGCAAATCAGAAGTGAAAAACAAATGCTATAAGGCCATGGTACGACCATTGACTGATTATGCAGCAAGCGTGTGGAACCCACATACAAAAGCAAACATCGACGATCTGGAGAAAGTTCAAAACAGGGCATCTAGGTGGGTGGCAAATGACTACAACTGGAAGAGTGACATCCACGCCATAAAGAAGAAGCTGAGATGGGAATCACTGGAAAGTCGCAGATACATAGCAGACATGGTGATGTTCCATCGAGTAGTGTATGGCTCCGTTGATATTCCAGCAGACAATTACATCAGAAAGACAACAGCCAACACGAGAGGCCACCAGCAAAAGTACCATCTAACGTTTGCGGGGGTAGATGCCTACACATTTTCATACTTCCCTCGGACAATAAAGTTTTGGAATGCTGTGGAAGTGGAGCAACGCACCACCAGAGACGAGAAGCTCTTCAAGACCATGCTCTCATTCTGCTCCACTCCAAAAATGAAACATCCGAAAGCATAGAGACCAAAACAACATGTAAATAACTACTTCACTGTAAATATGTGCACTTCCGACTCCGAGTACGGTGCGATAATACGCAAAATTGCGGTAAATGAACCTTATCAGAAGAAGAAGAATCGCCGGTCAGCCAAAACGTACTCAAGCTCTTCCGTTTCCGAAGTTTACTTTTTGTAATTGCTTACTTCCGTGTTTTCAGATTTGGCGCGAAATACGTTTTTGTTGACATTAGAAGTTTCGGCTGAGGCAAAAACAATAATAATGCAGTTTGTGTCTGGATCCAAGCGCAAACAGAGAATAAAGCAAGAATATTCAGACCAATCAGCATCATATGACAATGTACTACAGTTTTACAAGATTCCGCCAAGAGACACAATTTCTTTGCAGAAATTTGAAGAATGTGCAGTTGAAAGATTGAAAGGTTCTCAAACAGTCAAATTTTGTTTATTGATCGTCATTCTTCACAGTGTTCAATACACATTCCACATTTACTGGACGTAAAGTCCCAAAAATAAGGTTTTAATCGAATTTCTAAATCAGTATAGTAATATAAGGAACTCAAGTGATGAAATAATTGCCAAATGGCCGGACAAACATATCCCAAATACAAGCACAAAAAACAGGAGGAGTGACTAAAATGCAGAATGGGACGATGCGGGACGGTATTAGACAACCGGCTGTTTATCAATAATACAGCATGTAGCGGCATAAAAAATGGTTATATATAGTCGGTATTAACATGGCGTACAGGGAACAACAATTTAATAGTCTCATTCGCCAACACAAAGTTCATATTATCGGCTAAAAATAGACACGTCGGAAATTGGTGATTATGGTCAAATGCAGAACGAAAATATAAACACCAAATCACTAGGGGTGGGAGGTATGCCCAGTGTCGCGAAAGATACGTATCTCGATATGCAGGTCGCTATACAATACGTATCTAGATACGATACCCTAGTATTTCTAGATGCAGCCCTTCATATGGAATTCATGAATTGATTGAAAAATAACATATATTCAATCATAGTCATTATTTAATAGTTCATTAATTTGATTAGTCCTTCAATACCAGCTACTTCAGTTCATTGGAATGTTTTATTTAAGGCCAATGGCGTATGGGATTACACGACTTTCAAGTACCGGTACAAAAACATACAATGTTTGTTGTTCAATTAATTTAAATACAGTCCAGGGGGAGTAATCCAAAAATACCACGTTGGAAGTTCGGAACGCTGTCTGTATTGACGCGGTTTACTACGATTCTTGCAATGAGACACATTTATGTCAATTGGGTATCGGTGACTGTTAACGGGAATGATTTAATTCTCTAATATGCAATTCAAGTCCGATGAACGACAAATGATTAGCACGACAATCATTTTGAGCCTTTTGGCGACATCATTTTTATGAACGAACTCTTCTGTGTGCCAACGGTGACAATGGTATTTCAATCTTTACACACAAACAACAACGCCCACACGCATGACCGACGAACAGGTGGCTGACCTATTTAATCGTCACTTTGAAGTAGAACGACTTGATCATGCTTCTTTGCGCACCGTTGTATTTAATTCTTATTCTCTGGCGTGAATATAGCAATTATAAAGAATGGATAATAGATAAACAAAATTGTGTATCGCGATGCACGATTTTTTGGCTATGGAACCGCTGCGTGTATCGTAGAACTCTGATTCGCGATACACCGGTGCACCGGTGATATCTCGCACCCCTACAAATTACCTCATGCATTCATATTTCCCTGTCCCACGGTGATATTTTTGCATAAAATGTTAGATTAACATCTTCTCGACATCATTGTAGCATTTTAATGACCATATTAAAATCAAGATTAAAACATGTTTTTTCGCTGATGGGACGGAAGCGGTAAAGCGCAGAACAACCTTAGGAAATTGCAGAACGAAAATGTAAACAACAAAAGCATTCACCGCATTCATATTCACCCGTCCCACAGCGATATTTTTTACATAAAATGTTACATGTAGATTAACATCTTTTCGACATCACTGTTGCATTTTAATGACCATAATCAAGATTAAAACAACTTTTTGCGCTGATGGGACGGAAGCGGTAAAGTGCAGAACAACCATAGGAAATTGCAGAACGAAAATGTAAACAACAAAATCATTCACTCCATTAATATTTCCCTTTCCCACAGCGATATTTTTACATAAAATGTTAGATTAACATCTTCTCCACATCATTGTAGCATTTTATTGACCATAATCGAGAGCAAAACAACTTTTTTTGTCAATGGGACGGAACCTTTGGAAATTGCAGAACAGGATGGGACGGTATTAGATAGGATGGGACGGTATTAGAAAACGCAGAACAGCTAAGATGGACCCCAGGCAAGATGGGATGGGACAAAAACTTGCTGTTTATCAATAATACAGCATGTAGCGGCACCAAAATGGCTCTATATTGTCATCAGTGCAGCATTTTATTGGTGATCCCATTTTATTGACCATAATCAAGATTAAAACATGTTTTTTCTCTGATGGGACAGAAGCGGTAAAGTGCAGAACAACCTTGGGAAATTCAAAAACATATAATATCACCCAATTATCACTGTTTAGAAGGCCTGTGATTTGATTTTTCAATTAAATGAAAATCTGCAGAACAGAGTTTGAAAGTGGGGTTTATAACCGAAACAATGTCGGCAACTTCAAAGTCGTGTAAAGTTCTGACAAGCTACATTGTGGGTCACTCAACTGGAAGATTACAATGAAGATCAATCATGTCACATTCACAAAAAGTGCATGTGATTTTTTTTTTTAAAGTGTTTACTGTTGTAGTATTGACATTTCTGTTTAAATTTTGCCTTTAATTACTGTATGATTTCCATCGATTATTTCTTGTGATATACTATATCACAGGACAACCACTTCAGATTTATTTTGGCATAATTGATAAATGAAATGAGAATAAAGTTCACCTCGCCGCATGCTTTAAAGTCGCCGTCGCGAAGTTCATATTTTACCCATTTCCCCGCTTATTAGACTAACAGAGTCGTTCTGAGAACGAAATTAATCGTCCCAAGATTAGCCGCTATCGATTCGCATTGCATATTTTCTCGAGATCATACGGCAAGATCTCAAGAAAATATGCAGAGATCTCAAGATAATATCGCGAGATACTAGTAATATGTTCAGAGCTTGAGATGCGCATGTCAGGATCTCAAGATGTGTCGAGATAACAATTAACATGTTGAATATTCAACTTTCAAGACACTTTTTTTTCTTGGACAATGTCACAAATCAAGAGTTAGCTAATTTTTGGCAAATTATTATTTATTATTTTAGCCAGTGCAAAGTTACTGCAAACACTGTCTCTGATTGTGATAGTACTGATTCTAATAGCTGAATCCAATGTCAATCCGTGAGCAGCCATTGACTGGCAGTGGTCGAGTCCAGAATTTCAATACATAAAAAAATTGACATTTTTAGTAAAAAAAAATACTACTAGTATATTTTTAGACTAACATTTCGGCAGACACACAACTTTTCCTTGAATTATATTTCATATTTCGATGTATTGAGTATGCGTAATGATTATTACACATGTCCGCTCGTATAAACGGGGTTTTAGCAAGTAATTACATCAATTTTATTTTCACATGTTTTGCCAGTGACCGCGATATTTTTAATTGTTTTCTTAAATAAGTGTGCATAACTTGATACAAATATGAATAAATGAACATATATTGAGAATTTTCGCGACGGCGACTTTAAAAGTGGTCACATTCCAATTACCATTAAGTTGTATATCCATGATGTCATGCCCACGATCGTCAGGAATTTCTCACCAAGAAGCTAAAGGGGATGCTAGTATGACCTCCCCATATACCTTTGAAAGTGGACAAATCTTTTTCCACACTAGATCGTCAGGATTATCTCATTAATGAGGGACACACCACCTGCTTGTGTGGGGCTCCATTAAGGCACCATATATTTTAGTTTTAATAATCACAAATAAAACGACACAATACTGCTGTAAATCAACAATTGTATTAGAGGATTATAAAAGTTTTTTATTATTGTAAAAAAAAATCAGTAGGCTTAAAATTAATAAAAAATTTTTATGGAAAACTTTTACAAACAATTGCTGGAAAACAATAAAAAAAATCTATATAGGAGGTTTAAGATAAGGTCGGTAGTGAAATCCCAACTGGTCACAGATATTTTTTATCTTTGGCCCCTTCCTGAAGTACTCAAATTAATTTACTAGTAAACCAATCTTCAGTTCTGATTGTTCCCTATTTTCTGACCTAATGTTCTGGTATCTTTCAGTTCTCAAAGCTGTGGAAAATGCTGGTATTCGATTCACGAAACACTCGAATGAATACTCGGAACTACTAGAAAAGGAGATCAGGAACACAGCATTCAAGCTTATTCTACGAGTGAGTTCAATTACAATATTTAATTAGATATTAACCCTTTGGAGAGTATTTATAATGACATATACATGTCGTCTGACGTCATGTGTGAATTTAACATCAACGTCATAGTGATAATTATTAACAAGTTCGGGTCAAAAAGGCAAATTCGTGTCCAATAATTCGTTTTAATTTATGTTCTGTTTTTGTCTTTTCTGTTTACGTGTGCTGTCATAATCAATTGCACTTTTACATTGGGGCATTATATTAATCAAAATATCTTCTATACAATTCAATTATAAATCAGATGATCAATTGAAGTTATGTCATCATAAAAAGGACACTTCCTGAAACAACATATATGTTGTTCCACTCGCGAACCGTACGGTACATCGACATACATGTATATGTCATTCTACTCGCCAGAGGGTTAACCATATTAAATTACAATATAACAACTTATCATGGCCGACCTTGTCACGAACATAAGGTTTATTTTTTCTGGCTGGCCTCCCGTTGGTTAACAGATTCTCTTATTAGGTTAACGACATTTAAATTTTAAACCTATTCAAATCAGGGATGGGTCAAATACTTACCAAAGTAATTACAATTACTTTCAAAACTCAATTTCAATATTCACCTTATTGATCATGAGCTTTGAAAAGTGACTTCGTCTGCTAATAAAAATAGTTAATACTCCCAAAGCTGAAGAATGATTAATTTAGGGGTGTCAAATCGGACAATTGATGTTTGGATTCCAGCATTCTGTAAATTTTTATATGTTGTAATTTCAGACTTCCTTGGATGATGACCTGACAGAAAATGATCTCGATGCTAGGAAAATGGATCACATTTCACACTTCATTTTGAGGCTGGCCTATTGTCGCTCGTAAGTTAGGCAATGCAAAGTTAATCTCCCATTTCTCAGGCAAAAAAATTCTGCGAGCCCATGGTTTTTAATTTAATTATTTATTTCTTGCGCACTCAAAAACGATGCCAATGAAGCATTCCACACCTGGATCGGCTAGCAGTGGGTTTTTATATCTGTTGCCCGTGATTGTTATTACCAAAAGAAATGTCCACAAAAGATTAGTTGATAGTCTCCATATGATTCATTTAACCCAATAAAGTATCGTTGACACATTTTCTAATGAATTTGCAATTTTGCAGTAGCAATTCATCATGCCGGTCATGTATTTAATTGGAACTACGAATCCGGAAACGGTTGTGTTCGATCTCAGTTCAGAGCAGTTTGTATAAACGTACGTCAATTATTTTGTACTGATTTAAATTTTTCCCAGACATATAATGTAAATTTTCGGCTCCTGTCATTGTGTAAAAAAATTATTGAAATTACACACCATACTATATTTTTCTTTCTGATTTATACTAAGTAAATTCTCATTTGCAGAGAAGAGCTCCGGAGATGGTTTCTTCAACAAGAACTAGAATTCTTCCGGTTCCGATTCCAACGAATCAGAAAGTCAATCAGTGTTATCGAGGATTTTATGAAAAGAAATTCTTTGGATTATCAGCCGGTGGGTGAGAGACTGTTTATCCTTCATACATTGCTTCACAGGAGCGATTTTGATGAGAGTAGTTTTTAGCACTCGTAAATTAGGAGACGGGTGTATTTTACACCTCTAAGTTAGACACATGAGACCCAGACTAATATATTACATTATATTTGCTAACAGTAGTAACATTCAGATTGGGCCTATAAAAAAAAGACGTTTGTTTCCGCTAACAAGCTGGAAAAAAATAGGGACGGTAGGCAAAACTTTTTTTTTTATTGAATATTCTTATTTTTCTATATTTTTAACAATATGTGTATTATACTTGATATGAGCCTTGATATGAGCCCACATTATGGACTTCTTAGTCTCAAGATGGTCAGCCCATGGAATATAGAAACAAGAAACTCAGATTCAAAGTTACAGATGATATATATTTCTTTCTTCATAAGAATATCAAATGCATTCCGCTGTTCGGTGATTTCCATAGTATCATGTTCGATCTGTTTTTCCACGATCTCTCTATCACCGCAAACAAACTCGATAATTGTTTATGTTGAATGCTGACAAGTGACAACTCCTTAACTTTCATTTCAACATTTATGTCGAACGGCGCTGACTCAGCCGATGTACGGCACCTCACTTTAACCTTTCTGAAGTCAGTCTTATCTGGATGGATTAAAAAGAAGAGTTTCGTTGTCCGGATGGATTAAAAAGAAGAGTTTCGTTGTCTATCGATCTGATCTCTATTTTGCTTCCGAAGTGGACACATTAGTCCAGATAGATAGCCACAACTACATGCTGGCCTACGGAGGTAGCCATTGTTGCTGTTGTTGTGGTGTGTAATTATGTTTACTTTCCAAAGCACCAGCTGTTTTCAATGGGAGATATGTATCTATTTATAGTATGTGGATATTTCCACCGGAAGCAACCGCCATGCTTTTATCTCTGTTAAATGCGTGAAACATTCACAGATACCATTATTTATTTTAATTCAGTTTTTCGATCGCAATAAAAAGTTTAGACTCAGCGCTTTTAAATAGCGTCGGTCGGGTTAGCGGAAACAAACGTCTTTTTTTTTAGGCCTTGTATTAAAAAATGTTGAGTCGACAATAGTGCTATAATGATTACAGTCCACAAACTGCACATACTAATTATAGCAGAAGGGACAGGAGTATATTTTAGCATCTGTATATTGAAAGTTACGGGTGATGATGGGTGCAGTTGCACTTGCACCCGTCTCCTGTGAAGCATTGTCATACTATCTTTACTAAGATCGTGCCAGGAATCGGTACTCTGGCTACGCCAGTGGAGATTATACACCACCAGTTCAAGTCCTTGAAACTTTTATGATGTCCTGACGGGGAACGTTTTCAACATTGAAAATACATAGCATTGAATGTATTTCTAGGATAATACCTTTTCCTCAACCCTTTCATGTCAGGAGCTGCACTTGTTGAGCATTAAAGGTACGGTTGGCCTTGGCGGTGGGTATCCTGTGAAAATATTTCCACCCGTCAAAAACCGCCACAAACAGAAAGAACATCAAAATGTAGACAGACTTTGTCCGTATACAAATAAGAAATATCGCATAAACTGTGTGGTATTGACATATGTTTGACCATTGTTATGTAAACAACAGCATAACAAGTTACTTTCCTGGTGTTTGTTTATATTATGATGGTAAACATAAAGAGCGTTCTTTGTTGGTGAATTCCTGATATGGAATTAATAAAGAGCGTTTAAGCCATTTATGTGTGATTAGCCAGTAGCATTCTGCTGTCTTCTGTAACACAATCATACTCTTGCTTAGGTAAAATATAGTAGGTCTTGATGATAACATGCTGTTTACGCGATGGTCATGGTATATATGAACGAAACTGTATGCTTTTAATGTTTTTCTGTTTACGGTGATTGGAACACATATTAATATTTTCGACAACAAAGGCCGCACGTGCCTTTAAAGATCCTTTGCCAGTGCATTTTCTTATATATATACAAGTCTCCCATAGGGAGCCTCGCATGTATAAGAGAATGCACTGGTTTACAAGGTCAAGGAAAATTGTTAGGCCAATTTATTCTCTTATATGGAAGACTCGCATATATAAGAGAATACATTGGCACAGGGTTATCAGAAAATTTTAGGAAGTACTCGTCATGGAAGGACTAATAATGCATGTCATTGTTCAGGGTGACCCCAACTCGAGATCACATGATTTAGACTGATTTCGCAACAAACATTGGATTGATTACCTGGGGAAAATTCCATGATTTGTAAGCAACGCAAAGCAAAATCAACTCACAAAAGTCACCTAAGTTATGAGATCTCGAGCATTCAACGACTCATCCGCAGCTCAGTTGTAAACATATGTATTTGTATACAAACCATCAAAGTAGCATTCAGCTAAGACGTGACAAAATCTCAACACCTAAACATGGACTTGAAAAACGCCAATGTTTGATTTGACGCCATGCAGACAGTATCATGAGCGATTCAATAATTTATGTTGTCGACATCAAAACATGAAGTTGATTGTCGCTGTGTAATATCATGCTTTGTGTTTTGTTTGTATTATTGTTTAAATTTTCCGAGCATGTAGGGCAATATTTTTTTTTAAAGCGCTGCACACCAAGACCAATTAGGTCTTGTTCCTATTATTGCACTTGATGCACCATGTGAATACATCATTGATATTACATTTGTTCTTAATTCAATGTCAAATACAGAAATCATGGTTGATGCGCCGCTTGTAATACTATGACACCATCTGTAAAGTCCTTTACAATGATCAGCTTATGGGCTATTATTGAAATGTCACTTACCTCTGCCAGGGCCGTCAACCGGTCCCAATACAAATACCGGTACCGCCCATTTTGGCCGTACTGGTTCCTATAGTGAACTACGGTTGGTTCTCAGTACTTTGATAATACAGGAGGTGTTGACTGATGCAACTTAACAAACTCATCAGTGATGAAAGTAAAACAGTACTTACAATTACACACATGTTATAGGAATGTAGGAATCAGATTTAATATTCAACATTTTGTCTATAACATAGAGTTCACAGAGGTTTTTATTCCATAACATTATTATACGCTTGAAAACGCTGAGGCAATATGTTAGTTATTGCATCTGACAGCATTGTTATAGTGACATGTTTTTCATTATAGCCGCATGTACTTATATGAGACTATGATTAGAATTCATACAAGTCACAACTGACAAGTAAAACGTGCCTGAAGTATATAAATCAGTATGGCGCAGCCCTGTTAATTTGGAAAAATTGCCTATGCTAAAAAATTGCACAGGCCAGAAATATTTCCTCGGCTAAAAAGCCTTGGATCCACATACATGAACTTTGCATGCTCTACACATACAAGTATAATTCCAGTACACAATTAGAACTTTGGCTATTATCATCCATGGCAGACCTTGGCTGGGTCTGGCTTTAATAAAATGGCTGATTATCATTCTTATTGATTCAACTATGTATTTTTGCTGTCTGAACAGTGCGACAGTTATGCACAAAACATTGGCAGGTTCTGAGATTTGCCTCGGCCAAAAGATTTGCCTCGGCCAAAAATTAGCCGACGAAGTTTCTTTTTTGCCTAGGCATTTGCCTCAGCTCAGCCGATAGCTACATGTATGCTATTGAACAAGGCTGATGGCCTCTACCAAACTGCAGTGTTTGACTCCCGGATACAGTCCTTTTATATTTCCCCAAATTGAAGTTGGTAATGCTGTGCTCAAAATATACACACAACAATCAATTTTGTCACTGAATAGCTGTTTATATTTTTCCAAGAAACAACGAAATGATTCCGTGTTTATATCAATGAAAAGTTATCCCACAATTTATCATTCTCGAAAATCAAATGAATGAATTTCTATTTTGTTTGTGTTAAATTTTTTTTTTTTTTTATTTTCTTGTACCAGACTGAATCATGGATTAAATACTCTGGTTTGCCCAATTTACACCAATCTATAGGCCTGTGGTTGAATAAGCTAGCAGTGGTAGGGTTAGTCCAAGTCTTCTCGTACTAAAACAGGCTAAGATATTGGGATGGATGTGCCGGTCTTTAGTCCGAGTTCCAGGCCCATGCATTCTTATGACACGACTTAAGCGTTAGTGACCCGCTCAAATAAAACCACAATTATATGAAATAAAATATCACAATTGCGACAATAAACGGATATTTTCCGCAGAAGACATGCTATTTTATCTGAAACCCACATCAGTTGTGAATTTAAAACGGTAATTTAATGCGAAAAGAGACATTTACCTCAATGTTTACAATTTTTTAAAAGTATGCGAACTCGGTTGACCTCGCGAACTGTGTTCGGCATTTTCCGTTGAAAATATTCCGTAGATTTTGGACAACAACGCAAATTACGATGAATTCTCCATTGTAATCGTAATTATGTGTGTCAATAAATAAAATAATAAATAGATTAATTAAACATTGGAGATATAAATGTAATACACTAAATAAATGAACCTTAAGTTTGAAAAGTCCCACTAAAACGGAAGAACTATATTTCGAAACTGTGTGATTCGGTTCTCCGATTATTTTATCAACACAGATGTCAAAATGCACATCACACGCATGGCAAGTCAGACACAACAGTTCTAATTTGCTCCAATTTTGACAAGATGCTTGCGAAAATTGTCAACAAAACTACCGTTCTGATCCTCCATTATGTCATTAAGTTTTTAGTGCGGGAATTGTTCTGAAAGCACATAGAAAACTGGACTTTCGGGCGATCGGTTTTCGCCATTTTTGTTCGGAAAACCCGCGCTATATATAGAAACGGAAAGTAGAATTCCCAGAACAAACAGCGGATTATGCCGAACTTATTCGGACCACTTCGGCTTTCGGTTAAAACGTAAACAAACAGAGAAACAAATCGATGTTTGTGGCAATCAACCGGAATATTCTATGTGTAATTTAACATTAAAGTTAGATTATTATACACCATTATGACCATAAGATGTAAGCCTTTCCGATGTATATAGCATCATGTATTGATTTGCTAGGTAAATCGAGTAAAATACACCACAAATTCCCGCCACAGATCGTGGGCGTAAGTCGTGTCATAGGATTGGTATACAAGCGGTCTTGGACTAAAGACCGGCACCTCCATCCCAATATCTTAGCCGGTTTTAGTACGAGAAGACTTGGACTATGGTAGGGTATGATATTCATGCTGAATATATATGAAGTTATTTGCGTGGCAATACAATCCATACAAGTACTGATACGGTACCACAGTTTTACCCTAGTTCCGACAGTGTTGATACCAGCAGTTCTTTGACATCACTGATCTCTGCCTTGTGAGTTTTATGTTGTAACAGATGATTATGTTGTTTAATAGATATCTAGTGAGGAGAAGAATGACATCCACACCGAGCTGTCTCAAGCTTCCGGACCCTCTTATGTAGCCGTGATGGATACTGTTGAGTTTTTCAAGGTCAGTTTTATGCAAGTCTTGAAATAGTGTGTCTGTCATTTGCAGAATGACGTCCCCAGAGGCTGAATTTAGTGATGCTACCCCGCATAGCGGGCTAGCATCACCAAATTCACCCTCTGGGGACCTCATTCTGCTTACACCTCCGCAGAATTAGGTTCACAGAGGGTGAATTTGGTATGCTAGCCCGCTATGCGGGGTAGCATCACTAAATTCACCCTCTGGGGACCTCATTCTGCAAATGACAGACACACTATTTCAAGGCTTGGTTTTATGTTTAAAAAATTGAGTACAATGGCTGAAAACACTTTAGCCAGTCAGCTAGGCAGCAGGCCTGCAAATTTGAGGTGAACGACTGTTCAGTTTGACTGGAGGTTGTCTAAAATGAAAATTCCGCGAACAAAAAACAGGTTGTGCCAAAGTTTTATGTAGGTCTCGCGATAACTGATTCTCACCTTAATATGAGACATTCAGAATTATTACGGTATTTCAATGAGTTGCTGGGATTCCCATCTGTAGTTAATAATACCAGTTGTAGTGATTATGACAGTTTGTGTAACTGTTCTGCTAACCTATGGTATGGGTTACCAGGAGAATGAAAATTATATTACACATAATTGTGAAACCTGCAGGTTTCACACAGGCCAAAAATAGTTTTTTTTGGCTACTTCTGGATTTGTGTGGTCATTTTTCAGAAGATTTGGCCAAATTGAAAAACCAAAATATATGATCATTGAGGAATACTAAAAACTAAAAAAAAAACAGAAAATAATAATAATAAAATCAAAATAACATGAAAAAAAGCAAAGTTAGAGAATAAAATGCCCAAAATACAACTGATACTAGTAGATTTCAAAATGAGAACATTTCAACTACAAATGTACACCAATTAGATAAACAAATCAAATTGGTATTGTATACATACGTACTTCAATTTTATTTTTGTTATTGTTATATTGCATCAAAATGGACATTTGTTAAAGGGATGGGTGGCCTTCATTGTAAGGTGATAATTTAGAAACAACTGTTATCAAATTATGCTAATTTCCTCAAGAATTTACTAATAGTATAGCATAATGATGAGGCGAAAGAAAACTAAATGTCTGGTTTGGGTTACAAGCCGAAAAAAAAATAGGGTCAGCAGGTTGGCTTGAATTTTTATTTTTTATTTTGACATATTCTTATGACTTTTCATGTGCGTATTTTACTCTGCAAGATTGACATAAACTACTTTTGTTTATTTTTGTATAAATTTTAATATTACACAATACTTTTACTAAGAATTCAACGTATTTTGAGATGCATAAATGTATTTTTTTGTGTTTTATGAAATTCTTGGAGAAAAAATTAAATAGATTTTCTTGAAAAAACTTTAGGGTAGGAGGTTTAAAATAGGGTCGGTAGGGAAACCAAAACCACAAATATTTTTTTCTTTGGCCTGATATGGATGTGATATTATTCACGAAACACGCTTTGTTTCCGAGAAAACTGTCGTTTAGTTTCTCGCAAAAAGCGCAGTTGATTGTTTATAAGCCAAGTCACGATATTGCGCCTTTTCCTGATTTAGATTCGCGCGCTGTACATATGTCAGTTGTAAAACCCCTAATTTGGTTGACCTACAACTTACAACTGACAATACTACTCATAGTAATATTCCTTATTTGGTATGTATGACCATATATAGGTTAGGAGAAAATACTAACTGGATTGAAAAATATTCATCTCCTTGCAAGAACAATTATATTTTGTACATGTTTTTTGTCTGATCATTTCCCAATCATGAAGTAATGTGGATTAGCATGATTTTTCCGCCAAGGAGAAGCCCTCAACTGAACTATATGGATTACGTCTCCGGCCTTGTGTCAATCAGGAGGGTTAAAATTTTATTGCTGTGCCGACCCCACTCACATCCGTGTCCAGATTAGTCTCGCATGAATACACCCGCATTCTATCTATTGTCTAGTCAGTTTTTATTCCTCCTCGCCAGGACAGGATCGTTTCTATTTTCTCAAGGTTGTATCTTTCTGTGTTGCGAGTTTATCGACTCAATATTTATTGTTGATATTACAAACTTGCAATTTATTGTACCCGATAGTTAATTAATATTTCTCACATCCGAAACGGGAACTTTTTTCGTTTCACTGTATCCGTAATTTGTTTCCGTGTTTTCTGTTTTCCTCAAGACGGCTTTATCTTTCAACAATTGGAATTAAGATGGCCATCTTGACAATGACTAAAGAAGCACATAGCTTACTTGTGGCAAAACCACATAGTGCATATTGTGCCACACATACGGCGTGATGACTATCATGACTTACAATTGAGGACGCAATGTAGTACGGTATGCGATATCTCCTAATTTCGTGCTACACGTGTTTCACTTTACATAAGTTTCCGTCGACTCGCTTCGGTTATTTCGTAAGTTCCGTTGCTTTGTATCATAATGTATACTGCCAAATCATACATGGCACTGCTCTGTTAATTCGCAGAAAGTTGCACAGGACAGCCATATCCTCCTTTGTAATAATTTACATGAATAAATACGAAAGATAGTACTTGTTATCAGATGACAATTCACATTTCTTTCGACTGAGCGATCTGTAACATTGTTTTAACGATCAATAGCTGCGAATCTACGCCCGCCAGTATGTATGAGCGCGTGGTCTTGTTAGACACATGGCAAATGTAATAAAACATTACAGCGACTTCAAGGTATTTAGAAAATTCTGCCTTGTCTATCACGATTAAATATCATATAACTCATTGTATCATCAGTACAATAGTTACTAACACTCCGTAACAGGGGGATGGTATTCGTTATCACATATATAACCACACTTCAAATTGATGTGTTGTCTGACGATCTAAATATTGTGTTGCATTCTTTACATCCATGTATGTACAGTTTGGGTTACTACTAACTATTGTTCACCAACTGCAATGAAGTGAAAACTTTGTAGCCTGACACTCCAGCTACACTTGGCTCACTTTACTTAAACAATGGTGATTCTACCCATGGTAAGAACATTTTGGAGCCATCTTGGATTTTCGACTTGAAGTGAGACCACTGGCCTACTTGTGGAGAGTAACCATCTCCAATGGGAACTTGGCCAATAAGGGAAAGCTTCGTCTTCAATATGGCACACCTTGTTCACAACATGGTCACAACATGGTCAGGGTGTTGCAACGATTTATTGGCTTGCCAGCATCTCACTGAATTTAATTCGATTGATGTTTCTCCTTCATAACATCCGCCAGATGATTTCAGATTTACGCCACACATGGGTTGGCACTTAGAATTGACAATCTTTGTGATGTAACGACTGCGATCAGCAGATGTCACCAACTTGACACATCTGACCTCTTATCCTCAGACATTAGTGTTTGTCGATACATTCAATTTCTCGGTCCCATTGACATATTATGGTTTAAGACTTTAAGTGCCTCAATGCCATCTTACCGTAGGATCTAATATGCCTCGGCATTGGCGAGCTTGCAATAATGTATTGCACGCCGTAATAGTTCCATACATTGTACATGACAATCATATGGTATCAGGGCCTCCTGTATGCTGTCAGAACTGACTACTAGTATGCTTACATATGGTGAACAGTTTTCATCCCAATACTGACATACTTTGCAGTTTCATCAGTGAATGATAACGGCAAACAGCGAAATAGAAAGAATACATATTGTCACGTGCTCCAGATTCACTGCCAATAGTCTTTCCAGTAGAGACCATCACTTGGCTCACTAACTTCTATTTCCACATATATCAAAACGATATTCTTCCAAATAGCTTTCACTCGTGTATGATGCGCAGTTACATGCAACACATTTATATTGCACAGAATATCCGAAAGGACTGCATTGGTATTGTTACATGTCTAAAGCGAGCTTACATGCGCGGCGTTTATATTGCGCACATCTACTGCCAATATATTTCCGAAGCGGCCAAGACATGGCTCTTCGTCTATTGTCACATATCCACTGATTATGTGACAAAACGATTCGATACAATCATGACGAAAATGAAGGCATTTGTATCTTCACGTCCGCTGTAAGCGCACTTTCCTAACGGAAACCGCCTAGTTCTTGCCTATGTGCATTCGGAACTCATCGTCCTCATATACGAGAAAAGACAGTATCTTACCTGTCATAGCAGGTAAGATCACGTGGCCAGGGGTATAACGTAATTATATTAACCTTACTTTCTACTCATTAACCTACAGATTGTATTGTATTATGTCTATTAACCTTGCTTTGTTATAACTAACAGCATGTCTTGCAGTCGAACGTGATTCGAATTTGCTGGCCACACAGTGCGGGTTGCTCATTCACGGGTGTATTACTTGTTATATTTGGGTGAGGGCATATTAGTCAATGATTACCTACTTTGAGCAACCGTACCAGTCTTTACCTCGGGCAGGACCAGTTCAGGCCCCTCCCGGTCCTGCTACGGCAGTGTGAACCAATGGTAGGCGGGTGCTGCAAGTGGTTGATTCGGGAAACCAATCTTCTCGGGCGATTGCTCCAGCACCTTTCTCTCAGGTGCCTAATGGTAGTGGCAATACGATTATTAAATTTCGAGAAAATTCACATCGATCTACTATTATTCCACATAGAGTGAAATTTCTATCAGTATTTTGATTTCGGCCTGGATTCATGCCACGAAGATCTGTTTATAGGTCGTCACAATTATTGGGCACCTGGGAGTAGCCTTTGGCGGCTGTTCCGGGTGGGGAAGACTCGTTGTCACGTGACGCTCTTGCTCTCATAGACATAGCGCACCAGCCAAATGGCCTTCTGACTCTTCCCCATGGTGCAGTGGCCCACATCATTACAAGATGGGGTCCAGTCGATCCCCTGGAATCGTAATACCTTCGGGATACATCCGGGCCTGCTCCTCCGCCGTCATGTGATCATAGCGGTATGTCATCGACATTTATTCCAGTTTGGTCAGGACCAACTGCATTTGGGGGATTCCATGGAAGGGGCTTCCTCTGATCAAATGGCTCATCAGAACTAATTCCCTCTGGCCTTGGGGGCACAGCTTATTCTACATTTGCCATTGCTCGTGCCCCAGACTTTGAGGGGGTGACCTTGGACAGGACATAGCTACTTATCCCAAATGCCAGAGCATTTGTCTTGCGTCGAACCATTTCAGAGTAGGCCTCTTCCACAGTCTGGTATCCCAACCTGATGCAGCCAATTCTGTTGGCTGGCGTCGATCTTGACATGCTTCTCTGCATCGCGTGGCGTCGGCTGGTTTGACGACGATGAGCAAGAATCGCGGGTCGACAGTGGGTCACCAGGCACACTGTCGGACGAGGATTCTGATGTTCCGCTGGAAAGTGATTTTGTACAGGATGAGGATACAGGTTGATATCTTATATTGCTTCATTTAATTCAACAATTTGCGATAAGTACAAGTATTTATCTCAGTCAGGAAAGATCCAGCACTGTAGCCTTTGGAGGATGTTCTGGGTGGGGAAGTGAAGAGTTGTTGCGTGCCTCCATGAGCTGCTCCAGCCTTCTGCCTCTTCCCCACGGTGCAGTGGCCCACATCTCCACAGATGGGGTCCAGTCACTCCCCTGGAATCGTACACCTTCGGGATACCTCTAGGCCACTCCTCCACCGGTAGGAAAGAAAGGATGAATGTTCTGGGTGGGGAAGACTTGTTGTTGCGTGCCTCCAAGTGCTGCACCAACCAGCCTTCTAACTCTTCCCCATGGTGCAGTGGCCCACATCTCCACAAGATGGGGTCCAATCCCCTGGAATCGTAATACCTTAGGGATACCTCCAGGCCACTCCTTCACCGGTAGGAAAGAAAGGCTGAATGTTCTGGGTGGGGAAGACTTGTTGTGTGCCTCCAAGAGCTGCACCAACCAGCCTTCTATCTCTTCCCCATGGTGCAGTGGCCCACATCTCCACACGATGGGGTCCAATCTCCTGGAATCGTAATACCTTCGGGATACCTCCAGGCCACTCCTTCACCGGTCATTTTGCAATTTTGATCATTCTGCTAAATTTGATCATTTCGAAATGTACCCGACACTCGTTATGTGCGCCATCATAGATCACTGATGCTTCTATGCTTGTTCATCAAGTCCTCAGTGGTGTTCTCTAATCCCATATATACTGGTATGCAATGATACCTTGGATCATGATGGCGTTCCCTGCTCTCTACATTATACGAGGCTGGAGTACAGATGCGTGGCATGATATAATGAAACCTCATACCTCGCTATGATATCTGCAGCATATCATTTTTATATCTGGTTTGTGTATCACAGGGAGCAATTTACTTTCGATATTTGATTAGCAAATACTCTCACATTGACATGATTAGATAGCATTTTTATAACATCATACATGTATAAAAAAATCCTCGCTATTACCGGTATCCACATTTCAGTGGCAAATCGCGATGCGATTCCAGTTAATTTGCTCCCTGGTGTATCATAAGCATTCTGATATCTTATGGCATACACAATGGCTGCATGTGACATCAGTTCATAATGTGAACTGTCGAGAGAGCGAAGAAGATAACAAAGAGAATAGGATGAAGCAAAGTTATACTTGCTCGGTTGTCTCGCTAGCATGAATTATATGGCACTACCTGGGATGTTTATTCCAAAAACAAGGGGGGGGGGGCGGTACACATTTGAGCAATGTCGTAATCTGAATTGGGAGCTCTTTCACGTAACATAATCATATCTGATTCATGACTAAATCACATTTACATGAATCCTGTTTCGGAAGAGTACATTCCCATCGAATTTGAATATTAATTAACTTTATTGCTCGTGCCTCCTCCTGGGCTTGCATTCTAATCCATATAGTTCAGTTGAGGGCTTCTCCTTGGCGGAAAAATATAATATTTATAAATAATATTACTTTTTCCTTAAGGGAAGCCCGAAACTGAACTATCATAGATCCCTCCCATGGTGGTGCCATTCCCAACCCCGCGACTCGCAAATCTCATGATTAAGTCGGAAATAAAAAACTGACTAGACAATAGATAGAATGCGGGTGTATTCATGCGAGACTAATCTGGACACGGATGTGAGTGGGGTCGGCACAGCAATAAAATTTTAACCCTCCTGATTGACACAAGGCCGGAGACGTAATCCATATAGTTCAGTTTCGGGCTTCCCTTAAGGAAAAAGTAATATTATTTATAAATATTATATTTTGAACTGACAGCGGGTATAATGGGTCGATTAAAATAAATTTTGGTGTGATTTAAATGCGTTTGTTGATTGCGCCAATAATTTTATCTACGCATTCCACAGCGCAAAGAAACATTTCCATTGGGTATAGTTCCAAGTGTTTGTCTATAGACAATCGTAATGTAATGGTTTTTTTATGTTTGTTTCCATAACCAAGGGTACAAACTTGACAATAACATGCAATGTACGCGATATTTATGATTGGCATGAGAAAACATCTGTCTATTATATAATATTCTTTCTGTTTATGGTGGTTTTAGTGGATGTGAATATTTTAACACCTATACACTCAAGGAAGGCCGCCTGTATCTTTAATAAATTTTATGTAGCCTTATTTGCGTTTTAGGTTCCATTCACCGAGGCGTTAGATTTAGTGAAGAACAGGAAGGTGTATCTGAAGAAGGGATTTGCTTATGTTCCGAGGGATGAACTGGTTTCTATTCTACTGACATTCTACAGATCACATCTATCTCATGCCCTAGCTGTAAGTGTTATAAAATAAGAAATACTGTTAAAGTGCCTCAAACAGCCCTGTTAGTTAGCGTCGGCTGAGCCAAGTCAGAAAGAAATTTTCGTTGGGTTTTTAGCTCATCTGAGACGAAGTCTCCGGTGGAGCTATAGTCATCACTCCTCGTCCGTCTGTCCATCCATCCGTCAAGAATCATCTTCTCGTCCCGAACCGTAAGACGGAATGTGTTCATATTTGGTGTGGATGTTCCCTAGGTGAATCACATTCAGATTTGTTCAAAAGAGGTAATCAGGTCAATTAGTTGAGAAAGCAGGGCCACAACTATTCCTCCATAGTAATTCTTATAACGACTTCTTTTCCAGAACTATAAGGCCCAATGGGTTCAAATATGGTGTGGATATTCCCTAGGTGACTCGCATTCAGATTTCAGAGGTCACCAAGTTGATTAGTTGAGAAACCAGGGCCATAACTCTATTCCTCCATAGTAATTCTTAAAATGACTTCTTTTCAGAAAACATTGGGTCGATTTAGCTTATATTTAGTACGGAGGGACATTGGGTGACTGGGGTTCAGATTTGTTCAAATTGGGTCACTGGGTCAAATAGGGGCAGAGCCAGGTACATAACTCTAAAAATAAAAATCCACACATAGGCATGAGCTATCCAATGCTGTAACCTAAGTATTTTTTGTTTGATTGTGTTCATATTTTATATGTAGGTTTATAATGACACACCCCTCACCTGTATAGTTTTTGGTATCGATTGGTTGATCAGTTTAGAAAATAATTAACCCTGCACACAAATGCTATCTGATGCATCTTAAGTCAAAACAATTTCTTCTGATCTGCCTCCTATTTCTTACCTAGGCCTTTCTTAGCACGTTCTCCATCTGTATGGATTTTGGTATTGTTTATTTAACCCTTTCCACTCTTGTTTTTAAATATAATTCATCCAAGCCAGGATGACTCAAACATTTTTCATCTGATCGACACCAATTTTGGTATATGAATTTCTGACCCATAAATACAGATCAAGTTCGAATATGGGTTTGATCCGATATATTTTAACAGAGTTAAGACCCTTTATAACTCATCTGTTTGTCATGCCCTATGAAAGTTTATAACAGAAGATGACTCCACTGAGCACCCACTGAGTTATTGAATGAGATGATATAGCTGCCTGACACCTGATACAATTGGTGCCTTGCAGATGTGTCTATGTATGTGTCAAACTGTCATTGATTTACTCTGTATTCCAGTTGAGAAATTATTAACTCTTTGCTTCTGCACATGAGCTATCCCATGCTAGCTGTAACCCTTGCACCCATTGTAGTCAGGTCCCTGTCATTAAATTATATTGACTACATGGCAGCATTATACTTGACATTTCTGTGTGAATAGCACAACATCTCTGAGCTGTGGTCATTAAAAAGTAATTAGTGTCCACATCCCTCCCCAGGTTTACCCAGAGCCACAATTACTGGTGTCCATATTTGTTTGAAAGTCACAAAACAAAACAGGTGTATTCAGGGATGTAGTGGCACAACCCCCCCCCCCCCCCATGTTAATACTTGTTTTAAACAAACAATTTGATTTTTTCGATTTAACTTATTGCCTCAATTTAACCAAAAACAAATATATATATATTTTATTTTTAATAAATAATTTTTTTTTATTAAATAAAATATTTTTAAATAAAATAAAAAAAAATCATTAAAATTTTGAAGAACCTATGACATTACATCTTCGGGAGGGGGAGGGGAGGTACCTCTAGTCACTCCACTATATTTGGTTGAAAGCAGGAACAGACAGATGTACAGAAATGTTCAGTAAATTACTTTAATATCTCACTACATGTTCAGTAAATTACTATAATATCTCACTACAGCAAGCCACCCATGTGCTCTGATGGACTCATGTTTATAAAACAGTGCCAGATGGATAGATAACAACTGCTATGCCATAGTGCTCTCCATCCCCAGAGAGTGTAATTCATGTCATTCATATAAATTTAAATGAGATTAATGGTGGTATCAATGAAGCACCCTCATTGTTTACATTATCACTCAGTGGTCATTAAAATCAGATTAAATTCATTTTCTCCAAGCTATGGAGTGTCTGGCATTTGTAGAATGAGGTTCCCAGAGGGTGAATTTAATTAGATTGCTCCACACAGCAAGTTAGCATCACCAAATGCACCCTCTGAGGACCTCAATCTACTTAGGCCTCATCTTCTGGGAAGTATCTAGAGTCTCAAATTAACATTTTTAGCTGCTTTTTTTCCTTCTGTTCAGATTCTATATCCCCTAATTTGCAGAAGATAAAATGCATAATTGAGGTGCCCAATGGGTGCACATGTCGCCAACTTCAGCTTCTATCTGTCCCTAGGTCTCCCATAGCAGTTGGGGATTAAGTGAAATTAGGTTCCCAGATTGTGAATTTGGTAATGCTATCCCACCTTACAGAGTAGCATCACTACTTTCACCCTTTGGGGACCTCAGACACACTAAATTCAGGCTTGCTGCTTTTTTTCCCTTTTGTTCAGATTCTATATCCCCTAATTTGCAGAAGATAAAATGCATAATTGAGGTGCCCAATGAGTGTGTATTCATTGCCAACTTCAGCTGGAGAATTTCTATCTGTCCCTAGGTCTCCCATAGCAGTAAAATTAGGTTCCCAGATTGTGAATTTGGTGACGCTATCCCACCTTACAGAATAGCATCACTACTTTCACCCTTTAGGGACTTCAGACAAATTCAGGCTTGGCTCTTCCAATATTTTCTTAACAACCACTTATCTATGTGAACTCATTATACCTAATTATGAACAAACAATGGAGGTATATTGCTGTTGTTGGATTGAAACTGTCAATCTGTCAGAGTGTCCTTCCATCCATTGGTCTGTCCATCCAATCCGTCAACAATTGTTTTCTTCTTGAGATCCATATGAAATCCCTACCTGTAGGCGACTCACATTCAGATTTGTTCAAATAAGTTCATCTGGTCAAATGGGAGGGATGCCAGGGCCATAACTTTCTCCCTCCATAGTAATTCTAACAACTTTTACTTCTCAAGAACCTTCAAGTCTATTTAGCTTATATTTGGTATGAAGGCTCCTTGGGCGGCATGTTCAGATCTGTTCCAATGGGGTCATTTATTGGAAAATCAATTAACTTCAACTCTTAAAAGCCACTGTTTAAAATTACTAGAATAGATCTCATACATGGGGATTCATGTTTGTTCAACTAGGGGCAGAGGTAAGAGTTATAGCTCCCCCACCCACACTACCTGTATCTATGTTGTATGCTACTGTTATAATAATATATAGATTCCTCTTGAAAATTTCATTTCTGATACAACATTAGTTGTAGCTTAGATTTTCACACCAAAAATAAGACATCATTAAACCACACTTAGACTCACTATATGAATAGTTCTCATAATTTGATTTTAATTTCCAACTAGTAAGTTTTTAAACCAACCATCCATATTTGCCGACTTCATGTTAAACTGTTGTAATGGGGCACAAATTTTGACTTTATGGGAGATGTCAGGCTGGAAATTCCCAAAAGTTTGAGAGCTTGAAGCACCCATTCCAGTTAAAAAATTTGAACATAAGAGGGGTGTGCAAAATTAATTTTGTGAACTTAGGACTATGGTATGGTTAAGATTATCTTGTTTAAAAGGGGGTTGGAGATTTGACAGTAGTGTGCACTTTCAAATTTCAAGGTGAAGAGCCCGGCTCATCAGCAAATCCCTAGCTACATGTATGTCCCTGTTTAGAATAGAGCTGGGACGGTTATGGGTTTTTCGTGACCGGTTATGAACAGCAAAAAACCGCGATTAACCGGTTAACCACATATTATAGGTACTATTATGGGTGGGTAAGCCCAGTATGCAGAACGGCGATGATTGTGATGCTCACTGACATGGTAAGTTTGAGAACGGCTCCTGCCCATTATACAAAGAAGTTGTCACCCATGACACACATAATCACATATCTAATTAAGTACACATCTTCAATTTATTACTGAATAAAATAAATATACAATGTCATTCCCCTGTGAGGCTGTGTTGTGTTCATTTATTGTCCTTGTAAAATTACTCCATCGCCATCGGGATATGTGATCGGGCGGGAAGCTGAACACACCGACACGGAAGTGATGACTAGAAAGGTTTAATATACATTCCGGAATATTTTATTGATTATTCCGCAATTTCCGGTAGCTGGGTGGGCGAACAATTATTATTTATTCTTAATGAAATACTTACATATACGTTGGTATGTGATGTTGTCCGGGGGGGGGAATGGATTGAAGGGCCGGGAGTCTCAAGAAATAACTAGTCGTTGATAACAAAAACAATTATCTTCCTGATAATAATACTGAATACGAGTCATGCGATGTGACAATGTTGTAAGATCACACGTGTGCTGACCCTTTGATGTTTCGTTTTGACGTCGGCAGGCTGTTAAATGTAGCCTTCAAAGAGCCGACACACCGCGTTTGATGTTGTTCCGTCAATCTCGGATTCATTTTAATTGACGGAGACAGATTAACCCTCATATAGCCAGTTATAGCTGACCATCACAGTGATCATACACTATAATAGTGATGTTACGGTTAACCGACCACGGCAAATCCGTGACCGGTCACGGCCATAGTTGGTGGTTAACCGGTTAACCGCATAACCGTCCCAGCTCTAGTTTAGAACTACTTGTCTTAACTTATTTTGACAAGTACTGACTGTGTTAGTCTTCAAAGTCCCTTTCTTCTCAGTCTTTACAGTAGGTGAGCATCTCCACAGTCATTGACTGTCTTGTTTTTTTGCCGTAGCAGATTTCAGAACCCTTCCAATGTGCTAAATTTAAATAAATTGCCAGACATTGTCTTAGCGTTGCACTGTGAAAGTCTGCTGAGAGCAAATATTCATTGTTGAATGCAAAATACGACTGACTGAGTCTATGTCTCCCTTACCAGTTGAGGTCTAAGCAGAATGAGGTCCCCAGATGTTGAATTTGGTGATGCTAGCCCGCCATTGAGGATAGCGTCACTAAATTCATTCTGCAAATGACAGACACACTAAACTCGGGCTTGTATGAATACTTGCAGGTGACATCACGTGCTCTACCCCAATTGGAGGAGGACAACCGTTTGTTGCCGATGTTGTGTGGACTGAGCAAGAGGTACCTCGGACAGGACTATACAAACAGAAAACCCACTGCTGGCCAGATCACTGCTGACATGATTGATATGGTAAACATTACAAACCTGTGTAACAGATTATCTCCCCTTCCGACCAAAAGACAACATTTATAATTAAAGCCACGTGGCAGTTTGCACTCCAAAAAATTCTACCCGGTATCGAAATAGGTCGATAAATACCTTAGTTACCTTTATACGAGCATTATTTGTCCCAGACAGACGCATTGAAGTCATAAAAAATACATATATAGTTTATAGGGCCCTGCAAATCAATTCGATTCGATACGATTCAAAATCGTTTGTCTGATTCGATTCGATTCGAAATCGGCTACCATGATTCGGATTTTGTCGAATCTTTGGTGATAGGTAAATTTTCATGCTTTCTACAGACCGCAATGCTCTTACCAGAAAAGAAAATTCACTACAATAATGTAGTAAACATTATGTCTGATGGCAGGACATGTAATGTTATTGCCAACTAGTCTATAATTAATTGACCCAATCTGTAAGAATGACATAAGTGAACAACAAAATTGCCATACAAGGCTGTGTGCTAGTGTCATTCCAGGAATCATGGGAATTCCATAACACACATGTATGGCAGATTTTAGATCTTTGATTTGCATAATGCGATTCGGAATCTTAAGTCCTGAGTATTTTTGTGAACATTGTCCGGTAAGTCTTCAGTTCAAGCAACAGACAGCACAATCATCGCAATTGTAGCGAAAAATACAGTGCTATGAAATGAAATGAAACAGGCATCACGCGGTACGGTTGTTCGTATTTGCGTCGACATTGGTTCTCTCATGCATTTATGCTTTTATCTGAACTCACCGATTGCTTAGGCACAGAAAATGCATCGATGTGAGCAGATAAGTGCATAATTTGCACATATTGCACTACATCAACGATTACCAGGCGGTTTTCGCCGGGCAATTTTAGGTGTTTCTTCAAAGTTCTATGTATTTAAACTCAATTGGCTCAGTAACAATGATTCGATTCGAGATTCGATTCAATTTCGAATCGTTTTCCTGATTCGATTAGAGATTCGATTCGAAATTAAAACACCTAATTCGCAGGGCCCTAATCGTTTATCTGTCGTTTATCTTGCTATTCATTGCTCAGCAAACAATATTCTTCTTCCCAAGTTGAGCTACAGTGTCATTGACACTTTCATTTATATTATATACTGTGCATATCATGAGAATTGTGATATATTATGATATATACAAAGGAAATATGTGACAACAGCTCTAAATGTGAACTGCCAAGAGAGCAAAGATTGTGAAAAAAAGAAGACGATGAAGAAAAGAAAGAAGAGAAGAGAAGAAGTCTCGTTCGCATGAATTGGATGCCATTAGCTGGGATGTTTAATCCAAAAATCAAGGGAGGGGGCAAAAGTTTGAGCAATGTCAGAATCTGAATTTATGAGCTCTTTCACTTAACAAAATCATTGCTGATTCATAAAGAACTCTCATATACGTGGCATCTGTTTCGAAAGAGTATATTCCCCTAGAATTTTGAAACTAACTTTATTGCTTGTGCCTCCTCCTGGGCTTGTATTCTAACTCATATAGTTCATTATGAGGGTTCATTTACTGGAAAAATATTATTTTGAGAGTTCAATTAATTTTTCCTTGAAAGAGAGCCAGAACACTGAACTATCATAGGTCCCTCCCTATGTAGTGTGGAAACGGTTATGGATTTTCAGGAGTCGATTAGTCGACAGAGGTAATCGAATACTAGTCGATTAGTCGGACCCCTTCCAAATGTTCACGTTTCTATGCCCTATATGTATAAAATGGGCCATGTGGCATCACAGTTTTGAGTACCCAACTCTCCGTTTCAGAACGTTCAAACGTTCATTCTCCTTCATTTATATGGAATTGTTTGATCTTTTTTTCAGTTAACAAAAAAGTCATTTCCACCATGCATGCACAATGTTCATCAACACCTGAAGCAGACCCACCACCTACGACATGGGGCAAGAATGCAGTATGGCCTGTTCCTTAAGGGAATTGGGATGTCTTTAGAAGAGGCAATGAAATTAATGAGGGGCGAGTTTACAAAGGCCATCGATGGTGACAAGGTATCATTGTTTAGTCCTAGCTTCCTTTGACGTATCCCAGCTAGTCAAATACTGTTTTACATCAAAGCCCTGTGTATATATATATATATATAGCAGACTTCATGCCCAGATCCAGTGGCAGGAGTTTGTCAGTTTTAATCTATTACAAATCAATACTTTATGCTATATACATTGGAAAGAGTGACATTGTGTATGCTGCAATGAATGCTCAACACGTATGGACATGTTGGTAAAAACATACCAAAATAGTTTAGATTTTTTTTTGTCCTCACTCTATTTGGTCATAATATCAAAAATCACAATAAAACGTCCACTGCGGACCATTTATTTCAATGCAGCGGTGTCTGAGACTCAATTGTTTTATTTGGTCTTATCCTGTCCAAAGCAATATGCATTAACCCCTTCTATACTTAATACTCATTGACGAGTAGTTCCCATAGGAAATGTTCAGATAATAAGTTCAACAAATGATTATAGGTCATTTGTTGAACCTTTTATCTGAACATTTGCCTCCAATTTCCATTCAATACATCCCTACATATGAATAATAGACCGTTCCAAATATACTTATAACTGATTGGGGGAGTCCATTTAGTAAAGAATAAATTAATGGATTCATCCTGATCAGATGAATAGCAATTTGCCATTTTCATGTCACCTGTAATAAAAAAAAGTGTCAAAAATTACAAGTAATATTGAGATCTGCTGTCATACATATAGTAAGGGTTGATTTACCATTTCTCTTGCAAAGTGATTAGGCAATTTGATTCCAGTTATCTTAAAGACATATTATGGACTTATTCGGTGCATGAAACGTAAATGATTTTGCCATCGAGAGCCCCTGAAGACATTAAATTGAATTTAATTGATATCTAAGAATGATGGTGTGTGTTGTAAAATTAAATTTATATTCGTAAAAATAACTACTTTGAGCAAGATTATTCTACATTTCTATTTTTTCACCCTACCGGACTGTTTCACATCACTTTAATGTTTTATTTCAGTTTGACAGGCAGTATGGTTATGGTGTTCGACATTTGTATGGGAAGGAAGGTAAAAGGACTGACTACACGCCATACTCATGCATTAAGATTATTCAAAGTGCACCTGGTCCAGGCGACTCACACGGTATGTATCCAGTGATGTCTGACATTGGGGAGAGGCTGTGGCCCTTGCATTGGACATTTTTTGCATTTTTATGTGTACCCATACCATAGTATGGTACACATAGTGTCAACGTCCGGATTGACCACTCGTCGTTCGTCCGTCTGTCTGTCCGTCTGTCCGTCTGTAGACACTTTACGTGTAATGCGATAACTCAAACATTTTTTACCTGATCAAAACCAAAATTTGTATATGGGGGTTTCAGCCCAAAATACAGATCGAGTTCGAATATGGGTTTGATCCGACTATTTTTTACAGAGTTGTGGCCCTTTTTTTACTTAGAATTCACACATTCTGCCAAAACTCAAACATTTTTTATCTGATCGGAACCAAATTTGGTGTATGAGTTTCTCAGACCAACATACATATTGAGTTCAAATATGGGTTTGATCGGATTTTTTTTAATGGAGTTATGCTCCTTTGACATATAATTCACACATACATGTACTTCGATAAATCAACCATTTTTCATCTGATAGGAACCAAATTTGGTATGTGAGTTTCTCAACTCACAATACAGAACGAGTTTGAATATGGATTAGATCCAATTTGTTATACCAGAGATATGGCCCTTTTTAAACTAAGAATTATCCAGATTATAACCCAAGTAACTTACAATTAATGAATACCTGCTTCTCTGTGAGCAAGATAAAAGACAATATAGTTTATTGCTTTGAGAGTTATTTATAGCCCTCATATGTTAGCTCTGTATAAGACACAGATAAGTGAATTACTGGATAAATTGATTTAGCTTTCTTTTTAACCACAACTTAGCCATGTGAATTTATTTAACTAGTCCAATGGAGCTCTCTAAGTCCTTGGATGATGGGACTACATTGGATCAAACAGGGCAGAGATAGGTGATTTAACCCCTTTTACCCATTCCATGTCTTTTAACCTTTTCCATTAAATAAATAATTATATTATTTTGATATCTCACATGGCAATTTGCAACAACATGAATAGAACTGCTTACACTATTGATAGTGGTGACAGGCTCTAGAGTTTAGATGTTATATTAACCCTTCTATATTGACTCATACATTCCAATAATTTGTGTTATTACTGGTTATTATGTACATTTGTCATATACTACTTTAGATCATAACAGTATACTCTATAATTCAACATTAAACGATTATGATTCTGATCATAACAATTTATTATCGTCAAGGGATGGGTTAAACATCTGCCGATCGTGATCGGCCTCTCGTTAGCTCAACTTGACAATGCCATGGGTTGGCGCGTATGTGTCCGTTAATGATTTCCTTTGACCGGACGCACACCCTACAGGCCACATCCCTCATCCGATCATCATCAAACTTCGATTGATCTTCTGGGTGCAATCGGGTTCTTTCCGAATTTCATTAAAACAACATGGCCACCAACAGCCATCATGGATTTTACTCTTTGCATGAATAAATCCTTTGGCATACCCTGCAGACCACATCCCTTATCCAAACGTCATATGGATCTTTGGGGTGACCACTAGGTGGGAGGTATATATTTTTTCCGAATTTTGTTAAATGACATGGCTTTCCCTGCAGCCAACAGTTTTCATACAATTGAACCCAAACAAACTTCATATGGCTCTTCGTTGACCTTTGTTATTACTTAAATATTTAAACTTTCCCCATTCCTTGTCGATCCATTGTTTGTTAAGCTACAGTGTCATTGACACTTTTATTCAGGGAAATGTTAAAAATAGCTGGTATTTGATAAAGCCTTCCCAAAACTGAACCCTCTATAACTCACATTTTTGTTATAGTCCCATTTGAAAAATTGTATTTAAAGTAGGTTTCCTGGTCTCCAAATTATGAAAAGTTTGGCATAATCTGAAGGTCTATAATATAACTTCAGGGAGTAATCCAGGGCCCATTTGATACCGCTGTTTTTTTCTTTCTGAAATTCGGGTGGATATTACTAATAGAAAATACCAAGCGATGAAGTGTGTTGGCAGTAAATTCAGACATCCATGTTTCATTGAACCTTTGTGGAATGATCGCGTCATGATTCACGCCTGTGTACCAATACGAAACACATGAAGTCAATTAAATAAAAGTAATTCCCATCCCAATCAACTCTGGCGCAAAGTTACGGAGCAGTGGTGTTGCACATGTATTTCCCTGTATGTTTTTCCCAAATTTGTTTGTTGTTTATTTTCATGTAAAAGTGACTGTTTTCCTGCCACGATTGGCATATTTGTATAATAATGATCCTGTTTTCCTGCCAGATCAATTGACCTGCAAATATGGCTAATGAATTGAGCGCCCAAAATTGCCAAATCAAGTCATTTCTTGCCGCCCAAATTCACTCGACCAACATGCCCAAATTATCCCTGGATTACTTGAATATTCCAAATGCAATAAATCTAACTTCATATCAATTTACAGGCTGTCCTTTTCGTCATACCGATCCAGAGTTAATCAAACAAAGGCTACGATCTCAAAGTCTTGGCAAAGATGGTGTAGAAAAAGTAAGAAAATCTAATTTTATGATGGAAAGCACAAATGAACTCATTGCATAAATTCCTGTATTCTGAAAAAGTCCATGAAATTCATTGTGCATTGTATATGCGCACATTTATAGAAGGGATCATACGTTATAGCATATAAGGCCATATAAAAAAAGATTCCACGTTTTCAGCCACCTCACTCATAATTAAAATTTTATTTCAATGGCCTTTACAATAAAATATTTTGATAATGACTGATATTTGATATTGATTGATTATGTTTCGTCACATCTTCAATGTTTTTCACACCCAATTTACAGCATGCCGAAAACAGATTTATAACCCGATTTTAATAGTTTCCATCTCATCTCTTGATATTTACTCTACAAGCTCAGTGTCAATTATATGACTGGATGTTGACTTGGTGGTTGGCCCAAACCAAGCGAACTTCCCTGCAAGTGAAGAATAAATCAATCCAATGTACAGTAATGCTCCAAATAATCGACTCCTTAACCACAGTAGAATTATGGGTAATTTTTCAGGATTTAGTTGGAAATATGGCTTGCTGCCATTCGTAGGAAAGCTCTCACTGAGATTATTTTGCCCCCGACTTGAAGTCGGCGGGTATATAGTCGACGTCTCCGTCCGTCCGTACAAACATTTTGCATTTATTGTTCAGCAACCGCTTGGCAGATTTAGCTGTTATTATACCCACCGAAACGAAGTTAGGGGGGGTATACTGGAGTCAGCTTGTCCGTCCATCCGTCCGTCCGTCCGTGGACACAAATTTGTCCGGAGTTTTTCTCAGTCGTTTTTTGATCAATTTCCGTGAAACTTGGCACAGACATCAACCACCATGGGAACCTGTGCACCTGCGATTGTGACGTCTGTCGGACTTTTTTTTTTGGAGTTATTCCCCCTTTTTCGACTTAGAAATTTTTCGCAACATGTATACTTTTGTCCGAGCTTTTATTCCTACATTTTTTTGGTCAATTTTTTTAAAACGTGGTACAGATATTTAGTACCATTGGAACTTCTGCACCTGCGATTATGACATCTGTCCGACATTTTTTGGTGGAGTTATCCCCCTTTTTCAACTTAGAAACTTTTTTAGCAACATGCATAATTTTGTCCGAGCTTTTATTCCTACATTTTTCGATCAATGTTTTTTAATCTTGGCACTGATATTTAGTACCATGGGAACCTGTGCACTTGCAATTATGACGTCTGTCCGACATTTTTTGTGTGGAGTTATTCCCCTTTTTCGACTTAGAATTTTTTTCGCAACATACATAATTTTGTCCAAGCTTTTATTCCTTCAATTTTCGATCAATAGGTTTAAGATTAGGGTTATGGTTGTACACCTGCAATGGGAACTGTTATTTTATTATTTTAACTAAATGTTTATTGACATGTGAAACATCTTAGTATTTTTTAAAAAGGGGGGTATCCGTAGTCCCATTGGGACAGTCACACCTCTAGTTTGGTATGGTGATAGAGCAGCATGGGGGAACAGCTACATGCATAGCGCGGGTTTCGTCCACCCATTTTCACCAGAGTTGTGGCCCTTTTTTTACTTAGAAATTCAATTTTGTCCGTCCGTACAAACATTTTGCATTATTGTTCAGCAACCGCCGGGCAGATTTAGCTGATATTTGGTATGGTGATAGAGCAGCATGGGGGAACAGCTACATGCATAGCGCGGGTTTCGTCCACCCATTTTCACCAGAGTTATGGCCCTTTTTTTTACTTAGAAAATTCAATTTTGCCGTCTGTACAAACATTTTGCATTATTGTTCAGCAACTGCTGAGCAGATTTAGCTGATATTTGGTATGGTGATAGAGCAGCATGGGGGAACAGCTACATGCATAGCTCGGGTTTCGTCCACCCATTTTCACCAGAGTTATGGCCCTTTTTTTACTTAGAAAATTCAATTTTTCTCTTGTTTTTTGGGTTTCCAGATGATAGCGTGAGCTTTGGTGGTATGATTGCAAATCCCGTATTTTTGTGTATCAGTTATATGAAAATACATATCAAGTGCGAATTTGGGTATGTTCTGATGATTTTTGCCAGAGTTACATGACTCACACTTGCAATGGTATTGGTAAAGACTAAAGTGGTTTGAAATGTTTCAGTATAAACAAAGAGAGTTTTGGCCTTTGTGTACTCAAAAGATATGCCTCCTGACTTTAGTCGGTGGGTTTTTAGTCAACATTTCTGTACGAACTTCTTTTGGAATGGTCATATAGACCTCCTCGGATATCTGCAGTTTCGTCCATGCTTAATCCGAATTGCTACGGTCGGGGCAAATGCCACGCGACAGCGTACCTCTTGTTTAGGGCATTACTGTATATTACTGTATACTTTTCGAGATAAATGGGAAACTCGAGGATTAAACCTTTAACCCTTTCTATACTAAATTCATTCTCCTGCTAGTTATAATAATATTCTTTGGAATGGTCTATTATTCATTTGTAGGGTTGCGTACCTCTTGTTTAGGGCATTACTGTATATTACTGTATACTTTTCGAGATAAATAGGAAACTCGAGGATTAAACCTTTAACCCTTTCTATACTAAATTCATTCTCCTGCTAGTTATAATAATATTCTTTGGAATGGTCTATTATTCATTTGTAGGGTTGTTCAGGAAAAATGAGCAGATGACAGATATATGAAAAAATAATACAAGTGCAGAAGGTTTTCTATTTATTGGTTGGAAATGTTCAACAAACGACCATTACTAAATACTCGTTGGCGAGTACTTCTCTTAGGAAATGTTCAGATAATAAATTCAACAGCCTAAAGCCGTTTGTTGAACTTATTAATATCTGAATATTTTCAGGAATCCTTCTTTACATGTATTATGAGTTTGTCTGTCTGTTGTCTACTCACATTTCCTGAAACCCCTCCTGATGAATAATAGACCATTCCAATATATTATTAGTTATCTTCGGCAACATTGGGTGTACATGGAGATTTAATACCTGGATTTTGATTTCAAAGAAAGACATCTAGGTATTAAATCTCCATGTACCCCACAATGTTGCTGGATTTATGTCGCCTTAATTTAAGTGTGCTTTTCGTAGGTCCTCAGATTAACTCACACATATAAGAATAACTCAGTAGCCGACCTATGGATCTGGCATCAGGTGACGT
This sequence comes from Siphonodentalium dalli, assembly GCA_032622095.1. Classification (NCBI taxonomy): domain Eukaryota; kingdom Metazoa; phylum Mollusca; class Scaphopoda; order Gadilida; family Siphonodentaliidae; genus Siphonodentalium; species Siphonodentalium dalli. The sequence continues at coordinate 80,084,288 of CP136063.1, read as the reverse complement.
CAAACGCGGCATGTTAGAGCAATGTCATGATTGGTCGACACTGCCAGTTCAAGGGTCATTCATATACCCCTGATGTTTCACTTGCCCCGATGTTTTGCACGTGTTCTCTTATACCCTGCTGCCAAGAGTGTTGGGGGACATGGTGATTTAAATTTCGCATTGTAGTCAGATTGCTAGTTACAACCTGATGTGGGTACCAGGGTTTGTGCTGCCGATTGCCAATTTAGCAAATTGCGATAAAAAATTGCTACAAAATTTGGCTTTTGGCAACTGATACCCATCGGATATATAATAAGCTTGCAGTCACACACATTGATATCCAGCCATGACATAGCTAATCACCATCAAATTGAAAGCGTATAATAGATTTGGGGCTAATGCAGGGTTTCCGCTACTATGGCAGGCCGGCTGTCCAGCGGCCTCATTCCCCTCCCCAACCTTGACTTAATATTGGTCACAAAATATCCACAGACCAAGCTCAGCCCCCTTTTTACACAGGATGAGCGATCACCGACACTGATGATTAACAGATTGCAAGGAAACCTGTCTGAATAAGACATGATCAGTAGTGCGGACCATGTGCACAGTTGTCAACACCATCCTGTGTAACGCTTTGTCGGCGAATGTTTAGTATTAATCAGCCTCTCACATTTTAATTTACCGTAGATTTCTCTCTATAAGTCCCAACTTTCTGACCCACTATTTCCCTCAAAATGCGCATTATACATTGGTAAGTCATTAGGGGGGGCTGAATTCTGAGATGCAACCATGAACACCGGTGTGTTCTGACAGTCACTGCAATGAATAGTGCAGACCTTTTACCTCAAAACAAGGTCTGTATAAAGAAATGTTTAATTAAAAATAAACCAATTAAAATGTTAATAGTTATTATCAATGTATTTATTCCCTGTCCAATTAATACAAAATTATCCATTATACAAATCCAGCATGAGGTCATCTCCGTCTGAGGAAATTTTGATTTTCACCAAATTGTTTTGATTCAGTGGTACTGTGAATACAAAGAAAGCATGCAGACCACGTGACATGAGCTCTGCTCATGACTCTGTAACGCTGGTTACTGCTATAGTACACTTGACACTGAGTGAGTGTGACATTGTGTCTTTGGTTCCTTTGATGTCGGCTTTTAATATTGCTACTGTTATAAAAGTCATTCTGCCCACTGTTCGTTGTGGTGCTTGCAAAAAGTTACATGCTGTTTTAGATCATTAACTTGAGATCAAAGAAAGATGACCTGTTTTAATTTGGTTTCTATACCAAGCTTCAATGTTCCTGCTTGTTGTCTCAAGTTCAAGGAAATGGCTAATTTTCAGTGATAAACATCCAAATTTTCTACCGACAGAGCACCAGGTATATGCTTCCCAAATACGGCCACATTCCCCCAACCCCTAGCGGAACCCTGGCTTATGTGACATCGCCTTTTTCATCACTGGGGTGAATGGGTTTCGAATTGCTACTCGATTATAACACTTGGTATGGCTATTGACTCCAATTTGACAAACATTAGTCAAACGAAGGGCTTCCTGAAATCTAAACTGTTTTGATAGGTGTTAGATGAATTATCATGAATACATGTATGTTCTTCGTAACTCAACTTTCACAAACTGTGACACATCAAATATGAATCGTAAGAGTAAGTTAGATTTAGGCAACAATGCATCAGACACACAACATCCTTCTAAAATGAAGAAAGTTTCTGATTTCTTCAGACATTCAGCCATAGAGTTGAAACGGTGTCGGTTTTAACACCGAGGTTTCGGTATTGTCTAAAAAACGCGTTCTCGGTGCCTGGTAAAGTCTGTTCCACGATCTGTATTTTGCATCTGATGGCCCAACACAAGAGGGAATTAGTCTAGAATTTTACAGTGAAAACTTTTGCGTTGCCAAACGAAAGTGAAATGAGGAAGCATGTCGTTGCAAAAATGGGAATGCCAACCGAAAAGAAATGTTGTACCACATGGGAAATGGTCTGGGAGCTTTTTGTTCTGGAACCTACGGATTGATGAGTGGCTACACAGTCAACACAAACTACATGCAGTAGGTCGTTGACTATTGTCACCTTTATTGTCAACTCTCTTAGAATAAGTGTGCATTTTATTTGAATTGATGTGGGTTAAAAGCGGATGATGAAACATTTCGTTCTGTGTGGAAATATAGTCGGTAGTTTGAACTGGAATTTCTGAAACTTCATTCTCCCGACTATTTGGTCAATAAAATTGAACTTTTATCTATAACTTTAAACATATTACATATTACGAATTAGAGCCGGCCAATTGCTGTGTACATGGACGTGCACTTATTTTGCATCTTGCTGATTGCGGCAGTTATATATCGGTATCTCTCACCCACAAACTAAGTGGGAACATCAAATGCGTAATTACGTCAGCATTGTCCAGGAATTGGGCACGTGCTACATCGTAACTTTAAACTATTCAAAAGTCATGATGCAGTATTGATTGTAAATGATATCAGTATCACTATCAGTCACACAGGACTTCATCTTGTATGTACGAAATATCGCTGTGTTGCGTTTCACTTTAATTTTTTGATTTTGGTATGGGGAAAATAGTTGTGTTTCATCGGAAAAAAGTTTAGGATCGGCATCAAGAAATATGGTCGGTCGGGCAACCAGAAACACAACTATTTTGTGTGTGCCTAACCTGATAGTTCTATATGCCTATTATCGCACATTCTCACTATAGTTCATGAGTTAGCAACACAGCAAGCTGTTCCTCAACTTACCCCAACCCTCTGTAATTGGTAGTGCCTGTTTTGTCCAGTTGTGTGGGACTAATTGCTATACGTTAAGTGATTGCATACAAAAACTGACACCGAAACGGAGACCGAGTTTTTCAGCCCAAAAAAAAAACGAAATGTAAATTCCACAACCTCCCAACACTATTCAGCCATTACCGATAGTCTAAATAAAGTGGATGATTTGACATCTTCGTGTGATACACTGCCTAAACCGAGGAACATACTAGCTTTCAGTGCAACGAGAACGCCACAAAAAGCTGCATGTTCGCCAAAACAAATTTTGAAATGAGTGGAAAATATCTTGTGAATTGCTATCATTTGATGTTGACAATTTTTTATTTTTGGAAATACCCAATTCAAAAATGGCAAAAAAAAATATTGGTCAGAAAAAAAGTGGCAACAGAAAATATCAAGTGGCTCAAAAATTAATGCAATTAGCAACAGTGTTGGCACCTGGGAGTTTGGGCCAGCGCAAACCCTGATGAGTACAAACTTATATCTGACTGGGCAAATCCATCCTCGAATCTTAAAGGGTTAACATCACTGTTTTCAATTTCAGGTTATGGATTTTCTAAAAGGAGGCCATTATCAACTAGCGTGTACAGCGTACTTCCAAGTAACACATAATATGAGCGATGACGACATCGCACTGATTAGTATTCAGCATCCTAACCAGTACTTTGAGGAAAGCCAGAAAGAAATCAAGGGGGACAAACAAGGTTTGTATCTAGCAATCACCTGGCCTCCTATTTGATGGACTATTGGGTCATAATCAAAATAAAGAAATATTTAGTAATGAGGAAATCCAGTGTCAAACAAAACTATGTCCCTGGCTTCTGTGATGCCGAATACTGATGAATTTTGTCAGATGTTGACCCTAGCATGGAGATAAGTCGTGATCGCATAGCTGTACAAGGTCCCGGGAGAAGATCGCCCTCCGGATTTCAAACTAGGATGCATCGTCAAGATCCGCATTTCATTTCAGCGCCCTCGATTAGAAATGAGGAGATTAGTGTAATTTGGGTGAAGCATAGTTTGGCCTGGTAGGGTGATAAATTTAGACAAAAAAAGCTGGAAATCGATACCCAAGAATGATGAGCATTTCTCAGTACTACTGATACATACATACTATGCAATGGCAAATATTCCATTCTCATTTTCATTTTTAGCACATTCAATATTTTGGGCACAGTGTTTATCAACTTGAATTTGGGGGAATATATAGGAATCAACATTCTTTGAAATCAACACGCAGGTGTGTTCTATTTCTGCAATCTATTCCTGGAAAAAAAATTTCGTTGTTGCAAATGGTATGTCAGTGAAATGTTTCTTTTTCTAATTTCTTAGCTATTCTGCTGGTGGTTTCATGTTTCAAATTTTCTGATTGTTGTCACCATTTAGAAGTGTTGTGTGTGTACAAGCCTGTATCTGACATCTGCATAATGATGTTCTCGGAGGGTGAAATTAGTGACACTTTCCTGCTCTGGGAACCTCATTCTCCTTAGGCATCAACGGCTATGTGAGACCTAGGATAAGATTGATGTTCCCAGGCCATTTGAAGTTGGTAATGTTCAACCAGATTATGCATTTTATCTTCTGCAAATTAGGGAATATAGAAACTTCCCATAAGGGAAAAAGTAACTAAAAACAATGTTAATTTGAGACTATATATACTTCCCAGAAGATCAGGCCTAAACAGAACGAGTCCCCAGAGGGTGAATTTGGTGATGCTAGCCTGCTGTATGGGGTAGCATCAATAAACGCACCCTCTGGGAACCTATTTCTGCTTAGGCATCATCTTCTCTGGAAACTTTGTTTATTATCAAATTTCTATAGAAACTTCTTCACATATATTCTATTTCTTTTTTTAGTTTAGTTTCTCTATATCTCCAAATTGGCATATGACACATTTCACAATCGAAGTTCCCAATGGGTGTACATCACAATATACACCATTCGGGAACTTCAATCTGAGTCTATGTCTCCCATAGCATATGAGGACATGCAGACTGAGGTCCCAGGAGGGTGAATTTGGTGATGCTATGCAGGATAGCGTCACTAAATTCACTCTCTGGGGACCTCATTCTGCAAATGACAGGCACACTAAACTCAGGCTTAATGCTTGGGAACAGCCTTTTTGTGGACGAGGATTTCCATGAGCAATGAACTATTTTCTTTATTTGGCCCAAATTGTTTTGTTGGGATTTGGAAATATTACATATTTATAGATAGTCAAGACTTGAAATAGTGTGTCTGACATTTGCAGAATGAGGTCTGCAGAGGGTGAATTTAGTGACGCGATCCTGCACAGTGGGCTAGCATCACCAAATTCACCCTCTGGGAACCTCATTCTGCTTAGGTCTCAACTGCTATGGGAGACATAGGATCAGATGGAAGTTGGTGATGTTCACCCTATTAGTCACCTCGATTATGAATTTTATCTTCTGAAAATAAGGGGATATAGAAACCGAAACAGAAGTAACTAACAACAATGTTATTTTGAGACTAAAGATACTTCCAAGAAGATGAGGCCTAAACAGAATGAGGTCCACAGATGGTGAATTTGGTGAAGCTAGCCCACGGGATAATGTCGCTAAATTCACCCTCTGGGAACCTCATTCTGCAAATGACAGACACTATTTCAAGGCTTGTGGATGGTGGATCTCCTCCCTGAACTTGCTCAGTAGATTCATGGTATAAAATAATTTAAAGTCAATGAGACCAGTTAACACTTTACCCAACAAAACGGCAAAAAACGCCCAAATAAAGCTTCAACAGCCTAAAATATCTTCGGTCTGTCTCAATAACACCATACAAATATGGATATCATTGGAACCGGTTCATTGACTACATTGTGATGGTTATAGTTATGCCCTGTGCCAATGCATTCTCTTATATATGCGAGTCGACCATAGGTCGCCTCGCATATATAAGAGAATGCATTGGCCTAAAAAACATCTTTTTTTTAACACTTTTTAACATTTTTTCTTACATTCTTTAACAATTTTATAATTTTTTTCTACATTCTTTGACAATTTTATCATTTTTAATATGTGTTGAGCCAATGCATTCTCTTATATATGTGAGGCGACCTATGGTCGACTCGCATATATAAGAGAATGCATTGGCACAGGGCCATTCTGTTGGGTAAATAATTTCAAGTCAATGAGACCAGTTAACAGGAGCTTCTGCTACTATGAAATGATTTATTTTCGACAAAATGGGGCAGAAATTGTTACTATTTTTAGAACTTTACACTGTCGGCTATGCTGTGTTTGTTTTTCAATTGAAAATTCTATCTTTTCGAAACTTTTTTTGAGTCAAACGTGGGTACCAGCAGATGTTTTCCCTGTTATTTTTAGGGGAAAAATACAAAGTGTTTTAAAAAAACAAAACAAGTTTCATACAATTTTTTTCCTGCTGGAAGTTTATCCGGAAGAGATACAGCAATGTCCTAAATAATCGACCCCTAAATGACAGCAGAATTATTGGGAAATTTTTTCAGGATTTATTCGGAAATATGGATTGCTGCCATTAATCGGAAAGCTGAGAGCTTTCAGATGAATGGCAACAAGCCATATTTCCACTAAATTCTGAAAAAATTTCCCATTATTCTGCTGTGGGTAAGGGTCATATACTTCGGGCATTACTGTTTATCTTCCTTAACCCTTTGTAGTATAAAATAATATACTCATTGATGAGTAGCTGTCCCTTAGGAAATGTTCAGATAATAAATTATTATCTGAACATTTCGCATCAAAGAATATGAATCCTTCTGTGGTTGTATTTTTTTTATATATGTGTTGTTTTTCTGGACACCCCTCCAAATGAGTGATAGACTTTTGCAATGTATACTCCTGTAACTGATTGGGAGAATCCATTTAGTGAAGAAAGGTTTAATTGCAATCAAATTCTTTCAAACAGGACTTAGTGGTACACCGAAAACTCCACGTGCTGTGAAAATTGTTGGTCCACAAAAGACAAGCATGTCTCAAGTGATGATTGATAGCACACAGATGACAGATAACATGAACGATAGCACACAGATGACAGATAACATGAACGATAGCACACAGATGACGGAAAACATGAATGATAGCACACAGATGACGGAAAACATGAATGACAGCACACAGATGACGGATAACATAGATGCAAGTATGGACGATATGGACGACTGCTCTTTCATGGATGCAGCTGACGAAATGCTCAAGAACTCATAGATGTAAATTTTGTGTGAAAAATTAATGATGAAATACCAATATGTGCCAGTGTTCGCTAACAAAATAAATTATTTGTTTTCCAATAAACTTATTTTAAACATTCCCGGAATAGAGGTGGGTGTGTTTTTTTAAAAGAAAAGATGGGTTTGGATATACTGGATTGATTTTATATAACTGTCGACCTGTCAGTCTGTCCGTACAGATTTCACAGCTATAGGTTATCACATCTAAAGGAAATTTTGTTTGGAGGTTTGCCATGAGGAGCACTTTCAAGGAGTGTCAAATGATGTACACTTTCTCCATTTTAGAGTTATCTGGATTTTCTATCTGTCTATACCGATATCTCAATGAAACTTGCTATGGAGGTTTGTCATCAGGAACACTTTCAAAAGAGATTCAATGACATCCTTATTATACCCATGTGATTGAAGAAAATTATGGTTATACTGAATTACAAGCTTCCAGTCCTCCATTCTGTCGGACTGTTTGCCCACCCCCACCCCCCCCCCCCCAGGTTGTATGTGCAGCTCTTATTTTCTGTTATAGAAATATCCCTCTTTCATATCTGAAAATTGTTCATTTGTCCATCTGCACAGTTATTTTAGCTATGGGTTAATCTGATAATGCAAACTCTTGCAGTAACGCTGATAAAAGAAAATAATTTTTTCCAGTGTTCGAATAGAAATTTCGCAGATGTATACTTGTGTGCGACAGTTCTCATAATAACATGGCAACCAGCCTCCATTTCTATCGATAAAGATATGACTGAATATCTGGCCTAATAGATAATTTGGAGATATAATAGAATTACTTTGAAATATATGCACCATATTGTGTTGAAATTTGGCAGCATTGAAAAACATGCACACCAAGAACAGGCATATAACTTACTGAGGATGGGACTAAGCATCGAACCGCATTCAAGTGATGACAGACTCAGACAGAGTGTGATATTTGTGCGTCAGAATATCAAAATCTTTCAACAAACCTGTTACAGATGGTTCATAAAGTCACATTTCATATATCCTTGCACGGTCCACAACTCATTTGATAATCTTTGGCGCTTTGTGTTCTGTCTATATACAGGAGGCCAAATAAATAGATCAGGCAACAGCCTCGTTTATGAACCCATCCTACAACTTTTTTTCCAATATTGTAAAAAAAATTAAAAATTTTGATTGGTTTTTGTTAACCCTTTACCCAACAAACCGGCCAAAACCGGCCAAATAAAGCTTCAACAGCCTAAAATATCTTCGGTCTGTCTCAATAGAACCATACAAATATGGATATCATTGGAACAGGCTCCTTGACCACATTGTGATAGTTACAGTTATGCCCTGTGCCAATGCATTCTCTTATATATGCGAGTCGACCATAGGTCGCCTCGCATATATAAGAGAATGCATTGGCCTAAAAAAAATCTTTTTTTACCATTTTTTCTTACATTCTTTAACAATTTTATAATTTTTAATGTGTTAAGCCAATGCATTCTCTTATATATGCGAGGCGACCTATGGTCGACTCGCATATATAAGAGAATGCATTGGCACAGGGCCGTTCTGTTGGGTAAAGGGTTAAAGATGCATTATCCAAATTAACACTCCTAAATTACTATTTCTTTGGCTTGGGGGGGGTAAACAAATATTTGATTCGATTCGAGGAACCCACCCCTCAAAGCTCTATTTTTGAAGTTTGTTAATTCTCGAGATATGCAATTATTTGTGACCCAGAAAAACGTCACCAAATTAACGGTCTTGGACAAAATTGCGGATGAAAATGGATAACTCTAAAATCAAGAGGTAATAAGACCAAATTTCGTGATACTCAAGTGATAATACGGCCATATTTCATTGAACAAAATGTTGATAAATAACACGTTTTGGGAAATTTGATGGTGGTTAGCATTATTTTGTTGCAATTAATCGATTCTGATAACAAAAGCGTATTTTGAAGAAATTTTGTTGTATCTTGATGATATGGGGACTCTCTGATCGGATTGAGTACCTTTAATGTTCAGTAGAATATGAAACAATTCTCCTTTCTTCCCATTATTTCGCCTATTTTATGGGAAGAAATACCTTAGTTTATTTGTATAAATTTAATAAAACTTATCGGTTCAAAAAATCTCGTGAATATCATGTCAATTTCCCCATATTTTGTCAATCATTGACGTCATGATGAATGTTTTTTGTCCTCCAAATTTTTTCGGAGCACTACCTCACAAGTGACCATGTTGAAACGCGTCTAAATTACATTAGTGCTCTAAGTAATCGACTTCTTAACCACAGCAGAATTATGGGTAACTTTTCAGGATTTAGTCGGAAATATGGCTTGTTGCCATTCATCGGAAAGCTCTCAGGGAGAGCTTTCCAATGAATGGCAACAAGCCATATTTCCGACTAAATCCTGAAAAGTTACCCATAATTCTGCTGTGGTTAAGAAGTCGATTACTTAGAGCATTACTGTACATTTCTGAGCTGCAGAAAAAATTCTGTCAGTCACCCCACAAGTACATTTAAATGGAAGACAATTTCTGGTTATTCGTTATTGAATGGATTGTATCATCTAATCAGTTGTGTTTTCTGCATCCCACAGCTTTGTTTTCTAAATATCTATACCATGTGACACTATTTGAACCAATCATTGAACGTCTACATGTGGGGTGAACTATATTTGTCAACACCACTTCAGAAGTTTGGTGAGCGATGTACCATTGACTGCAGAAAATAAAATAAAATCCATATAAGCATTAAATTTAAAGGAACACAGTCTTAAAACATCACTCGGGCTAACACCTCTCCAATCATATTTTACACGGGCCCTGTTCTTAATTTCAGTGCACTAACATGGATGCTCAGCATCTACATCAAACTATCCAATTTTAAAAGGACACCTCGGGCACCCACAAGCCCCATATTAAATCAGACTTAGCCACAGTCGGACATGATGATTTGCTATATTTAGATAGACCAAATCAACCAATCTTAAAGGCCCATTTAATTTTTTGAATGCCCAGATCACATTATACACAACATATTCCATATTATATACCATTTGGAAGAGAAACCAAAAATATATATATTCCACCAGAATACGGAACAGGAGTGTCCACCAAGTGATAGAGATTCTCAGATTCACCCCAAGACTTAATCCCCAGTTATTAATCCCAGAATGTATCATAATTCACAACTGAGAGAGAGTTATTACTCTTCCATTGAGAATAATAAATGGCAGTACAGACCAGATTGAAACTAAGCACAGAACACACGATGGTAGCTTGACAAAAACAACATGTTCACAGTTTATTTGACCGGATAAGTTGATAATACAATAATTTGCTTTCTCTTTCAAATGATATATAATATGGAATATGTTGTATATATCATCATTATTCAGCAACAAGTCATTGTGATCTGGAGATTAAGTGGGCCTTTAACCATTTCGTGACTGGTGCAGCATTAAAGATCCTGTGCCAGTGCATTCTCTTATACATGCGAGTCTCCCACATAAGAGAATGCACTGGCTTACAGGATGAATGTAAATATTTTTAGGCCACTGCATTCTCTTATATATGCAAGGCTCCCTGTGGAGGACTCGCATATATAGGAGAATGCATTGGCGCAGAGTTTGCGCAAAATTTCAGGAAGCTCCAGTCATGTAAAGGTTAATATCTCACGCCCCACTACTTCCCAGATTGTGGCGCTTCAATCCACTGTCTGGAAGATAAATTTAGTATTCAACAGAATTTCTTGATATTTGGTATATGGGTCACATTTGAGAAGACACGGGTCAAGTTCGAATATGGTGATTAATTGCAACAAAATAATGCTAACCACTGTCTACTATGGTATCAAATTTCCCAATATGTGTTATTTATCAACATTTTGTACAACTAAATATGGCCGTATTATCAATTGAGTATCACGAAATTTGGCCGTATTACCACTTGATTTTAGTGTTATCCATCTTGATCCGCAATTTTGTCCGTTTGACGACGTGTTTCTGGGCCACAAATAATTGCACATCTAGAGAAATAACAAACTTCCAAAGTCGATATCTGATCACTCTTTGATGGGTGGGTTCCTCGACTCAAATCAAATATTGTTTACCCACGAAGCCAAACAAATAGTAATTTGGGAGCGTTAATTCGGATAATGCATTTTTATATATATATATTTTTTATAAAACCCGATTTCAAGACTGTAAAAAAACGTTTTCTGTGAATAAAACACTGACAAACTGAAGATTGGATATATTATTTTGTCTATAAAGTGGTTTATTCCTGATGTTACAGAGCAAAATATCTGACATTTTGCCTTGGTGGTGAGTGCTAACAGGATATATATCTCCCGCTCGTTGCGTTCCAAACGTTTCCGCGAGATAGTCTGAAGTTTCATGGCCGATCTCTTCTAAAAAATAGCCCGTAAAACTGTCCCAATGTTGTACATTTCATACATAAAAATCTAAATAAAATAAATATTAATTGAAAGAAGCGTTTCCGGACAAGGCTATTCGGTGTAAATCATGCTGGAATTCCATTCAAGTGTATCCATAATTATCTCAATTTAGTTGAATTGAAATATGTAATTTGAATTGAATTAAAAGCCTTTTGTGTCATGTAATCTACTTCAATGCCTCTGCAGCTGAACTGCATTCCACCGTAGCTTCCATTGCAATGCAGGGCTTTAACAATTAAAGATACGGGCGGCGTTGGCGGTGGGTATGCTGTTAAAATATTCACCTCCCTCAAAAACCGTCATAAACAGAAAGAATAGTAAAATATAGTATGGAATCCTATTAGGGCCACTTGCTAATGGCGCTTTCGGCGCACTTTTTGTCGCTTTCGGCGCGCGCCGAAACATACCCTAATGGCGCACTTGTTGTCGCTTCCGGCGCGCGCCATTAGGGAGTGGACCTAATAGTATGCCTAATGGCGCTTTCGGCGCGCGCCGAAAGCGACAAAAAGTGCGCCATTAGTAACGCGCCGAAAGTGACAAAATGTGCGCCGAAACATGCGCTAATATCGCACATTTTGTCGCTTTCGACGCGCGACAAAAAGTGCGCGTAACCGCGCATATTTTGTCGCTTTCGGCGCGTTACTAATGGCGCGCTTTCGGCGCCGAAAGCGCCATTAGCAAGTGGCCCTAATAGGATTCCATAATATAGACAGAACTTGTTCTTATACCAATCAGAAATATGGCATAAACAGTTTGTTATTGTCACGTGTCTTTCCTTTGTTATGTAAACAAAAGCAAAAAAGTTACAGAACCTGGCTTTTGTTTAATCCGGATATGGTAAACATAAAGAGCGTTATTTGTTACTGTTTTCCTGATATGGAAATATTAAAGAGCGTTTATATCATTTGTGTGTGATTAACCAAAAGAATTGAGTTGTGTTATTGTAAACAGAAGCAAAACTTCTGTAACACGAGCAGGCTCTTGTTTACGTACACCATCGTACGTCTTGGCGACAATATACTATTTACGCGCTTATTATATGTTTGTCATATGGACAAAACTACATAAATTATATATATTTTAATATTCCTTCTGTTGATGGCGATTTGAACAAAAATGAATATTTCTGCAACGAACGCCGCCCGTGCCTTTAAATGTGAATTTGATGTATCGCGATACACTCTCAAACGATACGCGTATATCGTATTAGTCCAGGAGATATTGGTAGACCTCTGCACCCCCAGGACTTAACTTTACCCCACTAATTTTCTTCCTTAATGTCTCCTCTAATTTTGTTCACTTGTTAACAAGAACAAAAAGTGGCCGCAGAGACTCCAGACAAGATGGCGTCCAGCATGGCGGCCATTTAAAAAAAATGCACCAGGTCTCTTTGATCGCCATTATAGTCAAGATGATAGCACATGCGGTCTTGTTTTCCGCTCGATTCATTATGCTAATATACAACCCTTACAAATTAGCCAAAAATCCGACACCAGAATCCAATATGGCGGCCAAGATGGCCGCCGAAATGTGAAAATATGCTATTTTCCTGACATGTTACCACCTTTCGTTTGTCTCTGTGGGAAAATGTTAGAATATTTGCGTCATGTTATACATTTATCATATAGAGGAGTCATTGGCGAACACGTGGGGACCATAATATGCATTCATTGCGGGATATTTTTGTCCGATATCACGTTTTCCCAAATGTCGGTATCATAATTATGTCAAAGCCGAATCTCCGTTAATAACGCGATGTTATGTTTCGAATCAATGAATGTTATTGCTATTATAACAACACCCATGCATATATATTTGCAGGAGATACTCGAGCTAGGATTCCTCTTATACCTGAGTTGAGGAATATTTACCCAAATCCAAGATGGCGGCCAAAATGGCCACCAGAAATAAAAAATCTCCGAAAATCGCTGATTTTAACATCAGTGAGCATTATTGTCATGACAACTCCACACCTGCTTACTATTGTAAGTTGTGAACACTTAGGCGAAGAACTTTCCTTGTACCATATCCAAATACAAGTCCCCCAAATCCAAAATAGCGCCCACAATGGCGGACAGATTTTGAAAAATCACCGAAATTCCCTCATATTCACATCATTGGGCATTATTGTCGAGACAACTCCACCCATGCTTACAATTGAGTTGGAAATACTGAGGTGAAGTAATTACATTACATCTCATGCAAGAAATTGTTTTCCAAATCGAAGAACCATATATTGAGAAGTGGCTGTTTGGGAAGATCACCAGCTGTACACGTTGTTATCCCCATTAGGTCACCAAAGCTGACAATACGCAGATAGATAGGTCCTTCTGGAAGCTAGTATACGCATCGACCGAATACCTTTATAGTGTATCGCACAAGATGACGCATTTACCCCATATGTAGCATCTGAATTATACCATAAGCTATACCACGAATGAAGCTCGCTAAGAATTCCAAGCTTTCAAAACAAACACGTGAGCTGGACACCGGCATATGTATTGTTTGAAACATTCCGATTAGTGGCACGCTCCTACAAAGAAGAGTAGTGAACTGTTGTTGTAATTGAGATAGATTAATCTGACGAAGAGACGGAAACGAGTCTAGATAATGCTGAATGTGGCAATTCAGAATAAGCTCAGGTACTGTTGTTTTGATTCTTGGAAGTCATAATATGACTATTCGGCGCACCTATATACGGTTACGGCCAGTATGAGCCCTTAGTGGAGAATGGATTTTGAAATGCCACATCGCGATTGTGGGTTTTCACCCTTCCAAAGGGCTACCACTTACATTGGAACTAATAGATGGCTTATGTTATGTACCGTTTCGTTTATACAAATCAATATTATGACAAAAAGTTGAAATTAGTATGTGATAATATCGGCTTCTTTTCAATTTCTGCCCGCCAGTTTGGCCGCCATATTGACTGTGAGTATCACTTGCCAAACCCTAATGAATAATTCATACATATCAACATGTAATGGTGGGTAGAAATCGCGAAACAATAACGCCCATCCTAAGAAAGTAAAGGAATGTAGGCGTGTTTTCAAATTTCGGTCGCCATTTTGGCCGCCATCTTCGATTTGGAAAACCATTTCTTGCATGAGATGTAAGGTAATTACTTCACCTCAGTGTTTCCAACTCAACTGTACGCGTGGATGGAGATGTCTCGACAATAATGCCCAATGATGTGAATATGAGGGAATTTCGGTGATTTTTCAAAATCTGTCCGCCATTGTGGGCGCCATTTTGGATTTGGGGGACTTTTATTTGGATATGGTACAAGGAAAGTTCTTCGCCTAGGTGTTCCCAACTTGCAATAGTAAGCAGGTTTGGAGTTGTCATGACAATAATGCGCACTGATGTTAAAATCAGCGATTTTCGGCGATTTTTTATTTCTGGTGGCCATTTTGGCCGCCATCTTGGATTTGGGTAATTATTCCTCAACTCAGGTATAAGAGGAATCCTAGCTCGAGTATCTCCTGCAAATATATATGCATGGGTGTTGTTATAATAGCAATAACATTCATTGATTCGAAACATAACATCGCGTTATTAACGGAGATTCGGCTTTGACCTATGATACCGGCATTTGGGAAAACGTGATATCGGATAAAAATATCCCGCAATGAATGCATATTATGGTCCCCATGTGTTCGCCAATTACTCCTCTATATGATAAATGTATAACATGACGCAAAAATTCTAACATTTCCCCACAGAGACAAACGAAAGGGGGCAACATGTCAGAAAAATAGCATATTTTCACATTTCGGCGGCCATCTTGGCCGCCATATTGGATTCTGGTGTCGGATTTTTGGCTAATTTGTAAGGGTTGTATATTAGCATAACGAATCGAGCGGAAAACAAGACCGCATGTGCTATCATCTTTACTATAATGGCGATCAAAGAGACCTGGTGCATTAAAAAAAAATGGCCGCCATGATGGACGCCATCTTGTCTGGAGTCTCTGCGGCCACTTTTTTTCTTGTTAACAAGTGACAAAAATTAGAGGAGACCTTAAGGAAGAATATTAGTGGGGTGAAGTTAAGTCCTGGTGGGGGGGGGGGGGGTGCAGAGGTCGACCAATATATCCTGGACTATATTGTGTCGTGTGCATCGCTATACAGGAAATCAAGTACTTTATGAAGATGGGCAAGTGTAAAAGAGCAAAACCTGCAACGTTCTCTCAAATTTACATGTATTTTATGTGTTTTGACTAATCTACTTAACCATTAAACTGCATTCTGTTTAAAATGAACGCTGTCTCCAGTTTTAGACATCTTGGTTCTGATAATCCAGGTGGTATATTCATTAGGGAACGCTAATTTAGTGTATCGTGGTATGAATCATATCGTTGATCATGTATCGTTTCGTAACCCAGTGTATCGTTACAGCCCTATATAAGGATTAACTGTCATGTGGACTGTTTTTATGGAGATGTAACCGTGAGGTAAGTGGACATAACTTGTGTAAAACACGAAGGGTTTTACATACAAGTTATGACCACTTACCTCACGGTTACATCTCCATAAAAATAGTCCCCATGACAGTTAATCCTTATATTTAAATACATTTAGCGAAAAAGCCACTTTTGTAAATGTATTTAAATCGAAAAGTGTATCGTGACAAAAACAGCCCAAAATACCCAATAGCACCCTTGGCAAAAGTTAAAGGTACTCAACCCGTAAAGAGGGTCCCCATCTCAACAGATTCCAACAACAACAATCCGATCAGAGGGTCCTATATTACTATTTCTTTGGCTTTGGGGGTAAAAAATATTTGATTCGAGTCGAGGAACCCATCAAACAAAGCTCAGAGTTATTAGATATTGATTTTTGAAAATTCTTATGTTCTCGAGATGCGTACTAATAACTGCCGTCAATTTGGTAACCTGCTCGAGATTTTACGCCAAAATTCTATTCAAACAGACAAGGATGGATAACTCTATAATCAAGTGGGTAATAATAACGATTTTTTGATTGTCTTCTGGGCCAGAAAGAATTCCCGATAATGAAAAATAATAGATTTCTAAAATCGATATCTAACAAATCTGAGCTTTGATGGGTGACTTCCTCGACTCGAATCAAATATTTTTTACCCCCGAAGCCATTGAAATAGTAATTGAGAGGAGTTTTATCGGGGTGAGTACCTTTAATAGGAACAATTTCTCTTCATAATGAAACCCGATGATGTATTAAGTCAATCCTGCGCGAGTCCAAATGCGCCCAAAACATTACGCGTTCGTCTTTCCAAACCCAATGACGTATCGATGTTGTTATGAGCTTGGTGTTATTGAGCCGTTGCGCATTCACCGAGAAATAACTGCAACTAGCCACGTGGGCGCCGACCAATCAGAATGCTGGATTTAGTGATGACAACACTTAGTATGTAAATATACTTCAATGTAATTCGTTTTACTGGATTTCTAAACTTTCCATACGAATGCAAATATTTGAATATTGTGGTTATCGTTATGATAATAGCCAAGGATATATAATCTCTTCTGTAGGTATATTTAGGATCACTCACATTTGTTCACTGGTGTTACACTTGATTTTGTGACAACTGATATCTCCTTAAAGGTACTCAATCCGACCAGAGGGTCCCCATCTCAACAGATTCCAACAACAACAATCCGATCAGAGGGTCCTATATTACTATTTCTTTGGCTTTGGTGGTAAAAAATATTTGATTCGAGTCGAGGAACCCATCAAACAAAGCTCAGAGTTATTAGATATTGATTTTTGAAAATTCTTATGTTCTCGAGATGAGTACTAATACTTGCCGTCAATTTCGTTTCCTGCTCGAGATTTGTACACCAAAACTCTATTCAAACCGACAAGGATGGATAACTCTAAAATCAATTGGTAATAATAACGCAATTTTGACTGAGATCTGGGCCAGAAAGTATTCCCGATAATGAAAAATAATAGATTTCTAAAATCGATATCTAACAAATCTGAGCTTTGATGGGTGACTCTCGACTCGAATCAAATATTTTTGACCCCCGAAGCCATTGAAATAGTAATTGAGAGGAGTTTTATCGGATTGAGTATCTTTGAAGGTACTCAATCCGAACAGAGGGTCCCCATCTCAACAGATTCCAACAACAACAATCCGATCAGAGGGTCCTATATTACTATTTCTTTGGCTTTGGGGGTAAAAAATATTTGATTCGAGTCAAGGAACCCATCAAACAAAGCTGAGTTATTAGATATTGATTTTTGAAATTTGTTATTTACTCGAGATGAGTACTAATAATTGAATTTAAAAGTCACCTTCTTAAAGACTGATGTTACCATTCCATCCTTCAGAATCTCTGGTGCTTTCCCTTGTACTGTGGAGTTGAGGAGTTTGAATCGGTAATATTCGATGTCTGTCTTGGGCAAACTTCAGGTGTTCTGCAGCGAGTCCCATGCAGTCAGAGGCTTATCGTTTAGGTGAAATCGGTAGCCGAGGGGTATCGTACTGCATGGTCTCTCGTGCTATAGCGGACCGGGGATCGCAACCTGGTCAGGATATTCTGACAAAAATCAGAACTCGGTCAGATACCATGTAATGTTTGCCAGGCTGAAAAGTCTCATTCGAGATAACTGAATAAAGATCTGAATGCAAAATGCCGACCCCCCCCCCCCCCATTACAACACTAGTCCAAGTATGTTGTCGTGGTGCAGTACGCTGTCCGATCGGGCGCGGACATTAATGGCTGACCCGTGTACACGCCTCGGTGTGTGCACGTTAAAGAACGCTAAGACTGGAGTCACCACACGGTTATAAAGTTACTCGGCCGTGGTGGTAGAACCTGGATACAGATACAGATATTGTTATTGCTTTTGAAATTTCTTCTGTGTGATTTTATCGATGGATTCTTCTTGCTTAAGGCAGAAGTCTTCAATGTATCTCATATATATTTTGAAGACCTCTGTCTGTATGTTTGCATGTTTGTCTGTATGTTTGTCATTTATACAAATCTACGATTCTCGACCGATCGGGACGAAACTTGGTACGTGTGTGTAGTTTGACCAGGCGGCGGACGTTGTCGTATTGGCGAGCCCGTGCGGCGCCCGCTTCGCGCATGCGCAGACGAGATCTCGGAAACGGGTGGAGCTATCGACTTGAAATTTGCTATGTGAATGTATCTTGCCCCGGCTACGAATTTTATCGCGTCGCAGAGCCCGTGCGACGTCAGCTTCGCGCATGCGCAGACCAGATCTCGGAAACGGGTGGAGCTATCGACTTGAAATTTGGTATGTGAATGTATCTTGCCACGGATACGAATTTTATCGGGTCGCCGAGCCCGTGCGACGTCAGCTTCGCGCATGCGCAGACCAGATCTCGGAAACGGGTAGAGCTATCGACTTGAAATTTGGTTTTTGAATAGCCCGGACAACGTCGGGCTGGGTAGAGCTATCGACTTGAAATTTGGTTTTTGAATAGCCCGGACAACGTCGGGCTCATCGGCTAGTAGTATATATATATAGGTCAAGGTCTATGTTTTCTTTGTGGTATGGGTCATTTGTATGAGTTACCTTACGTATGTAGTGGACGCTGGTAGTTTGCCACTGTATCCACCTCACATTGTGTTATTTCACCGTATTCGGCTGCATCTCTAGACATATTTGGGTTGCATGGTTGGAAATCAGTCACCAATTCCGCTTTATAGTCATACTTAACATCCTGATTTCTCCAATGATGATCTAGTCTGTTTTTGAATTGGTTTATATCTTCAGCATACACCACTTCGTCTGGTAGATTGTTCCAAGTTGTGACCACTCTTTGGCTGAATGTGTGTTTTCTCACGTCATAGTTAGATCTTTCTTTGTACAGTTTATAGTTGTGGCCTCTGGTCCGAGATTCGGTGTTTCTTGTAAAAATGTTTTATACTTCAGGATCGACGCAGTTGAATATTTTGAAACATTCAATCATATCACATCGGTGGCTTCTGTACATCAGGGTTGGTAGTTCCATTTTTCTTAGCCTATCCTCATATCCCATATCTTTTAGTCCTGCATGGTATACTAGTTCTGTTGCTCTCTTTTGAACTTTTTCCATTGGAACTGTGTGTTTTTTTTTAGATATGGTCTCCAAGCAGGTTGAACATATTCGAGTAATGGTCTTAATTACCAGTCCTTTATATAGAGTTTTGCCATTGTGGTATAGTCTAAGTAGGTGAATGATCTTAGAACTGATGGCTCCAAGAACACTGTTGGCTTTCTGTATTTTTTCGTTTATGTGGTCTTCAAATGATAGATTTATATCTGTGGTTACTCCTATGTCCTTTTCTTTTTCCACCTGTTTTAATTTAGTTTCACTCCCATTCTTGTCTTTCAAGTTGTAATTTGGCTGATACTCCTCTTTCCCAACATTCATGACAACACATTTCTCTGGATGGAATCTTAGTAACCAGTTGTTTGACCACATTTGGAATTAATCAAGGTCGCTTTGCAGTGTATCCATATCATTTTCCTCTGTTATCTCCTTATAAATTGTTGTATCATCTGCAAACAGCATCACTTCTGATTTTACACATTCAGGTAAGTCATTGATATATACAGGACAAACAGCAGTGGGCCAAGTATACTTCCTTGAGGATGTTTCTCTGATGATGTTCCGTTTACTATGACTTGTTGTTCCTTTCTGTTAGAAAATCTTGTATCCAGCCTAGGATGATCCCTCTGATGTTATAACTGCTAGTCTTCTTTACCAACCTCCTATGTGGGACGGTATCAAAGGCTTTCATATAGTCCATGTATATTATTACTACATGAGTTGGATGTCCGCTGTCCATAGATTTGGTCCATTTATCTAGTGTGTGTAGCAGCTGCAGTGTTGTAGACCTTCTTTTGGTGTAACCAAACTGAGTTGCCAAGTTTTTAAAGTGATTCGACCATCCTTTGAGTATATCTTTTGGGGTATATATCTATCTTCATGTCTTAATTAAATCTAACATTTTTTATTGAAGTGTTTTGTCAGTTACAATTCATTCTGGCTTGATCTAGACAATTTTCAAATGCATATGGACAGTTCAGTTTCTCCGAATAATGCAGAATGAATTGTAACCTACAAAAGTCTCAAATAAATAAATGCGACATTTCTTCACATTACGTGTGCGGCGGCAAGTCCTGTGTAGGGGACTGAACTCCTCGTAGAGCTTGGCTGAACAGCAGTGTTTTTGCTACCGTCTTTTACCGCACCAAATATCCGTTTCCGGATTCGACATTTTGGACTTGTATGTTCGGTTATCGTTCTTGGGGAAAAGCCGCTTTTTGTCCAAACTTGTTTCAGCTCGTTGCGTCATTGACAACAGAATTGCAGTTTGTCCCATTAATGTCTGATATATTGAGTTTAAAACCGAGAAAAAGATGACGTCTTCGGATCCAATGTTAGGATTTGATAGAGAACTGATTGATTTAGCAAACTCATTGCTGCAAAAACTCCATGTTCGAAACAAAGTTGAATCCTTCGATGAGATCCCAAACATTTTTGTGACGCTGTTCGAGGGTTTGTGTGGTGAAAAACTCATAAGTGTTGTTCGCGATCCGGTTACTGCAGAAGATGAAATACATAACTGTCAAATTGTGATAGATGCACTTGCAGCAGACATTCTTAATACGTCACTATCACACATTTCTGGAAGAAAAATCATTATTAAAAATGACCGCACTGCCATATCGAACATTCTTGAAATATTCTCAGGACTCCTTGACTACATGCTGAACAAAATTGACCCTGAAAGTTCAATGAATACTGACAGAGATTCTATTGCCAATGACCCTGACATGTTGACAATAGACCACATGAATGATTTTTTAAAGTCAGAATTCAAAGATAGTCTTCCTGAAGTTGATGCCAAATTCCGAACACTTGCAGTGTCACCAGATGGATTTAATGATAAAATTCAAGCAGCAGATTTCGTTAACGATACTCAAGAACTTCTCAACATTGGAGATGAAACTTATGATGCTGACATGAGCAAGGACGCCTTGGACACAACGACAAGTATAATACAGGAAGCTGATATAATAGAGCAACAGCTTCAAGATATTCGGAGACAAAATGCTGTTGGCAATTCACAAACGGAGACAACAAACTTGCCACTGTCTTCTAAAGAAAACTATCTAGACTTTAACAGAAGACATCTTCAGTCTAATGTGTATCGCTATGGCAATGACAGTGATGACAAATCATTGCTCTCAGATGTTGCTCGAGCACCAAGATATCATGTGCCATCTTCATTCAGACATGTGAGCGACAAGTCAGCATTGTCTGATTTCACAAAGCTCAATAGCCATTCCTCAAGAAGCGGCAAGGAAAATCGAAACAAACAGGTTCTACAAGCAGATATAGCCAAATATGAGGCAATTGAGAAGACACTTGAAAAGACAGCAAGGTTGGCAAGGGAAGCGATTAACAATGATTATCCTGAACAAGAAGATGATAATAATGATGTATATGAAATGAAATTAGATTCTCTTGCCAGCAGAACAAAGGCTATAAATGATCGATTGGATAATTTTGCGCTATCACTCCATGGACATAGAAATGAGTATGATCCTGAGACTAGGGGGGACCGTGGACTGACTGATGATGCTAGAGCAGGTCGGAAAGTATCTTTTGTGGATGAAAGATCAGCTTCTGATACCGATCTCAGTTATTCAAATGGGAAGATAAACAATCGGAAGGATACAAGGAGTCCACCTTTGATCATTGATGATTTGGATGAAATTGTTACTCAGAATAAGAATAACAGGACATCCAAAAATGACTCTTATCATTTGAAATTGAAGAAAAAGTTCAACAAGCTAATGTGTGATGACTTTGAAAATCAAGATCGTGTAGCTAATGAGATGTCTTCCAAACCAGAACATATAACCCATATATCATTTGCCAATCGACAACTGAAAAAAGAAGATGATTATTTTAACAGGAGGACAGACTTTCTCAAAAAAGTATACAAGGAGGATTATAATGAAATTGTTGGAGAAGTTAAAGCTCATATCCGGAAAGAATTGCAAAAGCTGAAAGAGACGGAAGACAAGCTGAAGACACAGAAACCCAAAATGAAATGTCCTAAACCAACTAAGTCAAAGATTACTCCAAAAAGCAGGACTGTGATTGCCATCAAGAAGTCACGTGTTGTCAAGCCCATGGCTGCTTCTAAACCTTCCAAATATATCAGTGCTCCTACCCCCGCAGATGACATGCCAGCAGAAATTAGTGCCAACGGTATTCTGCCAGAATTATTGAAAGAATTTCCTCATCTGTACTTGTCTCCTCATACATGGCATGAGTTGTGGCGCAAAGGGATTTCTGAAATTGAACAGATTACAAAAGCCCACCAGGAAGTAAAGAACAAGAAACGTCATGCACAAACAGAGCTTGATGATGCCGAGAGGCGTCAAGAGATTCTGATTAAAATTGTCAAGAAAGAGCTTGAGCATACTCAGAGGTTGCGCGACGTCAAGGATAGGAAGGCTAAGGAGATCGCGTTTAAAAACAAAATGCATGACAAGAGAATTCAGACCAACAAGTGTAAAAAATATTATGATGACTATGCAGTGAGACAGAAATCGAGGATCTTGAGAAAAAGAACGAGGGAGGAGATGGTGTTTAAGAGTTTATTCAAAGAGGGCCTTGAGATTCAGAAAGATCGTGTTCGTGACATGAAAAAGTACACCAAAGAGAAGAGACAGAATCGCGATGAGCAACAAGCTAATGCTTTGTCATCCTTGGAGAATTATTACAGGAACAATTTTGATATTCTGCTTGAGAACATGTCTCGTGAGAAACATGATCTGGATATAAGAGAGAAGGCACAACAGCGTGTCATTGCTCAGACAAAAAGAGAAATGCGCAAGAAGATGGAGGGTGAGATTCAGCAGTTACAGGATCAGATGTACCGTGATGAAGATGATGCTTACTTTAGACAGCTTGATGCTGATAGAGTCAAACATGAACTCCAACTTGTGAAATATAACTCAAAAATATAGTGCAAAATGTCACATGCATTCTTTTTTTCAAACAATACTGCATAATGTGTAGTTTTCGTTGGTTTTGCAGAGTTATCTATCATGGAAATGTCAACATAAGAGATAACCATCAGCGCCTTTCCGAGCTCACTTTTGTTTAGTCGCAAATATGTTTATTCTTGTATTCATATCTCATTGATAACATACACCGGTATATATATATATGTATGTATAATTTAAATACGAAAAAATAGAGGAATTTACAAAATTTCCATTGCTGTATGTACATGTAGGTATCCAGGGAAACTAATATAAAATAAAATAGACAAGGAAAGGCGCAGGCTTTTATCGGAAGGTTTAATAGTATTTCCAGGATAGATAACTTTGCAAAACTGGTATGCTCCTTGGTAGACTCGCATACCGGTATATACTAGTAAGGGAATGCACTGGCACAGGATCATTAACGATGCACCAACGCAGCTCCTGTTGTGAAAGGGTTAATTTTCAATCCTAAAGTTAAACATACCATCACTATTACTTGCCTTTGTCACATTATGGGGGTCAAGATAGAACAGGCTGCCAGGTACCGGTACATGTATATACAGCTACTATTAGGCTACATACCATTACCTGGTGGCCCTTTGTACAATGTTGATGACAAATAAGTCCATGCAAAATCACTCAAAAATAAATACATTGACACCAATCAAATGGGGAAAAAGGCAGATGCTATACCCTAGCATATTTCTCACCTTTGTACTGTAGGGGCAATCTCATACGACTTCCCTGTAGAGAACATTTTGGGCTGAAGTTTGTTAGACAGTACCTCCCCCAAGCCCACCCACCCTGCCAAGTTTATTTTCTATAGTATTCTTGAAATGTGTCTCTCTGTGGTGTGCTTCTTTGGGTATGCCCGTTATTTAGTAAAAATGATTTACTAAATAACGGGTATGTTAGAGTTACATTTCTTTGAAAAACTCAAAACATTGGGCGACAAATTTTCTCGACGGGGAAGTCGTATTATATTGCCACTGTAGGTAAAGTTGAAAACAGTTATATAAATTTCTATCACTTTTTAGTGTATATAAATAATGTCTTTATGTACATATACCCTGCTGGACAAAACAAGTGTCCACTTAACCGCGGTGCGGTTAGCGTTGCCACCGCGGCCGAAATGCAACTACACTGCGGCTCCACCGGCTAACAACAGTTGGGCTGCGGTGTACTTGCCATTCGGCCATGGTGTAGTTGCCGCTGTATACGTTCATTAAACTGAAAAAAGATGATACAAACCAGAAATCTAATCACGATGTACATGCCATTCGGCCGCGTTGTAGTTGCCTTTCGGCCATGGTGTACTTGCCGCAGTGTACTTGCCCTTTGGCCGCGGTGCTCAACTGCAGTTACAAACTCTGACACCGCGGCTGAACAGCAAATACACCGCAGTGCCAATGGACACTTGTTTTGTCCAGCGGGGTACATGTATAGAGGATATCCAGTGAATTATGTTGGGAACTTGAGATAGAAGATTTTATGAAAAGAGTTTGATAAATTTGATTCACAACAAGTCGTAGACAAGTTGTGATTCAAATTTATGAAACAAATTTCATAAAATCTTATATCCCAACATAACGAGTTGAAGATCTTGTATATCAGATGAAAAAAACTAGAGCTTAATGCCTTTTTAACAAATCAAAATCTTTTTAAAAAGCTGAAAAATGCATGTAAAATGCATACATGCATGGCGTTGGCTGAGACGCTTCACAACCGTATACGACAGTATTACGCGCCCTGCCTTGCGATAAAACATATACCGGTAGTCCCCCAATTTGTCTCTTTGTTTTTGTGTCTATTTTCTTAGTGCAACTAAGTTTGACAATAATTGCACTTTAATGAACAAAGCAATCATTTTGCAATGTCTGGTATTGGTTTCAAGTGCGGCTTTTATAAATAGTATTAATCCCTGCTGTAATTTACTTGGCGCCATGCCAAGTATCCCAGGAAGCACACCGTGATTATACACTAGTGAGAGATAAGAAAATATCTAATGGATTTTTCAATGATATTATAGGGGTTTCATGTGATATAAGTATATTGTATAATTATTGACCAATTTTGATACCTGTGACTTGGCAAGCAAGTAATTAATAATGGTAGGCTTAATTTGGAGCTTGAAGGCTTAAAATACTGTATGCCGCTTACGCAATGGATGTTTGCATTGTACATCCATCCAGTTTTCTAGTTATAATCCAATTTGTTTGGATGTTTTCAAAAACATTACTTACCTCTTTTCAAAATCAGAGCAACCCAGATTTAGAAACGTACAGTAGAATAGTAATGTTTCATTTTTATTCGTTATAACAACTATATTAGTTTTTGTGAACATAACAACCATGACCTCAATGTGCTTATGTTCAATGCTGTTGCTTGACCCCCAGAAGAGAGATAACAGTTTGGATTGGAACCAACAAGTAAATTGATGCGAAATCATTTATGTAAAGGCTTTGCTCTTTAATCAGAACAATTAATATCTGAATATGTTTTCAATGAACTATTCTCTGAATGCATTGTTGTTAATCCAAGTTTCTTTTTTAACAAAGAATTTACTCTGGATCAATCTGGCGGTATGTAGAATCTGAGCAATTATTAACTTGTAATATACAGAACATTTTCTGCATGATGATCTATTTGCCAACAGTTTACTGATCTTGAGAAAATGTTCTGGTCTTTCTCAAATGATCAATTTTAGTTTTGGAATTTTACTTTGGTTAAAGCTGGATGATCCGAGCTGTCTGCAAAAGGTCTATGTCATATCCGTAGTTGTCGATGGATGGTGATAAGGTGTGGCATCTACAGCATGGAGCCTACCGGTATATTATTAACCAAAGATATATTCAGGATTCCATACTAATTTTTATTACACACTTGTTCATAGAATTACAGTGTTCTAGCTGTTCCATATTTACGAAACCCTGAATACATCTTTAATTAAACATAAACTGCAAGCAAGCCTGCAAATAAAGTGTCTTGTCATTTGCAGAATGAGGTCCCCAGAGGGTGAGTTTAGTGAGGCTGATGGGGTCGTTGTCGTAACGTTTTAGATATAAATGCACACCGTGTGCATTTCTGTTTTTCTTTCGAAGTTTCTGATAAAGGCATTCTTTTATCTCATTGATGAAACTGCAATAAAATTGATAATTGGTCGCATATTGCTCCTATTATTAAATTGGGACCGAAAGAACTGCATGGTTGTTTGATCGATGAACGGAAGAAAATGAACTTACAAAACATATCAACACGTGTGCATTTATGTAGAAAACCTTACGACAATGACCCATGTCACATGACACTACGCGAGACTGTTGTGCATTTATGTATAAAACATAACGACAATGACCCCAGTGGGCTAACATCAACAAATTCACCCTCTGTGGACCTCATTCTGATTAGGCCTGTTCTTTTGGTAAGTATCTACAGTCTCAGATTAATATTGTTTTTAGTTTCTATATTCCCTAATTTGCAGAAGATAAAATGCATAATCGAGATGACTAATGGGTGAAATCGAGGTGACTAATGGGTTAAATCAAGCTGACTAATGGGTGAAATCGAGGTGACTAATGGGTGAACATCACTCAAATGGGGATTAGGGAACTTCAATCTGATTCTAAGTCTCCCACAGCAGTTGAGACCTAATCAGAGTGAGGTTCACAGAGGGTGAATTTGGTGATGCCTTTAAGATAGCGTCACTAAATTCACCCTCTGGGGACCTCATTCTGCAAATGACAGACACTCTATTTGCAGGCTTGACTACAAGCCATCAATGTCACACTGTTTTACTATCAATGAACCACAATAACTTTTAGCATTTTAAAATTTTTCAATGGCTGAAACGTTAATGACTCAGCACACAACATTAGTTAAGAAGAGGCTAAGGAAGACATGTGCGGTGGGAGCTGTTCTCATTTGTTTGGTCATCAAGAAATAACAGCTACTAGTATTATTTGTGAAGTACTGTATCTCATAACCAGCAGAATTAGAGGATATAAAATGAGTGTTTCTCTCATGTGATATTTATGAAACGAGTCTAAAATTTTTCAGTTTTCTCGAGCCTCTGGCGAGAGAAAACAGAAAATTCGTGATGAGTTTCATAAATATCATATGAGAGAAACACGAATTACATATTCTATTTATCATATGACACCTATAAATTGATTATGATGTCCAAAACGCACACAAATCACTAAATAGCTATATGACATCGGCAGCAAAAGGTTAATGTGACATCACACCTTCGGAAGCCCAATAACACCTGGTGAACTAGCAGAAATAATATGCACGCGAAGATATAGTGCGCTATTCTGTTCTCAGTTTGTGACATTATATCGTATGTTTATTAGATAAATACGAATTACATATTCTATTTATCGTATAACAATGTCCAAAACTATATATTTCAAGATTATAATTGCGAGAATTTCGGCATCGCGTTGATTTGACGCGCACGATGTTTGACCTGCATTTAGTTAGAGATGCGGCTCGGCCCCGGCTGCCATTCAGCCAATCAGAACACACTTTTTGTCAACAAACCAATCAAATTATCGGAAGGTGATATGAACTAGTAATTGATATGAAATTGATTTATGACATACTTTCCAACGTAAATAATGATTGAGTCATATGATAATATATTATATTATATTTATGTGTTACCAAAATTGTATTTACATGTATTTCTCAGAACTGATAAAGGAAAATAGTATCACTACTAGTATATGCTTGCCTATAATATACAGGTAGCGAAAAATTACTGAAATGTAGAGATTTCGTTATTTTTCTGTACCTTGCTGGCGGTCTTAACTCTTAAGCCCATATAATAAAAAGATTACCTCCAGTTTTTTGTTTGAATACCTGAAACATCTCATTCATGTCTGGAAAGAAATATTAAATTTTCACTCATGGCATCCGATGAATGACAGCAAGCCATATTTCTGACTAAATCCTGAAAAGTTACCCATAATTCTACTGTGGTTAAGGAGTCGATTATTTAGGGCATTACTGTAACTTCAAATACCAGTCACTGTTAGCTGCCTATGGTCACCTGATCCGTTATGAATCTTTTTCATGTTTGGATAAATATGATCCATCATTAGGCCACAGTTGATTAAAATTATGTTTACCGGTAGATTAAATCAAGATTTTGAACAACTGATGCGCGATGCGCAATAATTATACACCCAACTTTTCGTCCATTCATTTTTACCAGAGTTTTGGCCCTTGTTTAACTTAACTTTAACTTAATTTAGGTCTGTTCATCTGTCCATTGGAGGTTCGGGGCAAAAATGTGATGCGGCGATTTACGCTAAACTGACTATCAAATAACCTCGAACTTGTCGATATGCGAGAACATCTGGCGATCACATCTGACCATTGGTTGCAGACAGTGCCTGAAGATTGAAGCTCGAATTTCTCAATCTAAACCCGTCTACTAATTGAATGTTACATTCTTCAAGCAGGCATCATGTCTGAGTGCTTAACCCTTTGCTCTCACTCCATTCTAAAAGTATACATTGGAATGGTCTATTATTCATTTGGGGGATGTTAAGGATATATGAGCAGACAACAGCTAGATGAAATGATTAGACAAGTGCAGAATGATTCATATTCATTGGTGGGGAAATGTTTAGATAATAAGTTCCATGGGTAGTTTTTTCAACTTACTACTAGTACATGAAAATTCCTAAGGGAAATACTCATCATAATTACAGTAATGCCCTAAGTAATCGACCTCTTAACCACAGCAGAATTATGGGTAACTTTTCAGGATTTAGTTGGAAATATGGCTTGTTGCCATTCATCGGAAAGCTCTCGGGGAGAGCTTTCCGATGAATGGCAACAAGCCATATTTCCAACTAAATCCTGAAAAGTTACCCATAATTCTGCTGTGTTTAAGGAGTCGATTACTTAGGGCATTACTGTATATAGTATAGAACGGGTAATAAAACTATCCAAATGATAACTGAAATAAGAACACAATATGCCTTTGAGGACCACAAAATGTCTGAATTACCCAAATGAAAAATTTACCTAATTGAAATAGGGTCACAAGTGATGACCACCAGGTGTCAATATCTATGGAATGAACCTTTTCATCTTATTCAGTGTTATATGTTGGTTTATCCAGATATCTAAGTTGAGGTCATCAAAATATTAAACTAGTATTTCAAGTATATTATTTGTTATAAATATGTCTATATAAATTGATTGTATAAAAATCAGTTAAATGTATTATGTTACCTGTCTGTGATAATAGCAAGATTCAAGATGAGATCTTCATGCATTGAATAAAGTTATTCCTTCCTTGTTTGAACTTGCATTTAATTCCACAATATATATCTACTGGTATCTTGGGCTACCTATTATAGGAACCATATGGCCCTATTTTCAGATCAAGTCAAGTTTGATCTATTACCATGGGTTGGCATCCGTCTTTCAACAATTTAATTTGGCACACCCAACAGGCCACATCCCTCATCCGATCATCACCAAACTTCATATGGATCTTTGGGGGTGACATCTAAATGGGAGCCATCAATGTTTTCCGAAATTTATATAAAATATGGCCATCTGCAGCCATTTGGATTTCAACTTTGAATCGATCAGCACACCCTGCAGCCCGCAATAATGGAGAAATATTTTGAAAATTTACAGGCATGTTTAGCATCACCTCTAGATCACAGTGGGGAATCACGTGGTTTCGAGTTTGGTGAGTACCATGCATCCAAAATGTGCAAACGCACAAAAACTTTGAGGAGCTGACACAAAACATAGCATTTTGACTTTTATGAGCATATGCTAGTTTATTTTTAAAACAAGTTGATACCTTATTTGCTCGGAAATATGCAGTAGTTTTCTATAACATTCTGACCAAAGTTGCCAGGCAGAGGTTCGTGAATACACAAGTCCATACATCTAGGAGAATCCTTTGACTGACAACTTTGGTCAGAATTCAGAGCAAACAACTGTAAGTTTGGACACAAATGGGGTATCAGCTTGTTTAAAAAATAGTATAACATATGCCCATAGCATGCCAAAATACTATGTAATATATCATTATCATAGTAATATTACCTTTTCCCTTGTTTATGGTCACATTTGCGATTGCCTCGGCCATTTTCAATGCATGATACTTATCAACTGGAAACCAAGTGATTCCCCACCGTCTTGATGGGCGCTATCAAATTAAAAACATTTTCAATGAAAAACATCGCTACTGGCAGCCATCTTGAATTTTACTCTGAATGACTAAATACTTTGGCACACCCTACAGACTATATCATTCGATCGCCACCAAACTTCATATGGATCTTCGGGGTGACCACCAGATGGGAGCCATCAAGTTTTTCCAAATTGCATTGAAAAACATTGCCGCCAGCATTCTTCTTGGATTTTATTTTTTGCATGACTAAATCATTCGGCTGACCCTACAGGTCACATCCCTCATCCGGTCATCACCAAACTTCATTCGGATCTTCGGGGTGACCTCTAGATGGGACCTCTAGATGGTACATCTCTAAACTGCCTGTTGACTAAGAAACCTACTGATTCTGTTCTGAAAATAGAGTATAGCCATCTCACTACTGGTATTATTATACCTCCCCCCCCCCCCCCCTGCAATGAGTTGTGGGGTGGTACAGTAATTCCCTAAATAATCAACTCCTTAACTACAGCAGAATTATGGGTAACTTTTCAGGATTTAGTTGGAAATATGGCTTGTTGCCATTCATATGAAAGTTCTCAGTGAGAGCTTTCCAATGAATGGCAACAAGCCATATTTCCGACTAAATCCTTAAAAGTTACCCATAATTCTGCTGTGGTTAAGGAGTCAATTATTTAGGGCATCATGTTATACTGGAATCGGCTTGTCCGTCCGGAAAAATTGTCCAAAAAATATAGGAATAATGGCTTGTCCGTCCTGACGTCCAAGCTATTATTCCTATATTTTTTGGACAATTTTTTAAAACTTGGCAGATATTTAGTACCATGGGAACCTGTGATTGTGAGGTCCATCAGACTTGTTTTGTGGAGTTATCCCCCTTTTTCGACTTAGAAAATGTTTGCAAAATGCATAGTTTTGTCCGAGCTTTTATTCCTACATTTTTCAGTCAATTATTTTTAAACAGATACATGTATACCAAGGGAACCCTGTGCACCTGCGATTATGAGGTCTGTCTGACTTTTTTGGCGGAGTTATCCCCTTATTCAGTGTTATATGTTGGTTTATCCAGATATCTAAGTTGAGGTCATCAAAATATTAAACTAGTATTTCAAGTAGATTATTGTTATAAATATGTCTATATAAATTGATTGTATAAAAATCAGTAAAATGTATTATGTTACCTGTCTGTGATAATAGCAAGATTCAAGATGAGATCTTCATGCATTGAATAAAGTTATTCCTTCCTTGATTGAACTTGCATTTAATTCCACAATATATATCTACTGGTATCTTGGGCTACCTATTATAGGAACCATATGGCCCTATTTTCAGGTCAAGTCAAGTTTGATCTATTACCATGGGTTGGCATCCGTCTTTCAACAATTTAATTTGGCACACCCAACAGGCCACATCCCTCATCCGATCATCACCAAACTTCATATGGATCTTTGGGGGTGACATCTAAATGGGAGCCATCAATGTTTTCCGAAATTTGTATAAAATATGGCCATCTGCAGCCATTTGGATTTCAACTTTGAATCGATCAGCACACCCTGCAGCCCGCAATAATGGAGAAATATTTTGAAAATTTACAGGCATGTTTAGCATCACCTCTAGATCAGTGGGGAATCACGTGGTTTCGAGTTTGGTGAGTACCATGCATCCAAAATGTGCAAACGCACAAAACTTTGAGGAGCTGACACAAAACATAGCATTTTGACTTTTATGAGCATATGCTAGTTTATTTTTAAAACAAGTTGATACCTTATTTGCTCAGAAATACGCAGTAGTTTTCTATAACATTCTGACCAAAGTTGCCAGGCAGAGGTTCGTGAATACACAAGTCCATACATCTAGGAGAATCCTTTGACTGACAACTTTGGTCAGAATTCAGAGCAAACAACTGTAAGTTTGGACACAAATGGGGTATCAGCTTGTTTAAAAAATAGTATAACATATGCCCATAGCATGCCAAAATACTATGTAATATATCATTATCATAGTATATTACCTTTTCCCTTGTTTATGGTCACATTTGCGATTGCCTCGGCCATTTTCAATGCATGATACTTATCAACTGGAAACCAAGTGATTCCCCACCGTCTTGATGGGAGCTATCAAATTAAAAAAAAATTCAATGAAAAACATCGCTACTGGCAGCCATCTTGAATTTTACTATGAATGACTAAATACTTTGGCACACCCTGCAGACTATATCCCTCATTCGATCGCCACTAAACTTCATATGGATCTTCGGGGTGACCACCAGATGGGAGCCATCA
The DNA here is from genome assembly GCA_032622095.1 of Siphonodentalium dalli. Lineage (NCBI taxonomy): Eukaryota > Metazoa > Mollusca > Scaphopoda > Gadilida > Siphonodentaliidae > Siphonodentalium > Siphonodentalium dalli. The sequence goes on along the minus strand of CP136063.1, from coordinate 80,051,360 downwards.
AGTTTTTCCAAATTGCATTGAAAAACATTGCCGCCAGCATTCTTCTTGGATTTTATTTTTTGCATGACTAAATCATTCGGCACACCCTACAGGCCACATCCGTCATCACCAAACTTCATTCGGACCTTCGGGGTGACCTCTAGATGGGACCTCTAGATGGTACATCTCTAAACTGCCTGTTGACTAAGAAACCTACTGATTCTGTTCTGAAAATAGAGTATAGCCATCTCACTACTGGTATTTTTATACCTCCCCCCTGAGTTGTGGGGTGGTACAGTAATTCCCTAAATAATCGACTCCTTAACTACAGCAGAATTATGGGTAACTTTTCAGGATTTAGTCGGAAATATGGATTGTTGCCATTCATATGAAAGTTCTCAGTGAGAGCTTTCCAATGAATGGCAACATGCCATATTTCCGACTAAATCCTTAAAGTTACCCATAATTCTGCTGTGGTTAAGGAGTCAATTATTTAGGGCATCATACTGGAATCGGCTTGTCCGTCCGGACGTCCAAGCTATTATTCCTATATATTTTGGTCAATTTTTTAAAACTTGGCACAGATATTTAGTACATGTACCATGGGAACCTGTGCACCTGTGATTTAGTTGGGGAGCCCGCATATGTTCCATTTACGTACAAAAGGTTTGACCCCCTAAAGTTGGTACCAATAATGGAACATTCTGAAAAACCGATTTCTTAAGTTGCGCATTCCTGGGGTTTAGGGGCCGCTGAACCCCAAAAAGTGCCAAAAATCACTTCTATTTACACTTCCGCGTACATCGATGAATTTCGGTTTGATGATACTCCTAAGTGTACCGATAAAGAAAACACAACTTAAGAAAGGGATTTTCCTGGGGTTTTCAGACAAGAAAGGGGGTCCCATGCTGAACCCCAAAACGTGATTTTTCACTTTTTTTTATACTTTCGCGTACATCCATAATTTTTGGTCTCAAAGTACTTTGATATATACTAATTATAAAAACATAACTTAAGAAGCAACTTTTCCTGGGGTTTTAAGATAAGAAGGGGGTCATCGGGTCACCCCCCAAAACGTAAAAAATCACTTTTATTTACATGATTGCATTCGTCCAACGTGTGTGTATGTGCGTACACCCCTGGAACGTTGCACTATTACAAACAATACATCCCTAAATCGATACGATCAACTTAAGAAATATATATTCATGTCGTTTTCTGATAAGAACGAGACTTGTTACCCCCCCCCCCCCCCCCCCCCCCCCCCCCAACCCGATCCATTTTCTAGAACTATAAGTGAGCCAGTTTTATGAAAATCTAGTAAAATGTATACAAATGTATATATTTTCGTGAAGCTAAGACATAATGACACTTTTTGGGGCCAAAATTGAAACTCACCATCCACGATGGCCACCAAAATGGCCGCCGGAAGTTGAAAATATGACATTTTTTCACAAATATCTTCTAAATCAATTCATGCTGTTTGGAACTGGTTGAGTAATGCAACTTTATTTTGTGTTTTGTATGTTAACTGATCATTGCAGCAATTAAATATGTAATTATTGGGGTCCTAACCCTTCCGATCCCTCAAAAATTCGATTGTACAGATTGCGGTATAAAATTTCACAAAAAAATACAATTGGGATTCTATTCATATTTCAACAAGAAATGAGCAGAACTTTGTAATGTAAGTGAGGCATATCATTACCTATGAATATTCCAAATCACTGGAACCAAAATTCTTACTTTGGCTCAAAATGGCTGCCAATATGGCCGCCAAAATATGGAAAATGGTAAATATTACACAGCGTGTCTTGCAATCACTTACAAGTTGTATTGATGTATAGAATGGGCTATTCTGCATTCTGTACATTGAATACTAACATATCTGATGCACCATGGTTAATTGTTACTATTTTCACCAATGACATCGTCAAAAATATTGGACTTTTCTCTAAAAAACTTGACATAAATATTGGCAAAAATTAAGTTTTCAGGTTTGGACAATTTTTTCAGGTAAACTATAACTATCTTTGGATTGAAAGGTGTTTATTGTTTTGGTCTATCTTAAATGTGTCGCACTACAGTGTTTATAGACCAAATTGCTCAAGATGGCTTCCAAAATGTATTTTTTTTTACATATATCACGAACATTCTCTGCATTATCCGAAAAGGTAGCAAATTGTGACTCACTTGGTTATTATACGTGTTAGTTAATTAACTGACAACTACATGTTCTATTCCCAGTTGTCCCAGTCCCGTATGGAGCATGACAAATTCATTTTAAAGTATGTAATTTTGCCGAGAACCTCTTTTGTGATTTTGGCCATATCTATTGAAAGGAAATGGGCAGAACTTTGAGACAGAACTGAGATGGACCATAATCTTTGGCTATTCTGGTCCATTATGATAAAAAAAAATGTCAACAGGATACAGTGTGGATGTCAAGATCGTAGCCAGGGAGCTACTCTGTGATCATATGTGAGGTGAATAGGTATACAGGGAGTTATTGTATGCCATGACTGATGTGAGTAGGTATACAATGAGTGACTATATGGTTATGAGTGGGTTGTCCATGGTAAGATGCATCTAGGTATACAGGGAGAGGTCATGGTCAGATGTGAGGTGAATCGGTATGCATCGAGTGACTGTATGGTGTATTATTGTGTATATCCAGTACGGGTGCACCCGGTGTGCCTGTATGGTCATTGGTGTGGTGTATGTATATAGCTACATGGTCATATATGTGTTGATTATGTATATATGGAGTGACTGTAAGGTCATGGGTGGGATGTACATGCGTTGTCTGTATGATCATGGATGGGGTGTGTGATGTTATGGTTACGGGTAATGTGTATAGGTATACATGGAATGACTGTACGGTCATGATTGAATATTAATACCTGGAGTAAGCTGGGTTGACATTATCGAGCGTGTGGGTACATAGGGAGTGTCCTTGTGGTAACGGTGGGATGTATATTTATATATCTCGTGTATGTATTATCATTGGTGGGTGTATATGGCTTAGCTCTATTATCATGGATGGCGTGTATGATTATACAGTGAAATGCTGAATTGTCATGCGTGAGGTGTATATGCAAGTATGGATTGTTTGAGTGGTCGTTTGTGCGGGTTTTTTGTATATCTGGAAGGGCTGAATGGCCATTCGTAAGGTTTACATGTATACCTGGAGTGAATTTATGGTCTAGGGTGGGCTGCATATGTATATCGAGTGGTTATGTGACTATGAGTGTCGAATAGGTATACAGGTAGTGACCGTATGGTTAATGGTGATATGATTACATGTAGGTATACAAGTAGTGGCTGTATGATCATAAATGTAATGAACATCTATACAGGGGGTGACAGGCGTATGAGTATACATGTACCTGGTGTTCCTGTTTGGTGACTCGTGTCGGTATCATCATGTGTAGGTTATACCAGTACACACACGTGTTGCTTTATTGTCATGGGCGAGGGACATGTGTATATAGCGAGTGGCTATATGGCCATGGATGAGGTGCATATGCATACATGGAGTGACTATACTGACATGTCATGGCTGGGGTGTATTAGTATATCTTGAGTGGCTATTCGGCTATGGTGTGACAAATAGGGATACAGGGATTGACATGTCCAATGTTGAGGTGAATATGTATACAAGGATTGACCATGATCGTGTATGAATGTTTTGAATAGGTACACACAGGGTGACTATATGGCCATAGGCCAGGTGAAGGAGTATACCAGGTAACATGGGTGAGGGTATATGTATGAAGCGAGTGGCTATATGGCCATTGGTGATGTGCATATGTATACCGGAGTGACTTTTTGGTCATTGTTGTGGTATTGATGTTTATATTGATTGTATATTTGACCATGCGTTTGGAGAATAGGTATACAGGGGATGACCTTATGGCCAATGGTGAGATGAATGGATATACAAGGAGTGACTATATGGTTATGTGTCATGTTTAGGAGTATACCCGGTGTGCCTGCATTGTGACGCGTGGCTGTATGGTCATCCGTGGTCATGGGTCAGGTGTACATATATACAGTGGGTCACTATATTGTTATGTCTGTGGTGTTTATGTATATATGTAATGACTGTGTGATAATGGGTGGCTATCGCTTTCCACGATATGACATGACCTCTCTATTGATTAACATATCCTTGAGTTATTGTGGAAAGCGATAACCGCCCAAGGTACACATGTACAACCCATCCATTACCCCAGTCACTCCATATGTACATAAACACCACACAAATGACAACACAGTCACCCACTTTATACACGTACATGTACTAGTACACCTGATCGTACAGCCCTATACTTGGTTATACCCGTACATACCACAAATGACGATACAGCCACGAGTCACCATGCATGAACACCAGGTATACACATACACCCGACACATGACCATATAGTCACTCTATGTATACATATTCACTACATTCACGATCATACAGTCACTCATTGTATACATATTCACCTCACCGTGGACCATACAGCCACTACATGTATACCTATTCGCCGTACACATGACCATAGAGTCAATCCAGGTATACATATGCACACCACCAATGGTGATCCCTTCCAGATATACAAATATCCGCACATACGACCACTCATAGGTTCCATACTTGCCATACTCACACACGCCATCCATGATAATAAATCTACTCCCCATACACCACCAATGATAACACATCCACAACATATATAAATATACGTCCCACCGTTACAAACAGGGCACTCCCTTCATACCCACACATCATTCATGACCATACGATAACTCCGTGTATACCTATTATCATCATCTATGATCATTGAGTAACTCCCTGGCTGCCATCTTAACTTCCACCCTGTATCCAGTTGATAAATTTTTATCATAATGGGCCAGAATACCCACATATCATGGCTCATCTCAATTCCGTCTCAAAGTTCTGCCCATTCCCTTTCAATAATATGACCAGAAGCACAAAAGAGGTTTTCCGCAAAATTCCATACTGCAACTTTAAAATGAATTTGTCATGCCCCATACGGAACTGGGACAAACATAATAGAACGTAGTTGTCAGTTAATTACATTGTAACTAACACGTACAATAACCAAGTGAGTCACAATTTGCCACATTTTTTCGGATAATGCAGAGAATAATGTTCGGGATATGTTAACTTTTAACTTTTTACAAATTTGGTTGCCATTTTGGAAGCCATCTTGAGCAATTTAGTCTATAAACACCGTAGTGTGATACATTTAAGATAGACCAAAACAATAAACACCTTTCAATCCAAAGATAGTTACATTTTACTTGAACAAATGATCGAACCCTGAAAAGTGATTTTTTGCCGATATTTATGTCAAGTTTGTGAGAGAAAAATCCAATATTTCTGGTGATGTCAGTGGTGACAATAGTAAAAATGATCCATGGTGCATCAGACATGTTAGTATGCAATGTATAGAAAACAGATTAGTCAATTGTGTACATCAACCACAACTTGTAAGCGATTGCAGGACACCCTGAAAACGACATGACTATATATTTCTTAAGTTGATCGTATCGATTTAGGGATGTATTGGTTGTAATAGTGCAACGTTCCAGGGGTGTACGCAAATACACACACGTTGGACGAATGCAATCATGTAAATAAAAGTGATTTTTTACGTTTTGAGGGGTGACCCGATGACCCCATTCTTATCTTAAAACCCCAGGAAAAGTTGCTTCTTAAGTTGTGTTTTTATAATTAGTATATATCAAAGTACTTTGAGACAAAAAATTATGGATGTACGCGAAAGTATAAAAAAAAGTGAAAAATCACGTTTTGGGGTTCAGCATGGGACCCCCTTTCTTATCTGAAAACCCCAGGAAAATCCCTTTCTTAAGTTGTGTTTTCTTAATCAGTACACTTAGGAGTATCATCAAACCAAAATTCATCGATGTACGCAGAAGTGTAAATAGAAGTGATTTTTGGCACTTTTTGGGGTTCAGCGGCCCCTAAACCCCAGGAATGCGCAACTTAAGAAATCGTTTTTTCAGAATGTTCCATTATTGGTACCAACCTTAGGGGGTCAAACCTTTTGTACGCAAAAGTGTAAATAGAACATATGCGGGCTCCCTAACTAATTGTGAGGTCCATCAGACTTGTTTTGTGGAGTTATCCCCCTTTTTCAACTTAGAAAATGTTCGCAAAATGCAGAGTTTTGTCCGAACTTTTATTCCTACATTTTTCTGTCAATTATTTTTAAACAGATATACCAAGGGAACCTGTGCACCTGCGATTATGAGGTCCGGCTGACTTTTTTGGCAGAGTTATCCCCTCTTTAGACTGAGAATTTTTTTGTTTTTCCTATTCAGAAATCTTGTAAAGATTCAAAAATGAGAAGCTGACCCCATTTGCAATTTGGAAATCAGTCTTTTTCACAATAATATTTTACCTCTTGACGTTTGATGTTGGTGAGTACCATGCATTCAAAATGGCAGAGGCGAGTGCAAACGCACACAAAAATTATATATGAGTAACTGACACAAAACATAGCATGTTGACTGATATGAGAATATACATGTAGCTTAATTTTTAAACAAGTAGATACCTTATTTGTTTGGAAATACTCAGTAGTTTTCTGTAATATTCTGAACAAAGTTGCCAGTCATAGGTTCTTGGAATATACCAGTCCATACATCTAGGATAATCCTTCGACTGACAACTTTGGTCAGAATAGTAGAGCAAACAGCTGTGAGTTTAGACACAAATGAGGTATCAGCTTGTTTGAAAAATAGTATAGCATATGCTCTTTGCTGCCAAAAATACTATGTAATATGTCATTATCCTAGTGTATTACCTTTCTCCTCGTTTCTAGTCCCAATGAATGCATGATACTCATCAACTTGAAACCACGTAATTCTCCAGGGTGATAATTTCAGTGCCCAATATATGGTAATGGCTACTTCATTGGAATAACATGTTGAATACAGGTGTATACCTTAGTCCAACCATCTGTAGTTTTTCCTGAACACATGGTGTATTATAGTCGGTTGATGCATGATTAATGAAGTTTGATGTTCTCCAATCTAAACTTTGCAATTATGACTAAAATAGTATTTTTTGTTTTTGCCAAAAATTACGTACACATATAGTGCACATAGGCCTACACAAATGACCATGTCCCTTTAATCTGGATACATCAGGGTTCTCAGATATTGAAAATCACATTGCAACTTTAACCACCACCAGAGATATTACCAACGCAACTTTAAATGAGAGTGGGCAACATTTTCACCCATGCTCCTTGGTTAGCAAACATGTTTCAAACAGGAATGGTATGACCTCAAGTTGACTTCAAATTGGCAGATTCTAAACATACTGATATTTCATTTGCGCTGATATACATTTTATATGCCCATTTTGAAAAAATGGAACATATTATGTTATTGGTTCATCCATCCGTCTGTCTGTCTGTCTGTTTCCGGATGATAACTTTAGTAAGTCTGAACTGAATGGAATGAAATTTGGTATGTGAGCTTAATGGCCCAAAATATAGGTCAAGTTCAAATTTGGGTTCCATGTCCAATTTTTGTCCCGAGTTATGGTCCTTGTCGACTTCAAATTGGCCAATTATTTTGGTTTCCGGGTGATAAATTTAGTTTTAGTTATCTGATTGTTTTCAAATTTGGTTTGTGGATTACTCATATAAAAATACAGGTCAAGTTCGATTTGGGTTCCATCCGCCTATTTTAACCAGAGTTATGAACTTATGGTCCTTGTTGACATAAATTGATGATTATTTTGGTTTCCGGGTGACAGCTTTAGTTATACATGTGTAGTTATGTTTGTTTTCAAATTTGGCATATGCATTACTCATTATGGCATGTTGAAATTATCATGGGCATATTTTGCCACGCCCCAGCAATGCTCTTGTTGTGATTTGTGGAGTGAACCTTTGGCAAGAATATTAAAGGCACGGATGACCGTAGTTACAGGTTATAATTTAGAAATAACTGTTTCCAAATTATGAACATTTTCTCAAAAATGTAGTAATAGTATGATATAAAGATAGAATGAATGCGATATTTCCACAAAACACACTTTGTGTGAGTCGAGTGTTTGTTTATATACAGCACGTAAATAGTGAGTGATAAGCAAAACACCCAACACCATGACGATTTTTTTAGGAGAGCGATTCAAGGTGACCCATTCAACACTGAAATCTACTTGAGTGTGAGGATTAGCAACCGCTATGCCGGTATCTTGTAAACAACTTGGTGGAAATTTTAACCAAACTTCCATTAGTGGGGACTCCCTGGTGTTGAGTGTTTTGATAATCGCATCCTCTTTACGTACTGTACTGTAACAAAACATGGCTTTTGTTTACTAACACAGCATACAAACTTGACAATAACATACTATGTATGCAATATTTCGATAGGTATAAGAACAAAGTCGGCTATATTTTAATATTCTTTCTGTCTATATATGGCAGTTCAAACAGATGTGACTATTTTAACAGCAAAACACACTGTGAAGTCCATCCGTATCTTTAAAGAAAACTATTGAGTATATCTGCACAAATGGAGTATCGTCGAATGCAGAATATAGTCAGTCATATGCCCATTGTCGGGATGACATCTAAATGGAAGCCAACAATTTTTTCTGAAATTTGTTAAAAAACATGGCCACCAGCAGCCATCTTGGATATCCAATTGGAATCATGGCACACCCTGCAGCCCGCATTTATCAGAAAAAATAATTAAAAAATTTACAGGCATGTTTAGTATCACCGCTAAATAGGAGCTATCATTTTTTTCCGAATTTCGTTGAGAAACATGGCCGATGGCAGCCATTTTGGATTTTACTATTTGCATGACTAACTCCTTTGGCAAACCCTACAGACCACATCCTTCATTTGATCATCATCAAACTTCATATGGATCTTCTGGGTGACTACTAGATGGGAGCCATCAAATGTTTCCTAATTTAATTGAAAAACATGGCCACCAGTGGCAAACATGGCCGCCAGTGGATTTTACTCTTTTCATGACTAAATCCTTCAGCACACCCTACATGCCAAATCCCTTCTTCTGATAATCACCAAACTTCATATGGTTCTTCGGGGTGACCTCTAGATGGGAGCTGTCCCAATTTTTCTGAAATTTGTTCAAAAACATGGCCACCAGCACCCATCTCGGATTTCATATTTGAATCCAATGGCACACCCTGCAGCCCACATTTATTGGAGAAATGTTTCAAATGTAAATAATTCCATCTGCACGATACAATCCCTTAATTGAAACTTTTTTATCATTCTATTGACCGCTCAGCATAAAATTATCAATGCCTCCCCAAGCTGAGCTACAGTGTCATTGACACTTTCATTTGACTTAGAATTTGCCCAATTTGATTACATTTTGATTTCCAATTAATACCAGTTTGGATTATTTGATCTGAATAAAATATGGTATGCGTGTTTCTCAACCAAAAATATGAGCCAGGTTGGAATTTTTACATGAGTTACAGCAATTTTTCAACTGAGAATTAAAATTATTTAATATCATTTATACAGTAAATTATATTTTTGTTTTCTTTATATTTTCAAACAACCTGCCATTTATATTTTGTGGTATTCATATTCTTGACGCCACTTGATTCCTGATTATGATTGCGAAGCCTGTAAGGAAATACATAAGGATTAACTGTCATGTGGACTGTTTTTATGGAGATGTAACCGTGAGGTAAGTGGACATAACTTGTGTAAAACCCGAAGGGTTTACATACAAGTTATGACCACTTACCTCACAGTTACATCTCCATAAAATTAGTCCACATGACAGGTAATCCTTATATTTATATACATTTAGCGAAAAAGCCACTTTTGTAAATGTATTTAAATCGAAAAGTGTATCGTGACAAAAACAGCCAAAATACCCAATAGCACCCTTGGCAAAAGTTAATAGGAACAATTTCTCTTCATATTGAAACCCGATGATTTATTAAGTCAATCCTGCGCGAGTCCAAATGCGCCCAAAACATTACGCGTTCGTCTTTCCAAATCCAATGACGTATCGATGGTGTTATGAGCCATTGCGCATTCACCGAGAAATAACTGCAACTAGCCACGTGGGCGCCGACCAATCAGAATGCTGGATTTAGTGATGACAACACTTAGTATGTAAATATATGAAGTTACAAGAGGCAAGATTTTCATAATTATTCACAAATTTCACAATTAAGTATCAGTCTTTTATTTAATTATTGTAAGGATATTACACATAACTTTAAAAATGAGATGGAGTACCGTTGAGGCAGTCATTGGCTAGTCACGGTCCACGGGTCCAGACCAGGGGTTAAATCTACAGTAAACCTGTGATAACTTCATAAACAAACCAACTAACATTGAAATCGATTAACTGATTGATATGTCATGCTGTTTGACCTAGTATTAGTGGGTCCTCTAGTGTTCCAAATAAGGGTGGGGGGGGTGTCACTAGGATCTTGCCCCAAACCTTCTTAAGCTGCATGTATGTTTATTTCCATCTGCATGTTTATTAAAATTTATCAGGATTTCCGCTCTGCAAATTGATTTGGAACACAACAGTATTAGTGGGACATGTAGCATGATTTGTTCAGGTTCAAGTTTATATAACTGGAAATTAACATTAGTCTAGACCCTCGTGACTACATTTCAGCCGTAGAAGTCTCAGGGCACAGGGGCTTGTCGTTAAGTAAAAAACAAAAAACAAAAAATATTAATAAAAATGAGGGTGCCACTTTAACGAACACATCGCTAGTGACATATTAAATGCTTCATAATTATTTTTATTACATGATACTACCATTATTCCATTCAATAAACCCATTCTATAAATTGTGATATTAAACGTTCGTTTAATAACAGGAAATAGTGCCAGGTGACATTTGACTTCCGGTTTCTCATATGTTTACATTCCGTACGCTACGTCTTAAAATACTATGGCTTCCGATATTTTTCCAACAAACTATAATGAATAAAGAGTTTGAAAAGTTATGTCATTAAATATACGCTATTAAATATGCCAAAGAGTCTTTATTTATCTGGGACTATTTCTTTACGCGGACAAACAATGCATAGTTCAGTGAAACGTCATCGCATGCCTAATAGAAGCCGATCTTAAGTTTCACGTCCTATTTGTTGATTTAAGAATGTTTTGTCGGTGTTTTGGATCATGTAATAAATAGAATCTACAACTTGTCCCCAGTTTATAGCGGAATTTACAAAACTCGTCCAGTAAATTAGGTCTGAATCTCGCCAAAGGCTCGGTCCAGACCTAATTTACTGGACTCGTTTTGTAAATTCCGCTATAAACTGGGGACTCGTTGTAGATCCACTATATATAAATTTTTATTAATCTATATCTTTTACTCGCTTTCTTAACGACAAACTCTTATGTCTGGGTCTAATACAGAAACACTTAAATTTTAAAAGACAATAAAAACAATCACAACCATTTTTCAAGCACAGTTGGCTTTTTATCACCTTGCCTATCTATAGGCAATTAACCTCATACAGTCAAATTTACACATCAAGAAAAGATCGAATTTGGTAGGTAGTTCATAATCATGCACATTCTGGGGGGGGGGGGGGGGGGTTATATTGTAAAATGGAAAACTGAAAACTTTGGTCGCTATTTAATAGTTACCAATGGTCAGCTGATTCATATGATCGCCAAACATTCCTGTCATGTCGAAAATGTTTTTGATCATTCAGAATAATAAAGATACTTTCTAGAGAAGATGAGGCCTCAGCAGAATGAGGTCCCCAGAGGATTAATTTAGTGATGCTAGCCTGCAGTGTGGGGTAGCATCACTAAATTCACCATCTGGGGACCTCATTCTGCAAATTTTCAGCACCATATATTCAGACCTGAAGAGCACGGATCCTAATTTGGCGGTAGGGTAGCTGGTGAACAGTACAATTTGTGTCATCAGTTCATTGTCTGCAAGTACTCACTGCTCCTTGTGGGTTTTAATTTGACATATTCGTTGGTATTGCATCAAGTCTGATTATAATTGTCTGCACGGATTAGGTCAAAATGACTGAAAAAATTACTATTGGGTATAGGTTATACCGATATCGAGTAGGTCAAAATAGTGGGAAATACTCAGAGAAACAAATCACTAAATAAACAATCTTTTGAGGATAAATTTGTCACTTTGTATGTATTTTTTTTATTTTACTGTGTAAGAGCCAAACGCAGGCCGCTATTTGCAGATTTTATTTGGTCTAGAACTTTCAATCTAAAAGATTGAGTCGTAGAAAAATTAATTTCATGGATTTCTCTGAACACGATAGTGACTGCATATATAGTCAGTGACCACACCTGTTATTAAAGCTGGGAATATTATTGTGCGTTTTATTTAAAAAAGAACAAAAAAAAACTTTGATGTAGAATATGTGTAATCCCATCATTACATGTATATAGTTAAATTTACTAAGATCAGGGAAAAACCCATTCTGGTCATTTTGTCCATCACAAACTCAAATGAGTTGATAACTTTAAATTATTTTAGGGCAATATTCTTGACGTAATGCTTATAATCAGGCTAGACTACATGCTGGCTCTATGACAATCCATTGCTCTGCTATTTGACATTTTGGGCTGCAGTCGATCGGTTCCGACAGCAATAAACTACAGCTGAAATAAACCAAAAACTTTAAAAAAGATTGTCTAAACATAGACATCTTGTTTCTGAGATGTTTCACGTAGCCTTTTGTATCACCGTTTATAGTTGTTTTGCAAAACGGAGCACATAAACAGTTCAAGTTTCATTGTTTACAGTGACGTGTATAGAGGAATATTTGCAATTTCCAGTTGTAAATTATTACGTCACGACTCATGCTGAAAATAGCCAGGTTGATGTAATAATGGCGGATGGATTGCACTGGTTTCTCATATCATGATGGCGTGCAAAGTGGAACAATGTAGCCCCATAGAGCCAGTGTCTAGTCATATATGTACAATCAAACTTGTATGCATGCCACAAGGAATGGCTTACATGCTTTTCCATAAAAGACCTCATCAAAATTCCAACTATATTCAGAAGGTATAGGTTCCAGTAAGTAAATAACTAAGAGATATTGTTATTATAAAATATTAACATTTAAATAAAATTTATTTTATTCCAACATGATGAATTTCATATAGTCCTATTAACCGTTCCATGACTGGAGCTTCCTGAAATTTTGCGAAAAACCCTGTGCCAATGCATTCTCCCACAGGGAGCCTCTCATTTTACAAGAGAATACATTGGCCTAACAATATGCACCTTGACCTTGTAAGCCTGTGCATTCTCTTATATATGCCAGACTCCCCACGGGAGACTCACATATATAAGAGACTGCACTGGCACAGGATTTTTAATGCTGCACCAGAGCAGCTTCCCATCATGAAAGGGTTAAAGGTATAATAGAATTTCGGCACACTTAAAGCATCCAATATCATTTTATCACATTCACACAATACATTATTTAGAACTGCACTATAGTTATTCTGGCATATATGAAATTTATGTGCATATCAATTTATATATATAGTAATGCCCTAAATAATCGACTCCTTAACCATAGCAGAATTATGGGTAATTTTTCAGGATTTATTCGGAAATATGGCTTGTTGCCATTCATCGGAAAGCTCTCAGTGATAGCTTTCCAATGAATGGCAACAAGCCATATTTCCGACTAAATCCTGAAAAGTTACCCATAATTCTGCTATGGTTAACCCTTTACCCAACAGAATGGCCCTGTGCCAATGCATTCTCTTATATATGCGAGTCGACCATAGGTCGCCTCGCATATATAAGAGAATGCATTGGCTTAACACATTAAAAATTATAAAATTGTTAAAGAATGTAAGAAAAAATGGTAAAAAGTGTTAAAAAAAGATTTTTTTTAGGCCAATGCATTCTCTTATATATGCGAGGCGACCTATGGTCGACTCGCATATATAAGAGAATGCATTGGCACAGGGCATAACTGTAACTATCACAATGTGGTCAAGGAGCCGGTTCGAATGATATCCATATTTGTATGGTTCTATTGAGACAGACCGAAGATATTTAGGCTGTTGAAGCTTTATTTGGCCGGTTTTGGCCGGTTTGTTGGGTAAAGGGTTAAGGAGTCGATTATTTAGGGCATTACTGTAGTCCAGGTTTTCTTCTACGTAAATCAGCTAGTGATATCAGTAGGGATAGCACTGGTTTACATCGAAGTACAGTTGGCTCACTCTTCTTTTGTGGACCTTATGCACAGATCCATTGGTGGGATTTTTCATTAATTTTAATTGACTTTATCATGCAAATCAATACAAAATGCTACATTTATTGGAAAGAGTAAGATCTTGCGGTCATAATGATGTGTTATCATCTAACTGACGTGTTAAATTATACACATGATTTGTAAATAGGAACATCTGTTTGTTAATACATCTAGAGAATACCCTAATTGCTATGACATTCGCAAGGTCAAATGAGTTTGTTTTCTTTTGGATTTATGTAAACATTGTGATAAATATATTTTTCACATTAAATTGCTACTTTCAGCAGAAAACTCTAGTGGAGTTAAGTACAAATACAAGCCTTGAAATAGGGTGTCTGTCATTTGCAGAATGAGGTCCCCAGAGGGTGAATTTAGTGATGCTACCCCGCATAGTGGGCTAGCATCACCAAATTCACCCTCTGGGCACCTCATTCTGCAAATGACAGACACCCTATTTCAAGGCTTGTACAAATATAATGCTTTCTATGGAATAAACCGGTTTACTGTCACAATTGTGACATATGATTACCGTCATTCGTGATTTTAGATGAGCGAGTGATTTACACTTGTCTGCTATAGAAGAGCAAGGCAACAGTACTTAGACATAAACCAACAATATCCCTACAAATTTCACTAGCTGATTCTCGTCGAAGAAAACTTGGACTAATTATGATGATACATGTATTAAAGATCCACACTCCGATTTGAGACCCCAAAATTACTATTTCTTTGGCTTGCAAGGAGAACAAAATCTTTTTTTTATTTGAAGAAGTCACCTAGCTTTCAAAGCTCAGAGCTACAGTACTGCCCTAAGTAATCGACTCCTTAATCACAGCAGAATTATGGGTAACTTTTCATGATTTAGTTGGAAATATGGCTTGTTGTCATTCATCGGAATGGCAACAAGCCATATTTCCGACTAAATCCTGAAAAGTTACCCATAATTCTGCTGTGGTTAAGGAGTCGATTACTTAGGGCATTACTGTATATTAATGATTTTCAGACTAAAACATGATGAAAAATATTGCCAGAACCAATTTGATTGTATACTCTATATCTTGTGATAGTTGGCGTGCATATACATACATTACACATATTCCTGAATCAGTAATCCATTTCATTCAGGAAAATAGACAATTGATAACACCATGGTGATTATACACATGCAAGTAGACGTTTGTGATGACACATGCTTGGAAATTCTAGTTCGAACCTGGGGGGTCATCATATATTAAATTGGTCAACCACACTTGCTTGGCATTCAAATTGCCATGAATATTTTTTAGTATATGACTTTTTTGTCAACTATGATACTTCGTATTGTTGTGATTATTTACTGGTGATAAACTAATATTTATCACCAACATGGCTTTTGAAGAAATACTTTTGTTGTTGTAACAAGGAAACTCAAATCGGACAGTGGATCTTTAACCCTTTCTATACTAAATCATCATTGATGAGTAGTTATCCGATAGGAAATGTTCAAATAATAAGTTCAACAAACGACCATAAGTCGTTTGTTGAACTTATTATCTGAACATTTCCCTCGATAAATAGGGCTCCTTCTGCACTTTTATTTATTTGTCTGCTTTTATCACCTTAACATCTCTCAAAATGAATAATAGACCGTTCCGTTGTATACTTTTATAACTGAATGGGAGAACTGATTTAGTATAGAATGGGTTGATATATCATCATTATAACTCAGTCAGTTGCATATCGGGGTGGTGTTTCCTGTCTTTGAAATATTCTGCAGGTAGCTTCTTTATGATGTCCTTTGTTGGCACATAGGTTTCACTGTCGGTAGTTGATGGTGTACTTGTCAATATGTTAACATTCGGAACATACGAATCACCACCGGTAACGGAGACAGATTGTGGAGAGTTAGATGATGATGATCCATGTTGAGTAACAGATGAATTTTCCAATGGCAAACTTCCGATAAGTTTATCACCTTCAAGAAATGGGCAATATCCATCAGTAACGAAGCGGCCAGGTCTCGGAAGCGTCTTCTGCTCGTGAGTGATTGGATAGTTCTCCACCAAGTTACGAAAACCATAAAACCCAGACGAAGGAACATTATCAGTTTTAACATAATCCGTTTGTGGGTTGTTAGTCAGTATATTCCCACAAGAGCCGAACTGTGTATAGGCGGAGATTTGGTTTGAGGGATTTGATCCGTCACTCCGGTCTAAATTGTCACATGATGAGACCCTCATATATGAAGACGAGGTGTCATCTAATACAACTCCAGAACTTTTGTCACCAGAAGAAACATAACCGTCATCTTTCCGTGGAATTTTAACGGGATTAAATGTTGTAAGTTTGTTGCCAGAATAAATATTCTGTGGAATGTCGCGATAAGCACTATTATCAATCTTGTCACTACTCATCTTTAGTTTTTTATTTAATTCCTCTTTTCGGCTAAGCTCGCGTTTCTTCTTTAAAACTTCCTCGATATCCTCATAAGGATGTTCAGACATTTCATATGTGTCATCCATGTTTTCATTATCTGGCGGTGGTGTTTTTTGTGACGTATCGGAGTTATCGTCTGAGATGTGAAGTAATGACATTTTTGATGATGTAAACTCCTTCGATTTATTGCTCTGGTACACAAATTTCTTTGGTTCCTCGGAGTAGTTCTACAATATAATTGAAGTAAGGCATCAGTTTGAGTTTCATTATAAAATCAGCACATACAGTAATGCCCTAATTAATCGACTGCTTAACCACAGCAGAATTATGGGTAACTTTTCAGGATTTAGTCGTAAATATGGCTTGTTGCCATTCATCGGAAAGCTCTCACCG